>OY757010.1:43293253-43888253 GCA_963580285.1 Lucinisca nassula | reverse complement strand
TTCCGTTGCAGAACTTGACGTCTCACATGTGACCCGAGCGAGGCTCGAACCACAGCGGTGAGAGACCTAATGATCAAGAGTCAGCGCTCTTATCCACTAGGCCACGGAGGCCCGTTTCATCTAGGTATTGCTTAGTTAAACGAAGCACAATTAAAAAAACAACGTGTTAAAATGTTACTTCAATTAAGAAAGCATTAAGCACAAATTGTTATGCCTATTCTTCGATAATAACTAAACGATATTAACAAAATATGATAATATTTTAGTAGGTTTGAATACGGTAGGCTTAGCTTTTAGATATAAATTCAAAACCAAAACAATCAGAGAAATGGCTTGCAAAACACGTTCGGCCATTGAATTAGTAGGCTGCACTTACTTCGGATCCGTGGCAGAAAAATGTATACTCCAACTAGAAACGATCCATCATAGTGCAGTGGAATGAATATATTTTAATGACTTCAGTTTCTCCAGCGGCATAAGCACAATGCTATCTAAACTTAACATTCCTACACTTGAAAAGAGACGACGGATTTCATATCTGACCATGCTTTACAAAATCAGCATAATTTAGTTCGAATCCAACCTCCAAACTTCAAACAGCCGGAACTCTTTGAGAAAGAGAGTCACTATCCCATTCGCTAGGATAAACCAACAGTGGTTCTGGAAAGTTTTTCTTTCTTTCTTTCAATTCGCCTTAAGCCCGGGGGGGGGGGACACAGACGGTGTGCGTTATATACAATCCTGATTTGCAGGATAAATGGCTATACACAGTGATTATATAATTACGGTAGGGATCTTTAACCTGCACAGGGGATGACACTCTCTACAAAGGAGGCCTCAAGTAAACGTGCCGATCCGAAGGTCGGAGCACTAAATAATGCTAATGGAGCGCGTTTGTTCGCCGATATTTTTTCACCACTGCAGGCGATTGAACCAGGGGCCTCTAGCATCAGGGGCAAGTGCCCCAACCACTGAGCTATCACTGTGGGTGTCGGGATGGTGAAAATAACATTTTTTTTGGAAAATGCCTATAAACTGATATATTGTGCAACATTACGCCTCAAATCAACAACCCAATCCAAAGAAAAGGTTTATTCCAACGAAAATGACCACAACAAACCACAGTGCGCTCTGGGTCGATGACACGATCAATCATCTGATGAGAAGACACAATCGAATGTATTTTCGTGCTTGCAAGTCTAGCAGCCCATTACAACGGTTCAAAGCACATGTGGAAAGGGTTATAAGAGATGCATATTGGAATATAGAAGTGCAGGCAATGATCAGAAATCGATACAAGTAACCCACAGCTCCCATCAGAGACGCCAAAGGGAACGAAGCACAAACATGGAACAACTAGACCATAATGGAAACATGAATAGCGGAAAGCCAAAAGGTCAGTTACTTTTCCACAAAATGGCCAAATGGTTAACCAAAACAAAATAATATAAACGATACACACACGCAAAGACAAACCATAACAAAAATAAACCGCGACAAAAGAATCGCATTGGAACTGTCAGTGAAACGAATTCCACTGTGTGTGTGTGGGGGGGGATTAAATCGATTTTATGTGGCCACAATCCTCGCCTTATTTCCGTCGCCATTAGACAAATTATTTGTTCAGTCCGCATGAAGCCCTCCTAACTCATCAGTGCAACATCTCCGTGAACACAAAAATCAAACAACCACAGAGCTGAAACAACGGTCAGGATTCGACAGCAAGAAACCACTGAAATGCTGGAGCAAAAGAAGACCAACCGTTAGACTCCGATGGACCCGACCAGAGACAGAGCATCAGGCACTAACCAGCATTACATAAAATTAGATACACTCTGTTCTCAGTAAGCCTTTATGCTGGAACCGTCAAAGAATCTGAGGCCTGGCCCACCGGCGTGCGATTGAAGAGGGAAGCAAAGTTGTCAACCGTGATTGGGTTAACTACCATGCTTGCAGTATGTCATATAACATTTATATTGTACCCTATCTTTTTATATCGAAGAATGATTTTACGAAATTGGGTGCTGAAGTCATTGTATTTATATATTTTTCTGAATTTATATATTAAGTCACCATAAAATTCGGGTTCCGATAGACCTTGTTGCAGAATAGATTTAAGTCCAACACTGAACTTTGAAATTAAATCGGAATGACGTCTATTAAATTTTGAATAGGCTTTGCGTAGTTTATGATACCGAAATGGACCGGTGCATGTTTTGGGAGCATGTTTCCAGCATCTTTACCTTTTAAGATCACAATACAGATCCCGATAGTCCCCAGAAGAATGGTAAAGTTAAAAAGCATGGGTCATTCGCAAAGTCCATGAAAAAGGATGCGTTTGGAATCACTTCAATAAGGGTAAATGGAATTCTAAAAAGAGATTCGCGCGATGAGGCTAACATATGTAACCAAGTGTTTCAATCGGCAATAACGTGTAAAACTGACGGTGAGCTATCATCCAAAGGTAATAGTCCGTTCCCCTCTATGGGGGACATAACAGTTGACCCTAAACGGGTTGCTAAACTGTTTGGTAAGCTCAAGATACATAAGGCATCTGGGCCGGACGACCTGAATGCCATGGTACTTAAGGAATGTAGTGCTGAAATCTCCCTTCAATGAATCACTTGCCCAGGGCACTGTACCAGATGACTGGCGACAAGCAAATGTTACCCCGGTCAATAAGGCAGGTGAACAATAGGATGCAGCAAATTATAAACCAGTGCCGGTAACATGCATCTGTTGCAAAACCTGAAGCATATATTAGTTAGCAATATCAACAAGCACCTAGCCTTAGAGAGCATTCTTGCTGACTGTCAACATGGTTTCGAAAGTCAAAGGTCTTGTGAAACGCAACTAGTTCAATTTTACCATGACATTGTGAGCAATCTGGATGCGGCCATAAATCGTGGTCACAAACAGACTTATTTGATCATCATGGACTTCGCCAAGGCCTTTGACCAGGGACCTCACAGAAGGCTATTATATAAACTGGCCTACTATGGTATAAGAGGATCCACACATAGGTTGATTAGCTCATGGCTCTCTGGGCGCTCACAAGTTGTACTTGATGGCCAAGCGTCTGATCGAGTCCCTGTTTTATCAGGAGTCCCCCAAGGATCGTCCTTGGACCGGTCCTCTTCTTGGTATTCATCAATGATCTCCCTGATAATATCATGTTATCGGTCTATTTTCTTGCTGATGATTGTGTCCTGTATAGGAAAATATATTTCCTTCTGACTGTCTTATTTTACAAGATGACCTGGATAAGCTTTCATAGTGGAATGCCGATTTGCAGATGAAATTCAATGTGGCCAAATGTCATTCAATGAGGGTGTCACGACACCCTCCGGACAAGAAAATTAAGTTTGACTATACACTTCCCCAGCAAATTATGGGGCACGTTCAATCTGCCAAATATCTTGGTATCACCGTCATTGACAATCTTTATTGGGGTCAACATATCTCAGAGACAACATCTAAAGCAACTGGGGCTTTAGGATTCTTCAGACGTAATTTGACATTTGCACCTAGGCAGACAAAGAATGCTGCATATAAAAAAATGGTTCGCCCTCAGCTTGAATATGCATCCTTATGTTAAAGCTCAGATTCAGCAGGTGGAGAAGGTGCAGATGACAGCTGCTCGACGGACCTGCCGTCGAAGGCGAAATAGAAGTAGCGTCGGTTACATGCTTGATGAGCTAGAGAGACCGTCCCCAGAGGCCCGTCGTGAGCAGTCCTCTTTAACCTTCTTCTTTTAGATACACTCTGATACCGTGTCTATTAATAAAGATAGGTACTTGACTCCTGCATATGCATAGCCACTCTGGTTATACTACATGGAGTATCCCTACAAACTACTAAAAACGCTAAGTATCGTGCAATTAAAATATCAGATTACCTATCTTGGGATAAGCATAAGCGTAAGCACTCTAAAGTTTATTAAATTACAACGGACGTATCAAAGAAACAGCATATAAAAAGTTTGTCCGACCCTTGCTGGATTACTCATCCTCAGTCTGGAGCCCTTGGCATACATACATCAACTTGAAATGATTCAGAACAGAGCCGTCAGATATATATTCAATGACTATGCTTACACTAGTAGTATCACAACTATGCTAACTGTACTAAACCTTCCTACCCTAGAAACACGCAGGAACATAGCCACTCTGATTATGCTCTACAAAATCCACAATGGCCATATCCGTATAAGCATCCTCTCCTGCATCGAACCCTCAATGCGTAACAGTTTTTCAATACCCTACTCAAGGATAAGTGCCCTTAAGTACTCTTTTTACCCGGGATCTGCAAAAACTGTGGAATGATTTGCCTCCTGATATACCCCGCAGTCCTGACCTGGAGTCTTTCCGGGCAGGTCTGATTTCACACTTCAAATAACTCAACACACATCATCATCATCAGCATCATCATCATCATCATTATCATCATCATTTCCTCATAATCACCAAGTTTATAAATATGTCACTTTCACAGCTTGCCAAAATACTCTTAATTCCAAAATTCCTCAGGATTTTATATTTTAACATCCTGAAATGAATGAAAACCGTCATGTTTTAATTTGATGTGCCATTTCCATAAGCACTCCATATAATACTCAACTTGAGGTGTATGGAGTATCAGGCAGATGCAGACAGCGTCATCCCAAACAAGGACATCAAAAGTAAACAACTCACAATATCGTAGGTATCAGTCCTATAGCGATGCCCTGAAAAACTCTTTCTTTCCTTGAACTTTTCCTCAATGGAATAGTCGTCCCTCTTCTGCGGCGAATGCCAAGACAGCAGAGGAGTTCAAAGCCCGTACAAGGCCGTCGTTGCCGGTCCGACAGGCCCGCCGGACCACTTTATTGGCCGAGTATGCTATCTGCCGTACCACTTCTTTTCTTTTCAGCCGATGTTTCTTTCGTGCTTACCGTTGATGTTATTGAATCGCATCATCAAAAGTGCCGCAATTTATCA
Organism: Lucinisca nassula; assembly: GCA_963580285.1. Taxonomy (NCBI): domain Eukaryota; kingdom Metazoa; phylum Mollusca; class Bivalvia; order Lucinida; family Lucinidae; genus Lucinisca; species Lucinisca nassula. The sequence goes on along the minus strand of OY757010.1, from coordinate 43,883,274 downwards.
ATGATACCATCAATGACGCTCGTTGCTCGTGTCATCAATAATCCTGGCCAAGGTGTGAAATAATACAGTCACACATCGTACAAACTAATGACACCTGCTTGATTAATTTCATAATCGTTAAAGGATTATTTTCAGTGGACGATTGTTCAATGACACGATAAACTCTTTGATCAAGTATGTTTTAAAAAACATCCTTCGGTTTGATTTTTGTTTTCAACAATGGTATGAATCACTGAAATCAAAATAGGCCTACAGCGTGCATTTTTTATCGGCGCAACAGAACAAAGTTTTAATCCCCTCAATGTATTTTTTAATTAAAAAATTGAAGTGGAGGCAATGATCAGGAATCGATACAATTAACCCACAATTCCCATCAGAGACACCAAAGGGAAAGAAACACAAACATGAAACAACAGACCCCAATGGAAACATCAACAGCGGAAAGCCAAAAGGACAGTTACTTTCCCACAAAATGGCCAATAGGCTATCCAAACTAAATAATATTAGCGACACAAACACCCAAAGACACACAATAACAAATATTAAATCGCGACAGAAGAACCGCCTTGGATCTGACAGCGGAAACGAATTCCACTGTGTGTGTGTGTGTGGGGGGGGGGGGGGGGCTTAAATTGATTTTACATGGCCGAAATCCTCGCTCTTACTTCCGTCGCGATTTAGACAAATGATTTGTTCAGTCCGCATGAAGGCCTCCTAACTCATCAGTGCAACATCTCCGTGAACACAGAAAATCAAACAACCACAGAGATGAAACAACGGTGGGGACTCGACAGCAAGAAACCACTGAAATTCCGGAGCAAAAGAAAACTAACAGTTAGACTACGATGGGCCCAACCAGAGATAGAGTATCAGGCACCAACCAACGTTTCATTGAATTAGGTCGCTACTCTAAATCAACGAATATACCGTCCATGCTAATAAACCCTATTGGTTTCATTGGGCGACAGGGCTTGAGATGTCATTTCATCTCAATGTCGGGTAAAAGTCCCACAAAATTGGAAGCAACGTCTCCAAAATGACCTTTACAGTGTTGACTGGGACGTTAAACCTCAAATCAAACAAAACAAAACAAACAAATATGTTGTCGGGCGGCAAATTATGTATAAAACATTTCCACGTATGTATGAGCATGACTGTACCGAAAGCTTGTCACTGTTGTTATTCCATTATGGGTTTTCAAGTGCCCAAGACTTTTTCGGTTCCCTTAATATACATTCGATGGGGCCGGTCCCGCCCATCGGGGAATGAAGAAATAGATGGGCGGCAAGCTGCATCCATGCAGAGCTTAAACTGACCCGCACACGAGTACAGGTAAACCACTTAGGGGATCTAAGCCTGCCCAGGCAAAGCGGTGCGAGTCAGACCACCCATGCTTTTAAACCCTATTGGTTTCATTGGGCGACAAGGCTTGAGATGTCATTTCATCTCAATGTCGGGTAAAAGTCCCAAAACGTCTCCAAAATGACCTTTACAATGCTGGCGGGGCCGTTTAGCCTCAAATCAAACAAAAAAAGATATCCTATGAGGCGGTTCTAACGTGTAAATACAACACACAATCTATAATTTAAGCAGACATAATAAAATATCACAACTTTTCATCTAAAAATTTTCGTGTTTTTTTTTTTTTTTTTTTTTTTCATTGGTAAAATTTACAATGTATTTGTATAAGTGTATAGGTCGAACAATTTGACATGAGACTGGCCTGCAAAGAATAAATTAGTCAATGTCATCGACTAATATGTCGGCTTTCGCAAACTTTTCGTGAATTTTCGGCATCTCGTGAATAGTGACCCATTTTACCGACCTCTATGTATTGTATAACAATATCGCCAGCTTCTGAAAACGACGAAGATAAACATATGCATGAAATTATGTTGATAGAGTTCACCAGTTCTTACTATAATAGTTGTTAAAGATTTTCCGTCTAACTTCAGAACTTATTTATCTTCACTGCTGCTGCTGGTGTGCCGTTAGGCGGTCGTAAACCGTCTGTCCGTACATCATCATAGTGCAGATTATATTTTTTGATCCTTTGGGATCATTTGGTTCATATTGAATCATTTTGAAAATAGAGTTCTGCTTAAGCCGGCTCTAGGGGGCGTGGCCGGTGTTGCATATTTCAGTACTGGTCATGAACAGACTCAATTAAACTGAGTCATTTTCGTTTATTTGGTGTATTATTTGCTTCCAAAGGGTCTAACTTAAGAACTTATTACGTTTTAGCTCACCTGGGCCGAAGGCTCCGGGGGAGCTTATAGGATGGTAGTCCCTCCGTCGTCCGTCCGTCCGTCCACACTTTTGACCAGCTATATCTCTGCAGTCTGTAGGTTGATCTCAATCATTTCTTATCTGTAGTATGCCTCTTGTGGGGCATTGATGACATTAGCTTTTTATCGAAATCGAATGAAAATTTTGGTTGCTATGGCAACCAAAAGATCTCATAGACTTACAATGGGAAAATGAATGTCATTACCGTAGCACCTTCAGTTTTGACCGGATCTTTCTGAAACTTATAGACTGGGTGAGTTCGAAAACTGGCAAGGTCGGCCCATTAATTATAGAGTTACATCCCCTTGATTGCTAAAATGCCTATTTTTGACCTTGTCATCACTGTAGCCTCTTCACTTTTGATCAGATTTTCCTGAAACTTATAAACAAGTAAGTTACGGTTAAAAGCTAGGAGTTCGAAAACTAGCGATGTCAGCCAATTACACCGTCTGTCCGTCCGTCCGTCTGTCCGTCACGCTATCTCCTCCTTAACCACTGGTTCGAATGTAACAAAATTTGGTACACAGCTTCCTTACATGATGAGAGCGTAAAATGTCACATTTATTTTTGGCCCCGCCCCCAGGGGCCTTGGGGAGGGGTCAAAAAGTCAAGTATCAATTAAATTCAATTTCAAAGTCAATTTTATAGATTTTGAAACCAAACTTTGCATAAGTAATGATTAATGATATATGTAACACATATTGAACGGGATTTTGGCTGCGACTCCTGGGTCATGCCCAAGGGATCGGACTAGGGGGGAATCAGGGGGTCAAAATTCAAATTTTACCGAATATAGTCATATGGAATATCAAATTGAAGGGATGATTAGTAGAATACAATACAAGTAAAATTTTGACCCTGGGCTCAGATTGGGGCCCTGGGGGGGGAGGGGTCAAAGGGTCAAAATTTAAGTTTTTTGGAACATAGTCATGTGGCATATCAAATTAAATGACATGATAAGTAGAATATAATACAGGTAATATTTTGACCCTGGGGTCAAATTAGGGCCCAGGGTGAGGAGTTTTCGGTACTTGGCCCCTCTGTAGAAAGCGTGGGGATTTGCGATGGCGCGCCATCGACAGTATTCTAGTTGCACATATGTTCCTTATGAAAATATCGTGAGCGTGTTCGACTCTTAAGATCATGGCCTCAGGGACATGGTTTTTGTGGTTATGTCTAGGAAAACTTTGTCATTGCTCTAGCGCCTACATTTCTTGAACGATTTCATTATATCTCCACACAAATGTTCCTTATGAGAATATCTGGAGTGAGTTCGATTTCAAGGTCGTGGCCTGAAGGTCAAGGTCACTGTGGCTATTTTTTAGAAAAACTTTGTCATTACTCTAGCGCCTACATTTCTTCACTGGTTTCAATATAACTTCACACAAATGTTCCTTATTATTAAGTGGAACTTTCAAGGTCATGGTCTCAAGTTCAAAAAAGGCCACTGAGGCTGTTTTTAGAAAAAAATCTTTTTCATCGCTCTAGCTTCTACATTCCTTCACCGATTTCAAAATAACTTCACACAAACATTTTTATCTCGAGCGAGTTTGACTTTCAGGTCCCTCGTCCCAAGGTGATGGTCACTGTGGCAATTTCTAGAAAACCTTTTACATCGCTCTAATGCCTACATGTATTTATAGATTTTAATATAATTTCACACAAATGTTGGGTATGATAATATCTCAAGCAAGTTACACTTTCAGGATCCTGAGGTCAAAGTCAGGGTCACTGTGACTGTTTTAAGAAAAAACTTTGTCAACACTCTAGTTGACATTGTCATCATCACACTTGAATGTGTTTGCAAACTAACATTGTTGGCATACAGTTAAGTCCCCTTCTTTGCTGAAAATGACTATTTTGTACCTTGTCATCACCATAAGTCCTTTAGTTTTGATTGAATCTTTTTGAAACTAGCATGTAAGTAGGTTGGGAATGGAAGTTCGGATGAGTTTGAAAACTGGTGATGTCTGTCTATCTTCATAGAGTTACATCCCCTTGAATGCTAAAAATACATGTTATTGACCTTGTCATCAGTATAAATCCGAAATTCCTGAAAATTTGAATCTGTTAGCTCAGGTGAGCAATATAGGACCATCATGGTGCTCTTTTTCTTTTTCGTCTTTAACTAGCAAAACTTCGTGACCAAAGCGACTAACATTTGGCCCCAAACGCATCCAAATATGTATTTAAAACGCACATAGAGACTCCAATAAATGCAAATTTTTCTCGGGGGATTTCCCAAACCCGCCTTTTGAAAGGGGGAAATCACCCTCTCGCGCCTTCGGCACTTGCTGCTACTTCCGTGGGACCAATTTTCACTACACGGCGACGGGTCTGCCTCACAGTGTAGTGTAAGACTGAGACTCAGACGTATGCGTTTTAGGATACCTCTGTTATTCAGATTGTAAACAGTTTTAAAATATTGGGGGTCACTGACGAGGCCTAATTGGCCGAAACTAGCTAGTCTGGCCCAGAAAACATGTACACTTCATATTTTCCAGCCCTGTGGTGTATTACTTGCTTCCAAAGGATAACCCTTTTATAGAACATATTTAACGTCACTACAGCTGGTGTCTGGGAATGTGTGGCAGCCGTAAAAAGTCTCCCTGTCCTACATCATAGTGTATTTTATATTTTCTTGTCCTTTGGGTTCATTGATTCCATTGTGGAATTTTGAAAATATTGAGGGTCACTGATGAGGCCTAATTGGCCGAAACCAGCTACATGTAGTCTGGCCCAGAAAACATGTACACTTCATATTTTCCAGCTCTGTGGTGTATTTCTTGCTTCCAAAGAATAACCCTTTTATAGAACATATTTAATGTCACTAAAGCTGGTGTCTTGGAATGTGTGGCGGCCGTAAAAGTCTCCTGTCCTACATCATAGTGAAGTCTATTTTATCTTGCCCTTTGGGATCGTTGATTCCATTGTGGAATTTTGAAAATTTTGAGGGTCACTGATGAGGCCCAATTGGCCAAAACTAGCTAGTCTGGCCCAGAAAAACATGCACACTTCAGTCAGACGGACAGGTGTTGGTTGACATCATGAATGCTCATGGCTTGGACTTCCCTACTTGATATAGAAACACTTTGGATTTGATTCTTCCAAATTTGCCAGGACAGTTTGGGGATATTCGATACCCGGACAAACTAAGTGATCATGATATTGTCTCTGATTTTTTTAAATCTCCATACCACCTATAAAGAAACCTCGTAGAAAGGTGTACTTATACCAGAATGGTAACTATGAAACTATGAGGAAGGATGCCAAAAATTTGCAAGAGAGAAATACTTTAATTGTCATTCAGACGCTCGGTCTGTCCAGGAGAACTTTGATTTGATAAATTCTTTCATTCAAAATTCGTCCGAAAATCATATCCCCTCCGTAGCTAGCAGGTCTGTATCTTCAATTCCTTGGATCACACTAGAAATAAGAAGAAAAATTCGGAGGAAAAATAAGCTTCATTGTAAGGCAAAAAGGTTGGGAAGTGTTAAACTCAGAGCAAAATTTGAAAACTTGAGACGAGAAATTAAAAATGACATCAAAAACCAGCTTGATTTGAATGTAAAGAACTTGGTAGGCGATGTAAAGGCAAATCCCAGGGATTTCTACAGATATATCAATAGCCAGAAGAAAGATAGGCAAGTTATCCCACCCCTTAATAAAAGAGGAGGGAACGGGGTCGCTGAATCGAACTCTGAAAGGGCAGAGGAATTGGTTGGTCAATTCAATGATGCACTTAATAAAACTGAGTTCAACGAGGTTCCATTGACTGGAAGATCGGCCCCTTTCATGGAAAATATCGTTGTATCCTCGGCGGGAGTGACCAAGTTACTTAAAGGCTTGAGCCCTTCTAAAGCTTTAAGACCTGATGAGCTTCATTCTAGAGTCCTGAAGGAACTAGCAAACGAATTAAGGGCAAGTTTTTGCTCATCTTTTCCAACAATCTCTCGATACGGGTGAAATTTCCAGAGAATGGCTCCTAGCGAACATCTGTCCACTTTTAAAAAAAGGGGACAGGGCACTTGCTCGTAATTATCGCACGGTGTCACTGGCCTGTGCTCTATGTAAATTTCTTGAGCACATAGTCTGCTCAAACATCATGGCCCACTTGGATGAACAAAAACTTTTGTCAGACAGACAACATGCATTTAGGAAAAGGCATAGTTGAGCACGGTTATTAATGATTGGGCAAAAATCCAGGACAAAGGGGGGCAGGTGGACACATTTATTCTGGACTTCGAGAAGGCTTTTGACACCCCTCCTCATGAACTACTTAAATCCAAATTATTTGGTTATGCAATTGGAGGGAAGACTCTCAAATGGATAGATTCCTTCCTTTGCTACAGAAAACAGCGTGTTGTTATTAATGGTGAATCTTCAGTATGGGCGCCAGTTTTGTCTGGAGCCCCGCAAGGGACTGTTTTTGGTACTCTATTGTTCTCCCTGTACATCAATGATATTTCTACTGACATTGCCTCAGAAATAAGACTGTTCGCAGACGACTGTGTTTGTGACCGGGAAATTAGAGATACAGATGACTGACTGAAACTTCAGGCTGACATAGATAGATAAGGATGTTTGGCCCTAAAATTGGGCTTAAGATTCAGCCAGTTAAATGCAATAGTATGCAGATAACTAGGAAGAGATCTAATAAAGTTGAGGTTTCTTACACTTTAGAGGGAAGGTCCTAGAAAATGTGAATTTTATTAAATACCTTGGTGTGACAATCACTCACGATTTGAGATGGAATACACACATTAGCAACATGTGTACAAAGGCGAATAGAACACTTGGTTTCCTGAGGCGAAATCTTCATCAGTGTCCCCAGGATGTGAAAGAGGCAGCATACATGGACTTGTTCGCCCAATCTTGGAATATGGCAGTTGCATCTGGGACCCAAGTGGAGTGGTCCTTAATGAAGAAATTGAAAAAGTTCAGAATAGAGCTGCTAGATTTGTAACTGGAAATTACTGCTTTGAAACTGGGAGCATGATTGGAATTCTAGGAAAATTAAGATGGGAGTCTCTCAAGAAAAGGAGAAGTGATAGTAGGCTCATACTCTTATACAAAGGTCTAAAGGGTGCTTCCAGCATACCAACAGATGACCTTGTTCCCCCAGCTAGGCACTGTAGCAAGCACCATTCAATGACGTTTCAGACCCCTACTGCAAGAACGGACATTTATAAAGAATCGTTCTTCCCCCGAACCATTAGAGATTGGAATGCCCTTCCCGATTCGATTATTTCGACGGCTGAAGGTGCTGGGGATTGTGTAGCTAAGTTTACCTCTTGGTTAGAGCTAGGGACTACCTACCCATATCACAGGTCCTGGTGTATGAATTTCATTTGACGTGTCACCACTAACAATTCTGATTCTGATTCATATTTTCCTAATTGTACCATTCAGGTACAATAAGCTGGGCAGGGAGGAAACAATAATGGGATACGCCATAAGGAGACAACCACAGAGATGAAAGACAACTTGTTACTAGAAGATGCACACGGATAAAGAATTACCTGGTAACCATTAGGTATACTGATTACTTAAGTTCACTGGTTAACAAACTGTGATGATGTTTTAGAAGTATCCACTTAGAATAAAGGAAAGATTGGTTTTCTAGATCGCACAAATCCAGTTGGTTTTCTAGATCGCACAGATCCAGAAATGTGTCTTCTAGACAACAGTCTATCCGTGAATTTCTGTAATAGTCCACTAAATGACATTGAGCTTCTAGTTCTGTCAAGATTTCTGGACTTCTAGTTCGAAATCTGTTGGACTTAACAAGATGGCCAGACAGCAAATTGAAAGCGTGTCTTCTTGTCCGCTCAATCTGTCAAATAACAAGCTAGAGGCTTCTAGTCTCCTTTAAGCCAGACAATAAAGGGTGAGACTTCTAGTCTCGCCCAAGCCCGAAGTGACAGTGGGACATCAGTCCCACCCAATGATGAACCAGGCGGCCGGTGACAAGGCCTTCAAGATAAAGTGGGGAGGAGTGTTGTGTCGTTAGCTACCCAGAAACGCCGACCCGGAATGTAACGGGTTTTACCCACTTATGGTATTCCATGGTACCCGGGAAGCGAGAAAAGCATGCAGAAGAGACAGTCTCCTACAGTCTAGCCAGGCCTCTTTAGGTACAAGACCAGCGTATTGCCAGGGGAAAATCAACCATTTACCAATGGAGGACTTCTTCCCTGCCCGCCCCCAGTCCTGGTCCCACATACGGGCTATTAAAAATACATTATTCTTCCAAAGGATAACCCTTTTATAGAACATATTTCTTCTTCTTCTTCTTCCTTGTAAAGAGCCGGGGTCCTACTGGAACGTTTTGAGGCTCTGCAAGACTGCGGCATGGCGGAATGATACAGCAGTCCTCCCAAAAGGCTTTGTACAATTAAAAGGTTAAAACTATATACATCTTCAGTGCTGTTGGTGGAATCAGTGGCAGGCGGGTCTGGCAGGCAGACTCGCGCGGAATGCATCAAGGGATTCCGCTGCTGTAACTGTGGATATTTAAGGTCACATCAGTGACTTTTTTCTTAGCTAAATTCTAAATTGAGCCATCCAGGTTATGGCCAGATGTGGCCGATTCAGTACAAGAAGATAGATAGAAATGTAGACAGATAGATAAAAGGTGCAGCCTATTTTTTCAGTGGCCGAACGTGTTTTGCATAATTACTGTATTTAGTGTCCCGCATTGGCTTCTGGCCATTACCTCATAAACGGCGTGTAACCGATTGTTTAATCAAGTACAGCCAATTATCCAATATGTCAGCGCCCATGTGGGTAAAGATGCAAGGTTATTCGATGTACAAGATTGAGGTGAAATAGAATAATGACAATCACAGTTCTTATATTTTAATGCCACTGAAGCTCACTTCTTCAGCAGCAAACCCGGCGACCCGGCTAGTAAAATGTCAGGCGTCATTGCGTTTTGCCGTGGATGTAATACCGGGATCCAGCTCTGGAAAGGCTCACAAAATTTGTTGATGCGATGCTGTGTTTTGTCCTTCCGAAAAGCTAGAGCTATGGCAACTAGACAGAACAAAAGGACAACAAGAGTAGTAGCCAGTAAAACAGGTGTGGTCATATTTACAGTATATTGAACAGGTCTGAGAGTTTAGCCGTTGGAAGTGGCTAGACGACCGGACCCGGTCTTTTAGTCTCTGAGTCTAGAACGCAGGACCCGGCATTCTAGACTCTGAGACTAAAAGACCGGGTCCGGTGTTCTAGACAAGTCCATTACGGAAGGCTAGAACGCAGGAATAAAATATTTGGCAGTTATAATCGACCGAAAACAGAAAACAAATACATATGAAGAACCGGACAAACCTTTTCCGCCATTTTAGAAGGGGGAGAATACTTTCGTTTTATGTATATCGGCAAAGAGAAAATTACATATTTAAAGTGTGTGATGTGTTGGCGGTGATAGTTTAAGACAATAGGATCTTTAAACTTTTAGATGTCTTTGCGGTCCTTTGACCGCTCAATCAAATTAATAATTGTTTGTAGCACTCTGTACAGTATCCATCTATCTTATCTTCTGATACTGCGTAGGTCACATTTGACCATTACTGCAGGTGTATATTGCATACACTCCAGGTTTTGCAGGATGAAAGCCTACACAGTAATCATGTTATTACGGTAGGGATCTTTAACCTGCACAGGGGATGGTTCTCCCTGCACAGGGGGCCTCCAGTTAACGTCCCGATTTGAAGGACGGTGCACTTAATGACATTCATCCCTGCAAATGATGCCAATGGAGCGTGTTTGGACACCGAAATTTTATCGTCGCTGCCGGGGATCGAACCCGGGACCTCTAGCATCAGAGGCAAGTGCACTAACCACTGAGCTTACAGCGTTATGAATTCTTTAAGGTCATTTGACCGCTCAAGCAGGTTAATGGTTGTTTGCAACACACCGTAATTATATTTTACAACCGCGACAAACACAACAAACGCTGATTTATCACGTTCAATTTCCATCATGTATATATAATTAATCAATTATTAAAGTGGCTATTGACAGCCGGCTGTCGATAGCGAATTCGCTATTGACAGCCGGCTGTCGATAGCGAATTCGCTATTGACAGCCAGCTAAGATATTGGATATATATACACTAATACATAAATGAATATAATCTGATAAAAAACATGAATGCATTAATAAAAATGAAATAATTATAGAATATTTAAATGAACTATTAAACTTTTTTCATACAAATGAAAATTTTTCATCAGAATAATATGAACTATTAAAGTGTTCATTACACTTAAGGCATAAATGGTTGGAACTCTACAAGATGTAACTCCATGCTGTGGCTAAAATAAATAAATAAACAAGTATTTTGTTTTATAGATTATTAAGAATCTCAATAAATAAATAAAGGAGTCTAAATAATGTAAATGCAATTATTTTTAGCTCGCCTGTATGGAGTGCATGGAGAGCTATTGTTGTCACCTCGGTCGTCTGTGTGCACGTTTGCGTTCCAATCACACTGTTAAAGTTTTTCAAATGCTTATATCTCAATAGTCACTCATCACAGAGCACTCAAGTACCTGGGAGGGTCTTCTGATGACGTCAAAATATATCTAGGCCACTGTGACCTATATTTCATGGTTCAGTGATTTTGCCTACTACCTTGTATGCTATTTGATGTATAAATATCTCACCTGGATTATTAGTTTCATGTGATCTGATAATTGACCTCAAAATATATCCAGGTCATTGTGACCTATATTTCATGGTTCAGTGATTTTGCCTATTATCTCGAATACTATTTGATGAAGAAACGTCATACCTGGATTATTTATTCCATGCGACCTCATGATCGATGATGAATTATATCTAGGTCACTGTGACCTATATTTCATGGTTCAGTGATTTGGTCTGTTATCTTGAATACTATTTGATGGAGAAATGTCTCACCTGGATTATGAGTTCTGTGTGATCCGGTGATTTACCTCAAAGTATATCTAGGTCATTGTGACCTATATTTCATGGGTCAGTGATTTTGCTTATTATCTTGAATACTATTTTGATGGAGAAATGTTAGACCTGGGATATTACTTCAATTGTGGGACTTTTATTGGATATTGAGATGAAATGACACCTCAAGCCCTGCTGCCCAATGAAATCAATAGGGTTTATAAGCATGGACGGGCTGACTCGCACTGCATTGCCTGGGGTGAATTGTCCTATCTACATCTCCAACAGATCACTATTTACCATTGTTCTGATGATCACGACAAACCCTACCTTTTGAAGCCAGTGTAGGTCAAGATCAGATGGCTTCTGAATAAGCCAATTGATCGAGATCTAAATGTTTGTTATTCAGTTTGTGAACTGGACAAATACATTATACATTATGTATTCTGCATTTTATTTGGTTAATAGACAGAAATAGGTGTGGCAAAATTGATTCATTCAGCAAGACAATGGTTTATTCTTGTAAGACCTGGGCCTTCTGGTTTCAGTCAAGAAGATTTTTAAAAAAAAATTTTTCCTATATAAGCCTATGTAAAACTAGTGGGTCCCGGCGCAGGGACATTTTTGTCCCCAAGGCTACTATTTGAACAATCTTGGTAGAGGTCCATTAGATGAAGCTTCATATCAAATATCAAAGACATGGTCCTTCTGGTTTCAGACAAGAAGACTTTTAAAGGTTATCCCTGTATACATGTACGCCTATGTGAAATCAGTGGGCCCCAGCGCGGGGGCATTTTTGGCCCCAGGACTATATTTTAAACAACCTTGGTAGAGGTCCACTAGATGAAGCTTCATACTAAATATCAAAGACCTGGGCCTTCTAATGTTTCAGACAAGAAGATTTTTAAAGGTTTTCCCTATATAAGTCTATTAAAAAACTGGTGGGCCCTGGCGCTGGGGCATTTATGGCCCTTGGGCTATAATTTGAACAATCTTGGTAGAGGTCCATTAGATGAAGCTCCATTCCAAATATCAAAGACCTGGGCCTTCTTGTTTCAGACAAGAAGATTTTTAAAGGTTTTCCCCATATACAGCTATGTGAAACCAGTGGGCCCTGGTGCAGGGGGCATATTTGGCCACAGGACTATATTTTGAACAACCTTGGTAGGGGTCCACTAGATGAAGCTTCAAACCAAATATCAATGACCTGGGCCTTCTGGTTTCAGACAAGAAGATTTTTAAATGTTTTCCCTATATTAGTCTATGTAAAACTGGTAGGCCCTGACGCGGGGGCATTTTTGCCCCCAGGGCTATAATTTGAACAATCTTCGTAGAGGGCCACTAGATGAAGCTTCATACCAAATATCAAAGACCTGGACCGTGTCGTTTCAGAGAAGATTTTCAAAGTTTTCAGTAAAAAAAAACTATTTTTAGCTTCTGTGACCTAGATGTGCAATGGACCGGAATGATTTGTATAACTTTGAAAGGGGAACACCTAAGGATCATTCCTGTGAAGTTTGGTCAAAATATGATTAGTGGTTTAGGAGGAGATGTTGTTTGAAGAAATTGTTCAGGGATGGACGGACTTTCTTACGAGACATACATTCTGGGGTTCCCAATGTTAACTCTATGGAGACTTTAATCCCATAATGTAGCATTGTACAGCCACTAACCCCACAAATAGACATGTTTGGTGTTGTGGGGTTGAAAATTTACGGAATAAACCTCATTAAGTATGAATAGTACAGAATATAAACCCCATTATGTATCTGGGTCATGTAAGGACGCACATATGCACTCACGGACGCTCGACGAACAAAAAGTGATTCCAAAAGCTCACCTCGTCACTACTTGACGGGTGAGCTAAAAATATACGGTTTTGACTTTTTCCCCCATACAAAAGTCTATTCGACCAAATTTGACCAAGTCAAGGTCATTCAGGAGTCATCACCTAAACAAATTTTGATGGGCCCCGAGTCCCCAATGCCACTATCTATCTATCTATCTTCTGATACTGCATCGGTCACATTTGACCAATACCGCAGGTGTATATTACATACACTTCAGGTTTTGTAGGATGAAAGCCTACACAGTAACCATAATTACGGCAGGGATCTTTAACCTGCACAGGGGATGGTTCTCCCTGCACAGGGGGCCTCCAGTTAACGTCCCGATCTGAGTCATACCAAGTTACATGATAATCCGCACACTTGTTCTAGAGAAGATTTCTGAAGGGTTTTTAACCTTATATGGGCATGACGGCCATATTGGTCATGTGACCAAATTCATACTGATTAATTGTCATTTCCTTGTTCTTAAAAACTTTCATATGAAATTTTTGTGTGGTTTCGGAGAAAAATAAGTTTTAATTCTCATATCTAAAAGTCAAAGAATGACCTTGACCTTGAATACTCATGTAGTTTCATCCACCCATTTAGCTTACTGCATCTACTAATTTTTCAGATCACAAGCGGCAATAGTTTCCAAAAAAATACACGGTTTTGACTTTTCCCCATACAAAAGTCTATGCGACCAAATTTGACCTTGGCCAAAAATTGGTCAAGGTCATCCAAGGGTTATCATTTGAACAAAATATGATATACCCGAGTCCCTAATGCTACATACCCGGTACCAAGTTTCAGGCCAATCGGCCCACTGGTTCCGGAGAAGAAGATTTTTGAAGGGTTATATGGGCATGGCGGCCATCTTGGTCATGTGACCTGGACCCTGCGAACAAACTTTCGTTCCCCCATCCCATGGATGCTCCACATGAAATATGACTCCAATCGGCCTTGGGGTTTCAGAGGAGAAGATGTTTGAAAATGTTAACAGACGACAGACAGACAACAGAGCCTTACCATACTGTAAGCTCACCTAGCTCAGGTGAGCTAAAAACTCAGGAATTTTCGCCAACAATGGCCTCTGTCACAGGCAAAACAGTAAATATTTGTTTGCATTAAGAAGATTAATAAGCCTTCACAATATTCTTAGTCATAGAAATGATATGTATCAGAAGATAGACAGTCACCAAATCATTGGAGCAGCTGGTAATATCACTACTTTAGCAGGTTGCATGGTAAAGACCAACTGACGGGATAATCACAGTACCTGAAGCCATTATATAATTATATTAAATAACCTGTCCATAAATGTCCATAAAGTAAAACATACAATAAATTTGCAATAACCCATTATCATCAATTTAGTTTGCTGGCTGTCAATAGCGAATTCGCTATCGACAGCCGGCTGTCAATAGCGAATTCGCTATCGACAGCCGGCTGTCAATAGCGATCGCCTTATTATTATTATAATAAAAACCAATACATAAATCATAAGTGTCCGTCCCGCATTAATAGTCGTTACATCTGGCCGTTACATCTAGAAAATTGCAGTTGCCGATATACATAAAACTCCTGTTGTGACAGCTACAGGAGTGATCAAGTTACTTCCAGGCTTAAACCCCAGTAAGGCCTTAGGACCTGATGAGCTTCATCCTAGAGTCCTGATGGAACTAGCAGATAAGTTGGGTCCAGTTTTTGCACACTTGTTTCAACAGTCTCTTGATACGGGTGAAATCCCCAAAGAATGGCTCTTAGCAAACATCTGTCCACTCTTCAAAAAAGGAGATAGGGCTCTTGCCCGTAATTATCGCCCTGTGTCATATAGTCTGCTCAAACACCATGGCCCACTTGGACGAACATAAACTTTTGTCAGACAGACAACATGCATTTAGGAAAAAGCACAGTTGTGAAACTCAGCTAAGCACAGTTATTAATGAATTGGCAAAAATCTTGGACAAAGGTGGACAGGTGGACACATTTATTCTGGACTTCAAGAAGGCTTTTGACACCCCTCCTCATGAACTACTTAAGTTATTTGGTTATGGAATTGGGGGAAAGACCCTCAAATGAATAGATTCCTTTCTTTGCTACAGAAACAGCGGGTTGTTGTTTATGGTGAATCTTCGGAGTGGGCTTCAGTTTTGTCTGGAGTCCCGCAAGGGACTGTTCTTGGTCCACTTTTGTTCTCCCTGTACATCAATGATATTTCCACTGACATTGACTTAGAAATAAGACTGTTCGCAGATGACTGTGTTTGTTACCGGGAAATTAGAGATAAAGATGACTCATTTAAACTTCAGGCAGACATAGATAGATTAGGATGTTGGGCACGTAAATGGGGCATGAGATTTCAGCCAGTTAAATGCAATATTATGCAGATAACTAGGAAGAGATCTGATAAAGTTGAGGCTTCTTACACCTTAGAGGGAACGGTCCTCGAGAATGTGGACTCCATTAAATACCTTGGAGTGACAATCTCACACAACTTGAGATGGAATATGCATATTAGCAACATGTGTACTAAGGCAAATAGAACGCTTGGTTTCCTGAGGCGAAATCTTCATCAGTGCCCTCAGGATGTAAAAGAGGGAGCATATAAAGGTATTGTTTGCCCAATCTTGGAATTTGGTAGTTATATCTGGGACCCCAATGGAGTTGTCCTTAACTATGAAATTGAGAAAGTTCAGAATAGAGCTGCTAGATTTGTAACAGGCAATTACTGCTTTGAAACTGGGAGCATGACTGGTATACTTGGAAAATTGAAATGGGAGTCTCTCAAGAAAAGGAGAAAAGACAGTAGGCTAATCCTTTTATTCAAAGGTCTAAAGGGTGCTGCCAGCATCCCAACAGATGACTTTGTTCCCCAGCTAGACTCTGTAGAAATCACCATTCCATCTGCTGAGTGCAATAACGTTGTAAGTGCAAAATGGCAACTTTTCAGGAGAAACAAAAAACTGATTTATTAAAGAATGGCATAGAAAACCATACTACAAGCTGGTTTCTTAACTTCATGGAGATTTCTTTCATTTGTGTGTGATGTTTATTGTTGAATAAATGACATTTGAAAAGAAATATTTAGCATTTAAGGGTTGATACATCATTTCTGCGCCAAGTGTTTTTTAAACGTTTTTGGTGCAAAAACGGTGTATTTGCATCCAACGCTTAAAAGGTGTAAGTGTACAAACCTTATTTCTTTGCCTTTTACATGTTAAAGCCACTTGGTAGGTAATAGGTCACATTTTATACATTCTGCATTGTACTTACATGCTTATTCTGAAATATCAAGCAGCAGGATTCAATATTTTTGAGGTACTTTGAAGAGCTATCTTCACTAAACTTCATATAAATATTAATCAGCATTAGATGACGTGCAGTGCGCAAGAACTATAACTCTCACATTTATACTTTTTGAATTATCTCCCTTGGAAGTTTGACGGTCTGTATATATGTATGGGCAAATTGTGTCCGGTCAATAACTTTCTCTTTTTCAGATGGATTTTAAAATTACTTGGCAGAAATATTTCCAACCATAAGAAAATGTGTGGTGTGCATGAGGCAGGTCTGTACCTCAAAGGTCAAGGTCATACTTAGAGGTCAAAGATAAAAAAGGGGCCCTTTTTCGTGTTTGGTCAATAACTTTCTTATTTTGAGATGGATTGTAAAATTACTTGGCAGAAATATTAACAACCATGAGACGATGTGTGGTGCGCATGAGGCAGGTCGGTACCTCAAAGGTCAAGGTCATACTTAGAGGTCAAAAGTCAAAAAAGGGGCCTTTTTTCGTGTTTGTTCAATAACTTTCTTATTTTGAGATGGATTTTGAAATCACTTGGCAGAAATGTTAACCAATATAAGACAATGTGTTGCGTGCATGACCCAGGTTGGTACCTCAAAGGTCAAGGTCATACTTAGAGGTCAAAGGTAAAAAAGGGGCCTTTTTTCGCTTTGTCGATAACTTGCTTATTTAGAATTTGAAGTTACTTGGCAAAAATGTTAACTATCATGAGACGATGTGTTGCATGCATGATTCAGTTTGGTACCTAAAATGTCAAGGTCATACATAGAGGTTAAAAAAGGGGTCTTTTTTCGTGTTTGGTCAATAACTTTATTATTTTTAGATGGATTTTGAAATTGCTTGGCAGAAATGTTAACCACCATGAGATGATGTGTTGCACGCATGACCCAGTTTGGTACCTGAAAGGTCAAGGTCATACATAGGGTTAAAGGTAAAAAGGGGACCTTTTTTGTGTTCTGTCATTAACTTTCTTATTTTTAGATGGATTTTGAAATTACTTTGCAGAAATGTTAACCACCATGAGACGATGTGTTGCGTGCATGACCCAAGTTGGTACCTCAAATGTCAAGGTCGTACTAAGAGTTCAAAGGACAAAAAGGGGCCTCTTTTAGTCAATAACTTTCTAATTCCTGGATAGATTGTGTAATTACTTGGCAGAAATGTTAACCACCATGAGACAATGTGGTGCACGCTAGACACAGGTCGGTACCTCCAAGATCAAGGTCATACTAAGAGGTCAGAGGTAAAAAAAGTTTTTTTTTGTGTTCTGTCAATAACTTTTTTTATTTCTGGATGGACTTAATATATAAAGTAACCATGCTGAAATGTTCACCGTCATTAGACCATGAGTCATGTGCAAGACCAAGATCCATACCTCCAATGTCAAGGTCATACCTATAGGTGAAAGGTAAAAAAAGGACAGTCAGTAACTTCCTTATTCTTTGATGGATTGTGAAATTACTTGGCAGAAATGTTGACCATCATGAGACGATGTGTTGTACCTCAAAGGTCAAGGCCATACTTAGAGGTCAAAGGTAAAAAGGGCTTTTTGTTCGGCCAATAACTTTTTTTATTTTTCTATGAACATTTTTAAAGTTACTTTGCAGAAATGTTCATCGTCATTAGATGATGTGTTGCACACAAGACCCAGCTCAATACCTCCAATGTCAAGGTTATACTTAGAGGTCAAAAACGGAAAAGACATCTGTGTTTTTGTAGAAAAACAAATTCCAGTTGATTCTGTGTAGTTCAGGTTTTCTCCCTTCCACTTTAAACAGTGAAACATGTCACCTGATGAACGGCACACTTGTTGTAAACTACATGAAGGGAGAAAACCTAAATAAGAATGTCTTTCATAGCCGTTTTATATAAATACTCGAAAATTAGTTAACAGTTTTGAGAAAAAAATCAGTGAATGCAATTCATCATGTAACAAAGAAGTTTATATTATACATTTTCTGTGATTTTCCAATTTTTGAAAAACCTTACGATTTGCATTGCTTTCTAAAGCCACGTGAGTCCATAAATTCAAAGACTGTCTTTATTTTTATGGACAGTCTTTAGAAATAGCTAAACTCCCAGACCTGTTGAACAAAAGTATCCAAATTATTATTGGACAGACTGATGTGGAGTGTGACTTGTCTCTGATGCTAGAGTTCGGGGGTTCAGTGCCCGGAAGCGGCAATAAAATTTCGGTGTCTGAACACACGCCATTGGCATCATTTGCAGGGATGAATGTCATAAATGGCCCCATCCTTCGGATCGGGATGTTAACTCAGCGTTTGCGTTAGTGCAAAAAGATGTGTCTGGGATGCGATTTCACTAGCATCGATAGGATACAAAGTGAATTTTATTATGTGCTGCTAGTCCTCAAAGACCCTAGCACGACAGCTAAGTAGCTCGATAGGGTGCTAATTTTATCGGCCACCTGAGATGAAAAGCGGTAATTAAGCGTGCATCACATGCAGCCCACCTCAGATAAACTATAGATAAATGAGTAATAACCAAAGTATAATCGTGTTAATTGGAGCTCAAAAGAACAGAAGAAATAAATGTAATCTTGCGTAAAAGTCTTGGTTACATGTTTGTTTGTTTGTTTGTTTGATTTGATGTTTAACGTCTCCGTCAACACTGTAAAGGTCATTTTGGAGACGTTGCTTCCAATTTTGTGGGACTTTTACCCGACGTTGAGATGAAATGACATCTCAAGCCCTGTCGCCCAATGAAACCAATAGGGTTTATTAGCATGGACGGTCCGCCTCGCACCACGGTTCCTGGACAGGCTTAGATCCTCTAAGCGGTTTACCAGTACTAGTGTGCTGGCTGGATTCAGCTCTGCGTGGAAGCATCATGCAGCCCATATATTTCTTCAAGCCCCTATGGGCGGGGGCTGCTTGGTTACATGATTGTAAACATGCATTGCTAGTCAGAAAAAATGGTGGACAAAGATTTCACCATAAGACAGCCTATTGAACGTAGATTAGTATGTGCCACGATAAAGCGTGAGTACACGGTTCCGTTTGAAATAAATACTGCAGTAGAGGGGGTTTTATGTTAGCGGTGTATTGATTACAATGTCCGGCCTCGGCCGCTCGGTGCTTGAAGAAATATATGGGCTGTATCATGCTTCCATGCAGAGCTGAATCCGACCCACATATGATTACTGGTAAACCGCTTAGAGGATCTAATAAAAAAATTTTGTCCGCCATTTTTTCGGACTAGCAATGCATGTTTACAATCATGTAACCAAAGTAGAAGTAAAACAAAGATCAGGAATTTATACAATTAACTTACTCCACCCATAAAAGACACCAAAGGGAAAGAAATACAAACATTAAGCGACCAGACCATAATGGAAACCTAAACAAAGGAAGGCCATAAGGACAGTTACTTTCCCACAAAATGGCCATATGGCCATCCAAAATTAAAAGACACAAGTGATACACACAGTAAGTAACAAACAACAACATAAATAAATCGCCAAGACTTTTACGCAAGATTACATTTATTTCTTCTGTTCTTTTGAGCCTGCCCAGGCAAAGCGGTGCACATGAGTCGGACCGTCCATGCTTAAAACCCTATTGGTTTCATTGGGCGTCAGGGCTTGAGATGTCATTTCACAAAATTGGAAGCAGTGTCTCCAAAATGACCTATACAGTGTTGATGTAGACGTTAAACCTCAAATCAAACAAACAAAATTGACTACAATGTCACAAGAAAAAAACAACATAAAAACCGAAGGATGATATAAGTATGAACACTGTTTTATTTATTTGTTTCATTTATTTCCGCATAAAAGGTTTAAAAGGATGAATTACATTGTAATTTTAAATGTTGCAATGCTGACGATATCTATATACACGATTTTGTTGTGCTGAATCAAACTATGAATAAATGCCGCTAATCCCGAACTCGTGAAAACCTGACACCAAAAATATGTGCAAATGTAGTATGCTGCAACAAACTTTATTAATACCCATTTCGCCAGTCCATATTACAAACCGTTACCGGTTATTGTCCATTGCCTCGGATGTGACATATATAATGTTTTACATTCATCAGGTGATTATCATCCAAGGATGTGAATACATGTATGTAATGAATTGGTCAGAATTGACACATGTCAAAAGTAAACAACCACCGTGATTGAACATTATCAATGTTGTGATTTTCAGGCACTGTCATACACAACGGCTTGTGTAGGCAATAAAAAGGGCGACATTCTTTTATTTTAGCGACCAGTTTTCACAAAATGATTCAAGGATGCAAAATAATTACTGTGATTACTGTGGAGGCTATCATCCTGCAAACCCGGTGGGTATGTAATGTACACCTGTGAGTAATGGTCAGATGTGACTGATTGCAGTATAAGTAGAAAGAAAGAAAGAAAAAGTTGTCATGAAGATTCCGGGACATCTCGGCCCCTGACCAACTCGACCCCTATCATTATTATTATATTATTGGCGAAAAAGATATTGTTTTAGTTTGAGTAAAGGTGGACGGTTAGCAATAGTTAACCTAAAATAATACATACTTGTCTCAGTGTTTGCCTTTTCAAAAGTTGTTTTAGCTCAGGTTAGTCTTAATAAAAATAAAAAATGAGTTCCTTTAAGAGCAATGAAAACATTCATAAGAAAGAAGATGGGTCATACTACGTAGTTTCGGCTAATTAAGCCTCATCAGTGACCCTGTAATAATCCGGCAAAGAAAGTCAGAGGAAACATACTGCAATTTTGCAAATTTCGAATAGGCAGTCGATACAAAGACTGATATAAATCAAATTATTTCTGATTTCTCAGAATATTCACGCTGATCTCAAAGGACCAAAAGTAAAATATAAACTACACTATGGTTGATGTACGGGGAGACGTTTTACGACCGCCACACGGCACAACACCAGCTGCAGTGAAGGCAAATGAAAAACAAAAATAAGTTCCTTTAAGAGCAATGAAAACATTCATAAGAAAGAAGATGGGTCATACTACGTAGTTTCAGCTAATAAAGCCTCATCCGTGACCCTGTAATAATCCGGCAAAGAAAGCCAGAGGAAACATAAGCCTGAACTCAAGAAGCAGGTCCCACGTGATATCCCAATATATAAAAAAGCTGATTAGGACCAGCTTAAACAGTCCATGAGGGACATTCACTTAGAACTTTCCCAGTCTGATCTTGCAACCACCGATGTACAATTCCTGAATAAGGGAAAATTACCAAACATATTGAAAGCGGCTAATGTATCACCAATTTTCAAGAATGGTGACAAAGCTGATCCTTCCACCTAAACGCCCATCACATTTGTAAGGTTCTAGAACACAAAGTTGCTTCTAGTCATTCTAAACACTTCACTGAACTGAACATTCTATTTGAACTCCAAAATGGCTTCCGAGAAAAGAGATCCTGTGAGACACAACTCATCATGTTGATTGACGAATTGTCAAAATCCATGCAGATGGTCAAACGGACCGATTTGATACTTTTTAGATTTCAGCAAGGATTTTGACAAAGTTGCCCACGAAAAACTTATTCTAAAATTACATCACTTTAGCATACAAGGAGACACCCTAAATGGACTAAGGACGAAAATTAGAAACAAGCAGAAGTAATTAATGGGGAAAGATCAGAAAGCATCCCAGTCTCCTCTAGCATCCCATAGGACCAGTCCTCTTCTTGGCTTACATTAACAGGTCAAATCACAAGTTAGACTGTTTGCGGATGATACAGACATGTATCTCGTCACCAGCTCACAGTCTGACAGCTAGATGCTCCAAGGAAACTTACGCAAACTAGAACAGTGGAAAAAGATGTAGGATATGAGTTTTAATCCCTCTAAATGGAGCAGGCAATACCAATGTTTTTGGGAGTAGTCTTCGTATAAGACTATCTCCTCTCAAATCACCCATCCTTCGAAAATATACTAATCCGTGGAAAAGAAGTGGAATGTATCCAAGTATTTCTAAGTGCAATGCCAAGAGGTGCAGATGTTGTTCGCATTTAAGCACTGCGTCTACCGTTACTTCATCTGTAAACGGTAGACGCTTCTCTGTAGTTAACATGTCTGATTTGACATGACAGTCTACAGATTTAATTTATTTAATTACTTGACGTGCTGCAAACTGTAATATGCAGTACGTCGGTCAAACTAACCGCATGCTTAAAACTAGATTGAACGAGCATTATCGTAGAATGAGTAAGCCTAAGAAAACTGACACTTTCTTGTACCGTCACTTTCGACGTACAGGTCATTCTGTAAATAACATTATTATACAACCAGTGGAAAAACTTTATTACGATGCAAATTCTACATCTAGATTCAAAATAATCAAAAGACATGAAGCTGAACTGAAATGGATTAAATTTTTACAGACCCCTTTTCCACTGGGATTTAATGACAACATTTATCATGAGGGTAATATTTCCAGAATGCCGGACTTTGATATTTTCTCACTCCTGGAATGTCGAAAACGCAGAACTAGATCTCACGGCACCAGGAAAAATGGTAACTTTAAACGTAAATCACGTGCGTTTAAACGAAACAATACTAGACTGAAGTGACTGTCAATTATATTATTAAATCATGGACGCCACTCTATGCTTTCATTTTTAAGTTCATTACCCGTTTCTGTTTTACGTCTTCTGGACACCGAGGCGAATAAATTCTACGATAGTTCTCATCAGTTATATGATGCGGCTCTCTTAACTAGAGGCTATACTCAGCATACTCTCCGTCCTTACATTGATTCTGAAATTAATCATAAACGTCATTTCTTCAAAATATCCTTCATTAATAAGGGTATGGATTTTATAGATTTGCCCAGTATCTTCCGTGAGAGATCGGTGCATTCTTCCATTCCTGCTTATTTTCAAAATACTGAAACACCTATAATTTGCTATAAATATAACAAACCTGTTAGATCTATCATTTTTAATTTCAATAAACTTGTTTCAGATCTTGATATTGATACTAATACTCCTGATTCATGTGATTGTAAAAACTCAAAGTATTGCTATCCTGCTGCTGGTCATGTAATAACTGGCAATTTGAAAATTATTCCTGATTCTAGGATAAGGAATATAATTTCTAAAGGACCGAAATATCGGTTTCCTTCTAAAATTGATTTCAGTAAATGTAGAGATGAAATCGCTGCTTCCTTGAATGAATTCGGTAATCGATGGTGTAAGCGAGAGTATGTTGAGTGTAAAGCCCTAAAGGACTGGAAACTTAGCATTTTAAGACTAGTGAATAAACGCATTTCTTTCTATTCTCAAAATACTAACTTATTACCTCCTAAGCCAAAGACGTCTTTACGTCATCTTAAACTAGGTATTCAAGAATTTCATAAGAAGTTTGTTTTGGCCCCTGCAGACAAGGCCGCTAACAACGTCGTCGTTGTGTGACGGCTCCACTATGTTAACACGCTTAAGCAGGAGCTTGGTGGTACTAAGGCCTATGAACTTCAGCCTTTGGCTGAAGAGAGAGCTATAGTAGATAAACATGTTTGTCTTTCAGCCACCAAGTTTGCTGTGTGTGTTAACGAAGGCCAAGACAAGCTTCCTACGCTATACTGGTTACCAAAACTTCATAAAAAACCTTACAAAGCACGGTTTATTGCAAATTCTAGTTCTTGCACTACCACTGAACTTTCTAAATTATTAACTTCCTGTCTTACTGCTATTAAAACGCATGTAATTAAATATTGTGATAAAGTCTTTGAAAGATCAGGAAGAAATCTGTTTTGGTCTATAAAAAATTCGAATGAGGTTTTAAATAAATTGAAATCTAGACAGTTTCGTGCTTCTAGTCTGTCTACCTACGATTTTTCCACTCTTTACACTACACTTCCTCATAATCTTATAAAAGAAAAGCTTAATGATTTAATTGAATGAGCTTTTCACAGAGAAGATTCTCTCTATCTTGCATGTAATGTCAGAAATGCATTTTTCACTTCTAAAGAGCATAAGAATTATACACTTTGGTCATGTCAGAAAGTGTGTGATGCCCTCACCTTTCTACTTGACAATATTTATATTAGATTCGGTACTAAGTTATTTAGACAAATTGTGGGTATTCCGATGGGTACTAATTGCGCACCTCTTGTGGCTGATCTGTTCTTGTATTGTTATGAAAGAGACTTCATTTTGTCGCTTTCCATTGATAACCAATCTGAAATTATTGAAGCTTTTAGCTCTACTTCTAGATATTTAGATGATTTATTAAATATTGATAATACCTATTTTGATGGTTTGATCAGTCAGATTTACCCCCTAGAACTTCAGTTAAATAAAGCAAATTCTTCTGATACCGAGGCCCCGTTTTTGGATTTACATCTATCTATTGTAGATGGATTTGTTTCGTGCAAAATTTATGATAAACGCGATGACTTTGATTTTGAGATTCTAAATTTTCCTTTTTTGGATGGTGATGTTCCTCGTGCGCCATCCTATGGCGTTTATATTTCGCAATTAATTCGATTTGCTAGAGTGTGTAGTCATGTAACTGACTTCAACACTCGTAATAAATTATTAACGGCTAAACTCCTTAATCAGGGTTATCGGTACCATAAACTACGCAAAGCCTTTTCAAAATTTTATAGACGCCATTCTGATTTAATTTCAAAATTCAATATTGGACTGAAATCTCTTCTGCAACAAGGTCTATCGGAACCCGAATTTTATGGTGACTTAGTATATAAATTCAGAAAAATATATAACCGCAATGACTTCAGCACCCAATTTCGTAAAATCATTCTTCGATATAAAAAGATTGGGTACAATATGGATATTATACGACAGACTGCATGCATGGTAGTTAACCCAATCACGGTTGGCAACTTTGCTTCCCTCTTTAATTGCACGCCGGTGGGTCAGGCCTCAGATTCTATGACGGCTCCAACGTAAAGGCTTATTGAAAATTAAAGAGATAATGTTGGTTGGTGCCTGATGCTCTGTCTCTGGTTGGGCTCATCGGAGTCTAACTGTTGGTTTTCTTTTGCTCCAGCATTTCAGTGGTTTCTTGCTGTCGAGTCCTCACCGTTGTCTCACCTCTGTGGTTCTTTGATTTCTGTGTTCACGGAGATGTTGCACTGATGAGTTAGGAGGCCTTCATGCGGACTGAACTAATTATTTGTCTAAATCGCGACGGAAGTAAGGGCGAGGATTGTGGCCACGTAAAATCGATTTAAGCCCCCCAGTGGAAATCTTCCACTGACCGTTCCAAGGCGGCTCTTCTGTGGCGATTTATTTATGTTGTTGTTTGTTACTTACTGTGTGTATCACTTGTGTCTTTTAATTTTTGATGGCCATATGGCCATTTTGTGGGAAAGTAACTGTCCATATGGCCTTCCTTTGTTTAGGTTTCCATTATGGTCTGGTCGCTTAATGTTGGTATTTCTTTCCCTTTGGTGTCTTTTATGGATGGAGTAAGTTAATTGTATCAATTCCTGATCTTTGTTTTACTTCTACTTTTCATGTTACTTACCTCAAAACCCCTATTCAAACCAAATAAAAATCAAAAATGAGTTCCTTTAAGAGCAATGAAAACATTCATAAGAAAGAAGATGGGTCATACTACGTAGTTTCGGCTAATAAAGCCTCATCAGTGACCCTGTAATGATCCGGCAAAGAAGTATCTTTTGCATGGTACTCAGCTGGAGAGTGTTACAACAGCTAAATATCTTGGGGTCACAATTTCTGGTGACCTAAATTGGAGTTCCCATTTAGACAACATAACCAAAAAAGGCAAATCAGACACTTGGATTCCTGAAAAGAAACATTCGAGTCAATAACAAGGACCTGAAATCAGTAGCTTACAAGTAGTCTTGCTTCCGGAAACCCTACTGACCATACTTTTTTGGGGTCTACTCAAACTTTTTTTGCGACATCTGAGAGATTTTCATGTTTTTTTTTTTCAGGGTATTTTTAAACTGAATGCCAAACAGTGTAGATCCTGATCAGATGGCTGATCTACACTGTTTCCAAAGAAATTAGTTTTGGCACAGCAATTTCTAGCTGTCAACCAGTCAAATAATTTATGTATACCAAAAAATAATAAAAAATATGGCCTTCCTACCAACACTGAAAATTTTTTGAGACTCTCTGGGAAACAAGTTATACTTTTTTTCCTACCTTTTGACATCAAGGCATAGCATACAGTTGATATTGACTTACACTTAAACAGGGTAGTCTATCCTAGCAGTTGTCATGGTTTGTTCTGTTTTTACTTGTTCTGCCTTCCCTGACATTCCTCCCTGTAATCTACCATACTGTCTTTTTTTTTCATATTATTGAATCAAGATTGAAATTCTGTTTTGAAGAGTCCAGAAAGGAGGATGCATGGGACAATGTTTTGGATAACTTAACTGTTGGCAGAGCAGTGAAAAGAGAAGTTGCAGCCACTGAGGATTTATTTCAACCAGTGGTCATTCTTCCAAAGAAAACTGAGGGTATTGACATTGGTGCAGAACTGACAGGCGGTGTGATAAAGAAAGGTATGCAGAGAAATTAATATGTTATGATCCTAATTATTGGACAGATAGACCTAAGAGTTAAGGAAAAGGGATAAAATGCAAGGCTTTGCCGAGCATTTTATGTCTTTCCCTCAACAAGTTTAATAAATTAAATAATACATGAGCATGAGTGCAAAATTCTTTTAATCGTTTAACATTTTAAACACATTTTATTCAAGATTTGTAAACACAATGTCGTTAAGGATGTCGTAAGTGTAATGTTACAGAGCGTATCTAACTAATTTGCATATTTAATCCACAATTGGGTTACCGAATTTTAATTCATGTACATTCTCAGAAGCGATGTCATATGATAAAAGGAGGATGGCTATGAATACAGGGCAGGCAACCCTTTCAGCATTGCTTTTGTCATCCTTGTACAGTTGCTAAAGGTTAACAGTATTGTTATACCCCCGGCATAGGGGGTATATAGTTTTTGTCTTTTCCGTCTGTCTGTCTGTGTGTCCGTAAACAATTATTTTATGTCAAAGATATCTCAGGAACTGCTTCACATAGAAACTTGAAATTTTGCACACATGATCAGTATGACTACTTGTATTGTGGGAAAGAAAATAAGGGCCAAGGGATCAGGCCTTTTAGAGTTATTTTCCTTTGTAGTTCTTGCTGTTTAATAGTGTATATTTTTATTTTGTGTCAAAGATTTCTCAATAACTACTGTACATAGAAACTTGAAATTTTGCAAACATGATCAGTATGACTAGTTGTATTGTGGGAAAGAAAATAAGGGGCAAGGGGTCAGGCCTTTTAGAGTTACCGTATTTCCCTTTGTAGTTCTTGCTGTTTAATAGTGTATATTTTTATTATTTTGTGTCAAAGATTTCTCAATAACTACTGTACATAGAGACTTAAAATTTGGTAGCAACAACCAGTATGACTACTTGTATGGAATGTGGTCTGTATATGCAAAGAACCTTTTGCTATTGCCATTTTCAACTCAGGCGATGGCACTGGCCGGGGGTATACGTGCCCCACTGGGCACTTTGTCTAGTTACGTTAAAAGTTCAGCCATTCAATACACACACACAAACGAGCCTCCATGGCCTAGTGCGTAAGAGCACTGACTCTTAATCATTAGGTCTCGTACTGCTGTGGTTGGAGTCTCGCTGGGGTCACATGTGAGATGCAATGTTTCTAAGGTACACCTGTTTTCATCCACCTCTGAAGATTGGCTCGAAATAAGCAGTTAACCATGGTCAGTACAGTGAACATTCTTTCACGGAAACTGACAACTGCCCTTCTTGAATCAACTGAAGGGAGAGAATGACCGTAGAAAAGATTTTGTGATCAATCTCCATGAAAGAATGTTGCCGACCCTAGCCGATATCGAACCACATCCTAATCACCAGTCAGATGCGCATCCGACTGAGCTACATGTACCAAGGCCATACCCTGAAACTTTGTATAACCACGAACAGTGACTGGATGTATTGTGTATTCTGGAATAGGAGTCAAGGGTCAATAGCTCAAGTTATTCCCTTGCTTGATAGGTTTTCATATTTCAAAATGCATTTTGCTTACATGTACAACGTAATAACTTCCAAGTTTGTCGTCGTACTATGATAAAACTTCTACCTATTCTCAAGAACTGTAAGGGTTACCAAGATGAAACCTGGCACACGCATGGTCAGTGTGTTGATTGTAATCAGGGTTATGGCCCAGAACCCATGGAGTTAAATGTCTTGATAAGTCTTACCATGTCCTACAGCGAGCATGAACTCAAAATCTTTCAACACTATGTGTCTTTCTCCTCTAATATTGCTGCAGTGGGGCTTCAAGTTTCTAGAATACATTTTACCACATGTACAACTTCTTTTGGTGCTTGTCACATTTGACTTCACTAATATTTTGTGCTCTACAAGTTTGCTTTTTTCAGATGACTTACTGAAAGTGCTTCGAGATTTCTACAGTCAGTCCAAAACACAGCTGCTGGCAGCAGAGCACGGGCTTGATAGTAAGTACAGCAACTGTCCAAAATGACGACACCAAACATTTAATTAACTCTTTCACCCTTGCATTTCAGAAGTGGACTTTTCCATCTTTGAATATTGACTTTTCCGGTCCATTCTTGTAAATAACAAAATCGTTAACAGAATGGCAAATATTGTAGATCTAGATGAGGTGGCTCATCTGAGCTCTGGCATTTGCTGTGACATTACAAAGCAGCCATGGGACCAGCCATGTAAACACGATGGTGTACATGCAGAATGTAATGTCAAAATTTCCACGATTATAAACGCTTCAAAAATGTCTGCAGTTCTAAGAAAAAAGATCTTTATAAACATATTACCTCTACAGAAGCTTGACCTGCCATGCAGTATCATGTATTGTGCATGTTCCTTTGTCTTATGTAACACACTCGACAGTCTGCTTCTCGTGTGAATTGGTCTGGAAAAATCCACTTGACATGATACAATGGAGCAGTTCAAGTTAATTCTAGTAATCATGTGTATGTAATGAAAGTGACTAGTTTTTAGCTCACCGTCACGCAGTGACAAGGTGAGCTTTTGGGATCACTTTTTGTCCATCCTCCATCGTGCGTCCGTCGTGTGTCCGTCAGTCTGTGCGTAAACAATTTCTTCAAACAACATCTCCTCCTAAACCACTGATCGGATTTTGACCAAACTTCACAGGAATGATCCTTAGGTGGTCCCCTTTCAAAGTTGTTCAAATGATTCTGGTCTGTTGCACATCTAGGTCACAGGAGCCAAAAATAGATTTTTTTTCACTGAAAACTTAAAAAATCTTCTTCTCTGAAACCACAAGGCCCAGGTCTTTGATATTTGGTATGAAGCTTCATCTAGTGGACCCCTACCAAGATTGTTCAAATTATAGTGCTGGGGCACAAAATGCCCCCGCCCCGGGGCCCTTTGGTTTTACATATGCTTATATATGGAAAATCGTTAAAAATCTTCTCTGAAACCGCAAGGCCCAGGACTTTGATATTTGGTATGAAACTTCATCTAATGGACCTCTACCAAGATTGTTCAAATTATAGCCCTTGGGCCAAAAATGCCCCCGCTCCGGGGCCCTTTGGTTTTACATAGACTTATATAGGGAAAATCTTTAAAAATCATCTTCTCTGAAACCACAAGGCCTAGGTCTTTGATATTTGGTATGAAGCTTCACCTAATGGACCACTACCAAGATTGTTCAAATTATAGCCCTTGGGCCAAAAATGCCCCCGCTCCGGGGCCCTTTGGTTTTACATAGACTTACATAGGGAAAATCTTTAAAGATCTTCTTCTCTGAAACCACAAGGCCTAGGTCGTTGTATATTTGGTATGAAGCTTCAACTATAGGACCCCTACCAAGTTTATAGTGCTGGGGCCAAAAATGCCCCCCCCCCCCACAGTCCTTTGGTTTAACATAGGCTTATATAGGGAAAATCTTTGAAAAACTTCTTCTCTGCAACAGCAAGGCCCAGGACTTTGATATTTGGTATGAAGCTTCATCTAATGGACCTCTACCAAGATTGTTCAAATTATAGCCCTTGGGCCAAAAATGCCCCCGCTCCGGGGCCCTTTGGTTTTACATAGACTTATATAGGGAAAATCTTTAAAAATCATCTTCTCTGAAACCACAAGGCCTAAGTCTTTGATATTTGGTATGAAGCTTTACCTAATGGACCTCTACCAAGATTGTTCAAATTATAGCCCTTGGGCCAAAAATGCCCCAGCTCCGGGGCCCTTTGGTTTTACATAGACTTACATAGGGAAAATCTTTAAAAATCTTCTTCTCTGAAACCACAAGGCCTAGGTCGTTGATATTTGGTATGAAGCTTCATCTATAGGACCCCTACCAAGTTTATAGTGCTGGGGCCAAAAATGCCCCCCCCCCCCACGGTCCTCTGGTTTTACATAGGCTTATATAGGGAAAATCTTTAAAAAATCTTCTTCTCTGCAACAGCAAGGCCCAGGACTTTGATATTTGGTATGAAGCTTCATCTAATGGACCTCTACCAAGATTATTCAAATTATAGCCCTTGGGCCAAAAATGCCCCCGCTCCGGGACCCTTTGGTTTTACATAGACTTACATAGGGAAAATCTTTAAAGATCTTCTTCTCTGAAACCACAAGGCCTAGGTCGTTGATATTTGGTATGAAGCTTCATCTATAGGACCCCTACCAAGTTTATAGTGCTGGGGCCAAAAATGCCCCCCCCCCCCCCCCCCCCCCCCCCCACGGTCCTTTGGATTTACATAGGCTTATATAGGGAAAATCTTTAAAAATCTTCTTCTCTGCAACAGCAAGGCCCAGGACTTTGATATTTGGTATGAAGCTTCATCTAATGGACCACTACCAAGATTGTTCAAATTATAGCCCTTGGGCCAAAAATGCCCCCGCTCCGGGGCCCTTTGGTTTTACATAGACTTATATAGGGAAAATCTTTAAAAATCATCTTCTCTGAAACCACAAGGCCTAGGTCTTTGATATTTGGTATGAAGCTTTACCTAATGGACCTCTACCAAGATTGTTCAAATTATAGCCCTTGGGCCAAAAATGCCCCCGCTGCGGGGCCCTTTGGTTTTACATAGACTTACATAGGGAAAATCTTTAAAAATCTTCTTCTCTGAAACCACAAGGCCTAGGTCGTTGCTATTTGGTATGAAGCTTCATCTATAGGACCCCTACCAAGTTTATAGTGCTGGGGCCAAAAATGCCCCCCCCCCCACCCCCACCCCCCCCCCCCACGGTCCTTTGGTTTTACATAGGCTTATATAGGGAAAATCTTTAAAAAATCTTCTTCTCTGCAACAGCAAGGCCCAGGACTTTGATATTTGGTATGAAGCTTCATCTAATGGACCTCTACCAAGATTGTTCAAATTATAGCCCTTGGGCCAAAAATGCCCCCGCTCCGGGGCCTTTGGTTTTACATAGACTTATATAGGGAAAATCTTTAAAAATCATCTTCTCTGAAACCACAAGGCCTAGGTCTTTGATATTTGGTATGAAGCTTCACCTAATGGACCTCTACCAAGATTGTTCAAATTATAGCCCTTGGGCCAAAAATGCCCCCGCTCCGGGGCCCTTTGGTTTTACATATACTTACATAGGGAAAATCTTTAAAGATCTTCTTCTCTGAAACCACAAGGCCTAGGTCGTTGATATTTGGTATGAAGCTTTACCTAATGGACCTCTACCAAGATTGTTCAAATTATAGCCCTTGGGCCAAAAATGCCCCAGCTCCGGGGCCCTTTGGTTTTACATAGACTTACATAGGGAAAATCTTTAAAAATCTTCTTCTCTGAAACCACAAGGCCTAGGTCGTTGATATTTGGTATGAAGCTTCATCTATAGGACCCCTACCAAGTTTATAGTGCTGGGGCCAAAAATGCCCCCCCCCCCCCCCCCACGGTCCTTTGGTTTTACATAGGCTTATATAGGGAAAATCTTTAAAAATCTTCGTCTCTGCAACAGCAAGGCCCAGGACTTTGATATTTGGTATGAAGCTTCATCTAATGGACCTCTACCAAGATTGTTCAAATTATAGCCCTTGGGCCAAAAATGCTCCCGCTCCGGGGCCCTTTGGTTTTACATAGACTTATATAGGGAAAATCTTTAAAAATCATCTTCTCTGAAACCACAAGGCCTAAGTCTTTGATATTTGGTATGAAGCTTTACCTAATGGACCTCTACCAAGATTGTTCAAATTATAGCCCTTGGGCCAAAAATGCCCCAGCTCCGGGGCCCTTTGGTTTTACATAGACTTACATAGGGAAAATCTTTAAAAATCTTCTTCTCTGAAACCACAAGGCCTAGGTCGTTGATATTTGGTATGAAGCTTCATCTATAGGACCCCTACCAAGTTTATAGTGCTGGGGCCAAAAATGCCCCCCCCCCCCCCCCCACGGTCCTCTGGTTTTACATAGGCTTATATAGGGAAAATCTTTAAAAAATCTTCTTCTCTGCAACATCAAGGCCCAGGACTTTGATATTTGGTATGAAGCTTCATCTAATGGACCTCTACCAAGATTGTTCAAATTATAGCCCTTGGGCCAAAAATGCCCCCGCTCCGGGACCCTTTGGTTTTACATAGACTTACATAGGGAAAATCTTTAAAGATCTTCTTCTCTGAAACCACAAGGCCTAGGTCGTTGATATTTGGTATGAAGCTTCATCTATAGGACCCCTACCAAGTTTATAGTGCTGGGGCCAAAAATGCCCCCCCCCCCCCCACGGTCCATTGGTTTTACATAGGCTTATATAGGGAAAATCTTTAAAAATCTTCTTCTCTGCAACAGCAAGGCCCAGGACTTTGATATTTGGTATGAAGCTTCATCTAATGGACCTCTACCAAGATTGTTCAAATTATAGCCCTTGGGCCAAAAATGCCCCCGCTCCGGGGCCCTTTGGTTTTACATAGACTTATATAGGGAAAATCTTTAAAAATCATCTTCTCTGAAACCACAAGGCCTAGGTCTTTGATATTTGGTATGAAGCTTTACCTAATGGACCTCTACCAAGATTGTTCAAATTATAGCCCTTGGGCCAAAAATGCCCCCGCTCCGGGGCCCTTTGGTTTTACATAGACTTACATAGGGAAAATCTTTTAAAATCTTCTTCTCTGAAACCACAAGGCCTAGGTTGTTGCTATTTGGTATGAAGCTTCATCTATAGGACCCCTACCAAGTTTATAGTGCTGGGGCCAAAAATGCCCCCCCCCCCCCCCCCACGGTCCATTGGTTTTACATAGGCTTATATAGGGAAAATCTTTAAAAATCTTCTTCTCTGCAACAGCAAGGCCCAGGACTTTGATATTTGGTATGAAGCTTCATCTAATGGACCTCTACCAAGATTGTTCAAATTATAGCCCTTGGGCCAAAAATGCCCCCGCTCCGGGGCCTTTGGTTTTACATAGACTTATATAGGGAAAATCTTTAAAAATCATCTTCTGAAACCACAAGGCCTAGGTCTTTGATATTTGGTATGAAGCTTCACCTAATGGACCTCTACCAAGATTGTTCAAATTATAGCCCTTGGGCCAAAAATGCCCCCGCTCCGGGGCCCTTTGGTTTTACATATACTTACATAGGGAAAATCTTTAAAGATCTTCTTCTCTGAAACCACAAGGCCTAGGTCGTTGATATTTGGTATGAAGCTTTACCTAATGGACCTCTACCAAGATTGTTCAAATTATAGCCCTTGGGCCAAAAATGCCCCAGCTCCGGGGCCCTTTGGTTTTACATAGACTTACATAGGGAAAATCTTTAAAAATCTTCTTCTCTGAAACCACAAGGCCTAGGTCGTTGATATTTGGTATGAAGCTTCATCTATAGGACCCCTACCAAGTTTATAGTGCTGGGGCCAAAAATGCCCCCCCCCCCCCCCCCCCCACGGTCCTTTGGTTTTACATAGGCTTATATAGGGAAAATCTTTAAAAATCTTCGTCTCTGCAAAAGCAAGGCCCAGGACTTTGATATTTGGTATGAAGCTTCATCTAATGGACCTCTACCAAGATTGTTCAAATTATAGCCCTGGGGCCAAAAATGCCCCCGCTCCGGGGCTCTTTGGTTTTACATAGACTTATATAGGGAAAATCTTTAAAAATCTTCTTCTCTGAAACCACAAGGCCTAGATCTTTGATATTTAGTATGAAGCTTCATCTAGTGGACCTCTTTCAAGATTGTTCAAATAATAGCCCTGAGACAAAAAATTTCCCTGCTCCGGGGCCTTTGGTTTTACATAGACTTGTATAAGGAAAATCTTTAAAAATCTTCTTCTCTGAAACCTCATGGCCCAGGACTTTAATATTTGATGTGAAGCTTCATCTTATGGACCTCTTCTAAGATTGTTGAATAGCCCTTTGGCCAAAAATGGCCCCCCCCTCCCCCCCCTCCCCCCCCTCCCCCCCCACCTCTTTCAAGATTGTTCAAATAATAGCCCTGAGACAAAAAATTTCCCTGCTCCGGGGCCTTTGGTTTTACATAGACTTGTATAAGGAAAATCTTTAAAAATCTTCTTCTCTGAAACCTCATGGCCCAGGACTTCAATATTTGATGTGAAGCTTCATCTTATGGACCTCTTCTAAGATTGTTGAATAGCCCTTTGGCCAAAAATGCCCCCTCCCCCCCCCCCCCCCTCCGCTCCGGGGCCCTTTGGTTTTACATAGACTGATATAGGAGGGAAAATCTTCTTCTCTGAACCACAAGGCCTAGGTCTTTGATATTTGGTGTGAAATTTCATCTCGTGGACCTCTATCAAGATTGTTCAAATTATAGCCTTGGCGCCAAAAATGTCGCCGCCCAGAGACCCTTTGGTTTTACATAGACTTATAAAGGGAAATCTTTAAAAAATCTTCTACTCCGAAACTGCAAGGCCCAGGTCTTTTATATTTGGTATGGAGCTTCATCTAGTGGACCTCTCCCAAGATTGTTCAAATTATAGCCCTGGGGCCACAAATGCCCACACCCCGGGCCCTTTGGTTTTACATAGACTTATATAGCCCCGGGGCCATTTGGTTTTGCATAGGCTTATGTATGGAATATTTTTAAAAAATCTTCTTCTCTGAAACCGCAAGGCCCAGGTCTTTGATATTTGGTGTGTAGCTTCATCTAGTAGACCTTTGCCAAGATTGTTCAAATTATAGCCTTTGTTGATGTTTGGTATGAAGCTTCACCTTTTAGACCTCCCTCAGCATTATGCACATTAAAGCCCTGGGGCCAATAATGACCCTCCCTGAGGCCCACTTGTTACACTATGGATCAGGTGAGCAATCCAGGGCCATCATGGCCCTCTTGTATGTAAACTTGGTATGAAATAGGTATACCAATATGTCTAATGCACACAGAGTACATACGTTTCTTCGCAATATAAATTCTCCATCTGCCAGTTTGGATACCATTGCGCCATTGAAAAAATACTGCTTTTGATGTGAAGAAAAGGTCACAAATTATTTCAGCAATCAGTGATGACCCTGATCAGATGCTGCATTCTGCAAAGGTCGCAAATGAGAATACTGCTGAACTTTCTGCAAATAATGAAGATCCTGACCTAGGCCTGCACTGTTTGCCGCCAGTGTCACATTTTGGAGATTGTTTGTTTATAAGCTAATAGGAGTGACAGGTTTATTGGTTTCACTAATTGAAGTTTGAACTACCATTTTAAAATGCATTTTAATGTTGTTTCAGTTTCAATTTTTCGGAAGTCCTTTGAGAGTTTCCGACGCTACTGCATAGAA
This sequence comes from Lucinisca nassula, assembly GCA_963580285.1. Taxonomy (NCBI): domain Eukaryota; kingdom Metazoa; phylum Mollusca; class Bivalvia; order Lucinida; family Lucinidae; genus Lucinisca; species Lucinisca nassula. The sequence continues at coordinate 43,847,218 of OY757010.1, read as the reverse complement.
ACAGAGCAGCTACCTGTGGAGTTCCACGTTGTTCTCAGTGATATTCTTGCTGGAGCAGGTAAGTCATGGTCCCAGATAAGGAGCGAGTTGTTCAAAGCATCGTTAGCTTAACGAGCTTGTTAGTGGTCATATTGTTAACTGTTCTAGCAAGTTTAATGTTTAAAATTTTGGTATTTTTGCTGAAAAGATGTGAGCAGCTTTTGCATACGCAAAAGCTGCTCACATCTTTTCAGCAAAAATATTAGCATATTTGCTGTAATACATGATCAAAGTTTTAACGATACGTTAACTAACGACGTCGTTAGTTTCGAACAACTGGCCCAAGGTGCTTTTTTTCATCCAAGAAGTACTGATAGCATTACAAAAACACACCTATACAAACACAGTGTAAATTTTACAGCCGAAAACAGAAAAAAAAAATTAAGATGGAAAATTGTGGTATTTTTCTTATTTCTGCTAAAAGTATAGATTGTGGAAACTCATTAGAACTGCCTCAATGAGGCGGTTCAAACGAGTACCCACAACCTAAAATCCCCAGTATATAGATTGTGGGTACTCAGAACTGCCTCATTGAGGTGGTTCTAACAAGTACCCACAATCTATATTTTAGAGCAGAAATAAAAAAAATAGGGTTTACCCCTGTAAACCCCTGTTTTACTGTATAAAAGTGGGGTTCAAGGGGTTGAAAATATATAGGCATGTTTTGTGAAGTTTTACCTTATTTTTGCATGGAAATGTATGTTGTGGGTTATTTCTGGCTGTTGTGAGATTTTCTCACAAAAGCCACAAATAGTCCTTTGTAACATGGAAAGGTCTTTGTAGAATTTCATGTTATCCTCATGAATTTCTCAGACTATGCTTCTCTGGGATTGTTGGATGAGGCAAAGGTGTCTGTATCTTGCATCACTGGGACGTCCCACTGATATTGGCAAAGAGGGGGAATACTGCTATTTCTTCTGTTTCTACACTTCCATTCATTTTCCTCTTTCTCCTCTGTCCCTTACTTTCATCTCCTCCACTATCTCTTCTATGCAAATTTCCGTTATAAAATTGGTTAACTAGTTTGTCTTGAAGCATAAATATGAAAAAAAAAAATGACAATTTCCATCAAAAAATGCCATCTGAAAATGCCATTTTTGCAGAAATTAAAGTACATGTATACTAAGGAAAATAAGTTTAGCAATTTTTTCAGCCCAAAATTGGTTAATGAGTTTAGCCCTTATCTTGCTGAATATTCATTTTAGCCACACCCATCTCTGTCTTTGAACCAATCAGATCACTTGATGTAATTTGTACCTACAAATTAATAAACTAAATGTCAAACAGTGCAGATCCTGATCAGATGGCTTCTTCAGAAGCCATCTGATCTGGATCTACACTGTTTGCAAAGATAGGGGTTGTCGTGAACAGCAAGATAAGGGTTAACTTGAAGCATAAATATGAAAAAATATGACAATTTCCATCAAAAAATGCCATCTGAAAATGCCATTTTTGCAGAAATTAAAGTACATGTATACTAAGGAAAATAAGTTTAGCAATTTTTTCAGCCCACTTTTTTTTTCAAACTCTGAGGTACTAACATAATAAAATATGTCTTATAAGTCAGTTCTGATTCCAAACTCACTAATTCTTTTTTTTTCTCACGCTTTTCTCACTGCCACAGACGTTTGGCATAATTCTATTCAATTCACGCCATGCACGTGCATAAGCCATGCACATGAAGTCAATGTAGATGATACTCACTTCACTTTTCTTGTCCATGCCCATTAATAAATAAACCGTCGAAAATCATAAAAGTTCTAACATGGGGCGTCCTGAACTGACGTTAGACCAGCGTAATATGGCTTTTGGAATGCTTACTGGTGGCATGAAAGTTAAACAGGTTGCAGAACATTTTCATGTTAGTGAAAGTGCCATGTCAAGACTCTGGTCAAAGTTACGTCAAACTGGCACCGTCAAAGACAGACCACGCTCTGGTAGACCGTGTAAAACAACACACCGTGAGAACAATTATATCGTAACGTCATCTAGTCGTAATCCATTTCTAAACAGTTCCAGAATCCCCGGTATGGTTTGGAATGCATCTGGAACACGAATTTGCAGTAGGACTGTGAGGAATAGACTATGAGCTGTGCAGTTATGTTGACGTTGACCGTACATAGGAGTTCCACTGACGCGGGACCACAGATTGGCTAGACTCAATTGGGCAAGGGCACATCATCGGTGGGCTAGACGGCAGTTGAACCAAGTTATGTTCATGGACAAATCCCATTTCAATTTGAAATTTGCTGACAGAAGAGTACTTTGTTGGAGGTGAGATGAAGAGAGAGTGGACCCTGCTAAAGTCATTCAGCATGACCATTTTGGAGGCAGCAGCTTTATGGTTTGGTGCACAATTTTGCATCAGGCTAAAACAGACTTGGTGACTTTCAAGGAAATTTGAATGCTGTCCGATATTGTGATGAAATTGTTCGGCCTGTGTTACTGCCTTTCTTACGTCAAGGACGCCACGATTTTTTAGCCCCCATCATACAGTGGACTTTCTGCAAGCAAATAATGTTAATGTGTTAGACAGGCTAGCAAGATCACAAGATCTTTTGCCTATTGAGCACCTCTTGGACCATCTGGGAAGATGTATCAGAACGAGAAATGACGTCAACAAAGTAAGAGACCTTGAACATGTTCTTCATGAGGATTGGAATCGCATACCCATGGATGTGGTTCGGAGGCTTATTTTGAGCATGAGAAGACGTGTGGGGCTGTTGTGGGCTCAGATGGTGGGCATACCAGATACTGATAATTGGTTTGAGTTTTTGTGTGACACACCGAGGTTGATTGTGCTTTTTTTCAAATCAAATTTGAAGATTGTCATAGCCAATACATTAAGTGTTGATGTGTAAAAATTTGGTTCTATTTTAGATCCAGACAAGAGTGAAATCAGCGGTAATATAAAAAATTGCTAAACTTATTTCCATTAGTATATTAACACATATGGATATGTTTTCCTTATCATCAAGTTATGAAATGAACACTCTTGTAAGTCCCACTTTATGTAGAGAACACTCAGGTTCTCATGGGTAAACATTTTTCTTTTTTTCTGCTTCAAGAAGTGTGTTGTGGGTACTCATTAGAACTTCCTCAATGTAGTAACAAGTCTGTGTAATGAACACCCCTCTATACAGAGAAAACAGATTTGCGGGGATTAACATTTTCTTATTTCTGCTCAAAGACATAGGTTTGTGGGTACTAGTTAGAACCCCCTCAATGATGCAGTTGTAACGAGCACCAAAAATCTATGTTTGGAATATAAATAAGAAAAATATCACAAATTTTCACCAGAAAAAGTACTGTTTTGAAGGTATGAAAGAATGCACAATGTCACACGGATGTTTTATCACAATGTAACACACACCACAACTTATGATTGGGATTGAAGTCCCAAATTTGATCAGAAACATGTCAGTTTTAAAGATACAAAAGAATGAACTACAGTCGAACTTCAATGGCTCGAACACCTTTGGGACCACGAAAATCTGTTCGAGACAGGGGTAGTTTGAGCCATTGCGGGTTACTGGCAGGAGGCATAATGGGGTTAGTTTTAAGACATCTTTTCAATGTTTTATAATAAAAAATGTGTGCTGTGTGTACTCATTAGAATCGCCTCATCGAAGCGATTCTAATGAGTACACACAGCATACATTGGCAAGATGAAAGTCGAAAATATCCTTAATTATCCCGCACTACTTCTTGTGAAGAGGAATTCCCTAGGGACTCAAGAATGGGTTCAAGTCAGCCATGGTATACGAGCCATCGGTGTTCGAGCTATCGAAGTTCTACTGTATTTCACATGTGTGTGTCATTCTAAATGATTTTTTTTCACAGGACATGTTGATGACATTTTCCCATACTTTTTGCAACATGCAAGACAGGTCTTTCCTCACCTGGAGTGTATAGAGGAGCTACGGCACATCAGTGATCTCACAGAGCCTGTTAATTGGTATATAGTTTCTTAACCCTTATCTTGCTGTTCACGACAACCCCTATCTCTGAAAACAGTGTAGATCCAGATCAGATGGCTTCTGAAGAAGCCATCTGATCAGGATATACACTGTTTGGCATTCAGTTTATGAATTTGTAACAATAAATTACATCAAGTAATTTGATTGGTTGATAGACAGAAATGGGTGTGGCTTAGATGAATATTCAGCAAGATGGTTAAATAGAATAGCTGCACCTGACACATTTTTCACCAGTTTTTCTAAGGGAAACAACTTTTAGGACTTCCTGTTTGCTTTCCTAGGAACAGACCTCTCTGAAAAAGATATGTACTCTTAAAGGGAAGAATTTGCTCCTAAGTCTCTCTGAAAAAACAGGATCTACTCTTAAAATTCTTTCCTTAAAGAGTAGATTTCTAATAATAAATGATAAGGGAGACTAAAGTATTTTGAAAGAATTGTATCCCCTTAGGGTGTGTCCATATCCTTAAGACGTTCCACTTCATGTATGACATCACAGTTATTTTGGCATTATGTATGTTATAAAATTCATGTGACAAAATATTGTACAACACTTGGTAACTAACTTAACATAATGATGCCAACTATGACAAAATTGATGAAATAATGTCTCCTTTTTGGCCAAAAAAATGTTTAAAAATGTCTTGTAATAATCAGATTCTTACATTTATGGTCATTTCATATGAAATTTATGAAACTTGCTAAAGCTTGTCTCATAAATTACAATACACCACAACCCCTTTATAACGCTATTCAATATAGCACGGCTTTGAATATTACAAAAGAGATGGATCCCAAAAATGTATATATAGAAAATGACCATTTTGGTCATTTTCCTATATAATCTGTATACAAAAGGTGTATAGATTATATAGAAAAATGACCATTAATGGCCATTTTTCAATATACTCTATACATTTATCCAAACAGTGTATAGATTATGTAGAAAAAGGACCATTTTTTTTCGTGATGCTGGCGGGTCAGGCCTCAGATTCTGTGAAGGCTCCAGCGTGAAGGCTTATTTAAATTTTTTGGTACCTGATGCTCTGTCTCTGGTCAGGCACATCAGTGTAAAACTGTTGGGTTTTCTTTTGCTCCACCATTTCAGTTAATTCATGCTGTCAAGTCCTCATCTTTTTTTCATCGCTGTAGTCATTTGATTTTTATGTCCTTGGAGATGTAGCACTGGTGAGTTAGGAAGACTTCATTTGGACTGAACAAAAATTTGTCTAAACTGCAATGGAACAAAGGGCGAGGGTTGTGTGCAAAATCAATTTATGCCCCCCAATGAATACTTTTTACTGACGTTCCAAGCCAGTTATTCTGTCATGGTTTATTTTTGTTATACAGTCAAACTTCCATGGCTCAAACACCTTTGGGACCATTAAAATCTGTCCGAGACAGGGGTAGTTCGAGCCACAGAGGGCTAATGCCAGGAGGCATAACGACATACCTTAGGGCATCTTTTTCGGTGTTCTATAATGAAAAATGTATGCTGTGTGTACTCATTAGAATCGCCTCATCGAGGCGATTCTAATGAGTACACACAGCATACATTTGCAAGATAGAAGACTAAAATCTCCTTAATTATCCCCCACTATTTCTTATGTAGAGGATTTCGCAAGGGGCTCAAGAATGGGTTCGAGACATCCATGGTAAATGAGCCATCGTTGTTCGAGCCATCGAAGTTCTACTGTAGTTTGTTTTTGCATATACATGTATGTATTACTTATATCTTTATTTTGGATAGCCGTTTGGCCGTTTTGTGGGAAAGTTACTGTCCTTCTGGCTCTCCGCTTGTGATGTTTTCATTAAGGTTTTATTATTTGATGTTGGTGTTTCTTTCCTTTTGCCGAGTCTAATGGGAGGTGTTGAGTAGTTGTATCGATTTCTGATCATCACTTTCATTTCTATTTACATCTGATTGCTCAAATGAACATATTCTCTTATTCTAGGTATCCACAAGCTAGGAAGATAGAAAGGAAGATAATTTATCACATGGGACCAACAAACAGCGGTAAAACATACCATGCACTTCAGAGATTTTTCACATCAAAGTCAGGCGTGTACTGTGGGCCATTGCGAATGTTGGCCGTAGAAGTCTTCAACAAATGTAATGAAGCAGTAAGTTTTCTTATGTGCAATTTAAACCTTTTTTTTTTGTACCAAATGGAATCTTCCACATTATATATAGCCGGTGTCCATTTCAAAATTTAGGGGCAAAAGGTTGTGATATCTTCAAAATTGATTTGGAAAATGGCTGAACTTTCTGCAAACAGTTGAGACCCTGATCAGATGCCGTGTTCTGCGGTGTCTGATCTGGGCCTGCACTGTTTGCCAGGGTACCTGTTTTGGGGTTTCCGGTACTAAATGGGTTAAGAAATAATTTTTCTTTGCCATATTTTATCATAATTACATGTACCATACATTGGATGGATTGTGAAATTATATTTCATGACAGCAAATCCAGAATGTATCTCACCAATAATATCATATGCTAAACACCAATAATATCATATGCTAAACAAATTAACCCTTTTTGTACCAAATGGAATCTTCCTTCCTATATAAAGTGGTAGTTCATTTTAAAATTTGGGGGTGTGAGGTTGTGTTTTTATCAGAATTTATTTGGAAAATGACTCAACTTTTATCAAACAGTGGAAGCCCTGATCAGATGCCACATTTTGCGGCGTCTGATCTGGGCCTTCACTGTTTGCCAGGTTACCCATTTTGGGGGTTATGGTACTAAATCGGTTAAACATGGTTAAGATTTATAATTTCAGTTCTATCCCTATACACTGTACAAAAAAAAAGTATCATTATAGTGACTCTTTTTGACAAGGGTGAAGTCAGAACTAAATGTTTCGTTTGACGACATTGAACATGCACCCTCTACATTAGCAACATGCACTATTTGAAAATATCATACCATGCAATTTACTAAAGGTTTTTGTCACACCTGCTATAAGCATGACAAGATACAGGAGTCTGATTTTCCATCCCTCTGTAAGTTCATCCATTTGTCAAGCCGTCAACATTTGTAACCAGCCTTGCGTTCACCCTGCTGGTCAATTCCATTTCTAAAGAACTGTAAGAGCTTCATAAATGATGCTTGGTACAAACTGGCATCTAGGGACGGTGACCATAATGCAAGTATTCATATTTGACCTTGACCTACATTTCATGGCTCTCTCACTTTGTGATCTATTGTGTAAACCTGAGCGTTCACCCTAATGTTCAAGTCCATTTTCTCAAGAACTACAAGAGCTTCATTAATGATACTTGGTACAAACTTTTATCTAGGGGTGGCAACTTAAATGCAGGCATCCATATTTGACCTTGACCTAGATTTCATGTTTCAGAGACATGTTTCAGTTATCACCAAATACCCACCTCATCTGTTGCTATGAATGTATATTCTTTCATAGATATCTGTGCGCATGGCTGTTTGAAGCCATTGTCAAATGGACCAAAAGCCGTGCTCAAACAGCAAAAACCATGTTCAAATCATGAAATTCGTGTGCTGTTTGAACATGGATTTTGAGCTTTTGATATCACAAGACTGGCCTTCCTTTGTTTACTTTACGCTGAGCGACGTAACTTTATCATCCCAAACGTAGCATTTCAGGGTTCTATGAGGACATTAGATGGTTACTGCATAACAACGTCATTGTAAACAAAATTCTGAAGTGGCTGCCATTTTTTTCCCAGGTCACATTTGAAGAGTTTATATCGAGCTCTTGGGCATTTTCGTCAAAATTTGCTGTCGGAATTGTAAGTTATGCAAGAACAATGATCATCCATAGTTATTTCATTGCATTAACATTTGCCGGATCCCTCGGAAGATATTTGAACATTTGGCCTGGCGGCCTCATATTCAAACAACTTCCTCGGGACTCAGCGAATGTTAATGCATGAAAAACCATGTAATCCCTATAATCCATTTTACCAAAGGAGACCCCGTGTGATCTGGTGACAGGTGAAGACAGGAGACAGGCTGATCCTGATGGTCCAGCAGAGCATGTTGCTTGCACAGTAGAGATGACAAGCCTCACCAACCATTGTGAGTATCAGATTAACCAATTGCACGTGGGAAATCCCTAAAGGGGTACCTTGGCAAACAGTGCAGGCCCAGATCAGACGCTGCAGAATGCAGCATCTGATCAGGGCCTGCACAATTTCCTAACAGAATTTTCCATCAAAAGTAGAATAAAAACTCAAAAATAGTCCTACCACGCCTTATATGACAATTGGTCTTGTCCAACATATAGTAATGGAAGAGTCCACTTGTGGTTAAAGGGTTATAATTGGATAGCTCCAGATAAGGAGGCATAATGAGGATACTTAAGGGAAATGTGAACACCTTCAGGGGAGGCAACTCCTGCAAAAGTATTTTTGTTTCCCGTGTCAAAAGGGGGTCAACACTTTAAGGAAAGAATTTGATCCTTAAGAGTAGACCCCTTTTTCAGTGGGACAGGGCTTATAGAAGAGCAAACAGGAAGTCCCAAAAGTTGTCTGGCGGAAAAAATTGCACAGTGTTCCCATTCCACTTAAGGGTTAACCATGCCCCTAAATTTTGCCCAGTAGTTGAAATGGCATGTCGGTTCTCCATCTGGCCATACATGTGTCCAGCCGTTTGTCTGTCCATTACCCTTTTTAGAATAGGGGAAAGAGCTAGAATCATAAAATTGATATATGGAATTCCAGTTTACCAGCTTGACTGTATCTCAGCTCCGACAAGTCCCAGCTCCACCAAACTTCATCACTGGATGCACCAAAGTATTCTGGGTCACCATCTCAAAAACTTGTTACTGTGACCTACTTTGTCAAAATTGACACTGCATCTCCTTTACCAGGTTGACTTTGACAGAGCTATGGCAGGCTCATCATGTTTGCTGTGGAAAATTCTCTATGGAGAACTAGAAATGGGCAAACGCTCCCAAGGCTGTCAGAAGAAGCGCTACAAGGACACCCTCAAAGCCTCACTCAGGGACTTCAACATTCCAACAAAGCCGTGGGAACAAATTGCACAGGACAGAGCAAAGTGGTGAGGTCTCATCAAAAGGGGCGCCAATGAATATGAGGCAAAAAGAATCAGTGAAGCTGAGCAGAAACGTGCACAGCAACAGAGCTGTCTTCCTCTGGCCTCTGTTGCTCTATTTGCAACAGACAGTTCAGAGTTAGAATCGGTCTCATCAGCCATCTTAGAACACACAAATAGTAAAATTTCTCAAATATAATTAAGATTGGTCATTGTCAGAAATGACAGACAAACTATTAGGGCATCTGGTAAAAGACAGATTATACCTATTACCCATCCTGTCCTGGGGCAATGATTTACACTCAGTGGCATGAATTATCTGTCCCTGAAATGATAGACCAGTCGGGTGCAAGAGCAGGTCTCAGATACTTGCTGTATCGGAAATATTCTTTCGTGGAAATTGATCATGAAATCTTTTCTACAGGATTTCTCTCTCTACCACTGATTCAAAAAGGGCAGTTGTTTGTTTCTGGTGAAAGATTTTGCGCTGTTGCAGTTAACTGTTTGTATATAAGCCTGTCAGGGAAAAGTGTAGTAAGGTTTTCTTACCAGTTTGCCATGAATTAAACAATGTTAATTGGGCCCTTTAACCCTTATCTTGCTGTTCACGACAACCCCTATCTTTGGAAACAGTGTAGATCCAGATCAGATGGCTTCTGAAGAAGCCATCTGATCAGGATCTACACTGTTTGACATTCAGTTTATGAATTTGTAGGAATAAATTACATCAAGCTATCTGATTGGTTCAAAGTCAGAGATGGGTGTGGCTAAAATGAATATTCAGCAAGAGAAGGGTTAAGAGTAACTGTGATATTCCTGCTTTTGTAGATGAAGTTGCCATTGTAGATGAGATTCAGATGTTACGAGATTTGACACGGGGCTGGGCCTGGACACGGGCCCTACTGGGTCTTTCTGCTGATGAAATACATGTATGTGGAGAGGGGTCTGCACTTGATATAGTTCAAACTATGGTGGAAAATTGTGGTGATGAATTTGAGGTTTGTTATTTTCCTTCTTGTTTCCTGCAGGTATGTTATGGGAATGAATTTCACTTTGTGGATTTTATTGATGTGTGAACTCCGGCAAATCACTCACAAACTGCATGAAGCTCGAATGGCTGTATGCTAAGTTTGTGAGTGGTTCGTGGCAGTTCACACATGAATAAAATCCAGAAAAATGATAATTTGTTCCAGTTTTGTCATCATTTGTTAAAAATGACACAAAAAATGGTAAATTTTAGAAATTCTTTCGAAAACATAAGAATGAACTTACCAACAGCCATGGCAGAATATAAGAATCTGATATGGGGCACTGTTGTAGATGAGCGTTTCCAACCCGAGGGATGACCGTGCTGAGTGGAACCGAGGCTATGCCGAGGTTCCGCTCAGCACGGTCATCCCAAGGGTTGGAAACGCCCATCTACAACAGAACCCCATATTGGATTCTTTTTCTTGCACAATACCTCCGGTTAGTTTTGACAGCCCGTACATGTATATTGTTTACAAAATAAAAGTAGTGCAGAAGTAGTTCCGGCAGTTGAATAGAACTGAAGCGCATTTATGTTAGTTGCCTGGGTCGGAACACCAGGGTCAGAACATACATTTCTATCCCAGGGTAAAATCACGGATTTCCTTGTCTGGTGTGCAAGAATGATTGTTCAATTAGAAGCTGCCATCGTTGAAAGAAACCCTCAGGAAAAAGTCCAAGTCTTTAAACTAGTTTATTTGTCTGATAACATTTACGTTTTCAATAGTTTCTTTCCCTTTAATCAATCTCTGTTGACTTTGTTTCTGTACAATAAGGTAACGCACAGGTTCTAAACATGCTCTTTGACATCACATTATATTACTAACAGTCACTGTGTTGAATGTTTCTGAGATTCTTGCTCATGGAATAAATCAAAGTATAAAACTTTTATTTCAATCAATCAGATCGCTGGAAATGTACATAATGATGGGTAATTGGAATTAACCCTTCTCTTGCTGAATATTTAGATTAGCCACACCCATTTCTGACTTTAAACCAATCAGATAACTTGATGTTATTTATTCCTACAAATTCATAAATTGAATGTCAAACAGTGTAGATCCTGATCAGATGGCTTCTTCAGAAGCCATCTGATCTGGATCTACACTGTTTCCAAAGATAGGGGTTGTCGCGAACAACATGATAAGAGTTAATATAAGTTGTTAATCCTTTTCCCATGTTTCTGAAGAGGAAGTTTTCATCTATGGAATTGGACATGTCTTTTTTTTAAAATATGGAGTTTTAGTCGGTCACTAACAAGATGGCAAACAGTGTAGATCTGGATGAGATGCTCATAATGAGCCATCTCATCTGACTCTACACTGTGTGCTTAGGCATCCATATCAACATACAAGGTTCAGAGTTGAAAAGTCAGATCAGTTCCAAAGAGAATGAAATGACACATCTCATATACTAGCAATTAATTGTAGGTGAATTTAAACACCTTTATCAATTTCTTGCAATATTTCAAATAGAGGCAACTTTCAAAAACAAGGAGTGACCACCAGAATCTGCAGTCCACCGTCTTTGATGTCACTTTATTCTATGTTTGCATTTCATGGCAATGTTTCAACCGGGCCACATTGTCTGCAATCTTTTGTACTGATTTCTTCATTTCGGGAGCATTTGATTCTCCCATGAAGCTAGCAGCTTACCATTTTGCCTTGTGTAAGCCTGACATGATGTTTAAGTCACTAACCACTAGCTCTCACTCTGAGAAGAATTCTCAATGTTATCAGCAACCTTTCAATATCATTCATTTGCAAAGCGGTGCGAGTCAGACCGTCCATGCTTATAAACCTTAATGGTTTCATTGGGCAAGAGGGCTTGAGATGTCTTTTCATCGCAATGTCGGGTAAAAGTCCCACAAAATTGGAAGTAATGTCTCCAAAATGACCTATATTGTGTTGACGGGGATGTTAAACATCAAACATGCAAACAAACATACCTGCTTTCAGCATGGCACAATATAGGAGGCTGTTGTTAAGTCCATTCATTTATTCTTCCACTTGTCAATCAGTCTACCCTGAAATTAACCCACATGTTCAAGTCCATAGAGACACCTGTTGTATTATCGTTTTCAAGAGCAGCAGCCTGACTAAGGTAAACAAATTTTAAAGGATAATCACTCTTGCCCTCTGACAGAATATGGGCCACATCAGGGATAAGAGAATTTCACCCCTATAATGATTAAATTACCACTCATGTTGGAAATCAGAAATAGCTTGCTATTATTCTCTAAAAAGTTTTATAGAATATTAGAAACTTTCCCGAAAAACTAATTTTTCTGTCTTTACTATTCAAATACAGTAGAACTTCAATTGCTTGAACCCTGATGGCTTGTTTACCATGGATGAGTTAAATTCGTTGTTGGGTCCGCAGGGAATTTCTCCAAGTACTGTATATAATAGGGATAATGCAGGGAGATTTTCTACCTTTAACTTGCAAATGTATGCTGTTTGTTCTCATTAGAATCACCTCAATAGGGTGATTCAAATGTGTGCTGTGTGTACTCATTGAGGTGATTCTAATGAGTACACACAGCATACATTTATAATATAGAACACCGAAAAGATATCCAACAGTTATCTCAATTATGCCTCTTAGTATATCACTAATAGTAAACCTCTTTGGCTCAAACTACCAATGAGCTATCAGTATTCGAGCCATTGAAGTAACTGTAGTAGTACAGGGAAACAAACACACAGATGTCACTCTTGCTGTGAAGCAACTGCCAATGTTGCAAGGCTTTCATTGGAGCAAGGTTTTATATGCTTAACTTCGACTCAAGATAATAGCCTGTGAAAGAATTATTTGCTTCTGTTCATTTGTAATGGCAAAACCTCTTGAATTTTTTCAGTTGCAGCATAAACTCTATAAATGGATGGTGTCTTCAGTAATGAAATATAATTGATTGATCTTGACAATTTAATAGGGGCTCACTGAAACTCACCCCCTATAAAACTATCTGAGGCTCCCTGATTATATTTTTTTTTTTGAATGACACTAGTGTACAGTATTTACTACAGAGTGCCCTTGTTATAACAAGAGAATTTATCTAACATTTTGTTGTAATAAAGTATTTGCAGCTTTGAAAATTCTCTGTATGGATAGGTGTAATACATATAAAAGAAATGGAAACACCTTCAGGGGAGGCAACTCCTGTGAAAGTATTTTTGTCTCCCATGCCAATAGGGGTCAACTCTTTAAAGAAAAGAATTTGCTCCTCAGGAGCAAATTCCTTCCTTTAAGAGTAGACCCTTTTTTCAGTGGGACAGGGCTATAGAAAAACGAACGGGATGTCCCTAAAGTTGTCTCCTTTCGAAAAATGGTGGAAAAATCTGCCAGATGTTCCCATTCCCCTTATAGGAACGTTTTCCATTAGTTACTCCAAGAAACAAATGTGTGAAAATTTGTTAAGAATCACCTTGATGCGGAGATTCTTACAAACGTTCACAACATTTGATTCTTGGAGTATATTAAATGGGCCCCGTCAAGCGATTTTGATACTTATCGCCTATGCGAGCAGCAAAGGTTCAGGCGAGCGTGCGCATCTGCGCAGTCTCGCCAGAACCTTCGCTGCTCGCTCATACAAGCAGTGAATCAAGAGGAACCTTCAGACAAAAAGCCATATCTCTGGCCCCTCTGAATGGCTGGGCATACGCAGTTAAAATTTGTCATGACGGAATGCTCTAAGACACAAATTCGCTTGGCGGGGCTCATATTTCGTATTCTTGAATAACTTTATTTATCCAAGCCATCTGAAATTGTTGCTCTAAGTAGTTTTCTTGTCATATCAAATGAGCCCCGCCAAGCGAATTTGTGTCTTCGAGCATTCCGTAATGGCAAATTTTAACTGCGTATGCCCAGCCATTCAGAGGGGCCAGGGATATGGCTTTCTGTCTGAAGGTTCCTCTTGATTCACTGCTTGTATGAGCGAGCAGCGAAGGTTCTGGCGAGACTGCGCGGATGCGCAGGCTCGCCTGAACCTTCGCTGCTCGCATAGGCGATAAGTACCAAAATCGCTTGACGAGGCCCAAATGTTGGTTTAAGGAGGGTGGACTGTATGTCTAACAATGTTTGGGAAAATGATGTACTCTGCATTTATTTCAGGTGCGAAAATATGACAGGTTGACAAAATTAACAGTGTTGGATGAAGCTGTTGGTAAGTTAGCTTCTTATAAATTAGAAAAGCTTGATACACCTGGGCCCAGTTGTTCAAAGCATCATTAGCTTAACAAGCTCATTAGTAGCCAAATTGTTAACTGTTCTAGTAAGCACAATATTTAATACAGTGGTATTTTTGCTGCAAAAATGTGAGCAGCTTTTGCTGATGCAAAAGCTGCTCACATTTTTTTCAGCAAAAATATTAGCATATTTTGCATATTAAATTGATCAATGTTTTAACACTACTTTTAATAACGAAGTTAATTTTTGAACAACTTGCCCTTGGAAAATGTTCTGGTTTTCACAAGGGAGACAAATTTTATTACTTCCTGAATGTTTTCATGTAGAAAATACTAGAGCAGACATCAATTATACATTTGTTCTAATTATTTTTCAGAGAAAATAAAGCTTGACATTTCATGTGAATCATCTGCCCAGCAGACCATTCACATGTAATGTCAAGCCTTATTTTTACTGACAAAAAAGAAAGTCAGAAATGTTGTCTGCTAGGTATGCTCAGTACTGGAAATGTTATTTTATCACCAGACAGCCAGCCTCGGTAGCTCAGTCGGATGAAGGTCTGACTGATAATCGGTGGAAGCAGGTTTGATACCTGCCTGGATCAGCACCATTCTTTAATGGAGATAGATCATGAAATTTTTATGCCCCCGGAAACAAAGATTTGGGGGCATATAGTTTTTGGTCTGTCTGTCTGTCTGTTTGTCTGTCCTCAAAAACCTTAACATTGGGCATAACTTTTGAATGGTAACTGATAGGGCTTTCATATTTCACATGTGCATTCCTTCAAAAGACCTTTCAAGAGGTACCATAAATTTTGACCTCATGACCTTGACCTTGAAATTTGACCTCCTTTTTTAAAAACTTCAACATTGGCTATAACTTTCACCTGGTAAGTGGTAGGGCTTTTATATTTCACATGTGCATTCCTTGTCACAAGACCTTTCTAGTGGTACCATAATTTTTGACCTCTTGACCTTTACGTTTACCTACTTTTTAAAAACTTTAACATAGTCCATAACTTTTGATTGGTAAGTGATAGGGCTTTCATATTTCACATGTGCATTCCTTGTCACAAGACCTTTCCAGTGGTACCATAATTTTTGACCTTGTGACCTTGAACTTGACATTTGACCTACTTTTTAAAAACTTTAACATTGGCCATATCTTTCGATTGGTAAGGATAGGGCTTTCATATTTCACTTGTGCATTCCATGTCACAAGACCTTTCCAACGATCCCATAATTTTTGACCTTGTGACCTTGACCTTTTTTTTAAGACTTGAACATTGGCCATACCTTTCGATTGTTTATTGATACTGCTTTCATATTTTTTTTCTATGGTCATTCTTTCCCTTGCGCTGATTCAAGAAGGGCAGTCAAAAGTTTCTGGCTAAAGAATGTGCACTGTACTGTTAAACCACATATGTATAAGCCTGCCCAGGAATAGTGTGATTAGGTAAACTGACTGGTTTAATGGTGTTGACTGGGTCGTTATACTCAAGTACAAACAAACAAAATCTTAGAGGACAGAAGTTTCTCTTTTCTGATAAAAGACACCAGTTGATAAAGGGTCAGGAGCTTGTGGCCCAATCAAGTGCATTTATGCTTGATAATCACGCAGTCATGGATTCACTCTCCACAGGGTCCATCTACTTTGGAAATAGATCCTTAACCATTTCCTACTGTCATTGTCCACCTATTACTGAATCAAGAAGTGCTGTTGTCAGTTTCTTGTGAGAGAATATGCACTGTACTTACCAATTGCAGAGCTGGAAAAATGTGGTAAAGTTAGGTTATTAACTGTCTCAAAATAATCTTAATACACCATAACCTCATTATAACACGGTTCATTATAACACGGTTTTGGATATAACACAGTTTCAAGATGGATCCCCAAAATGTATAGATTATATAGAAAAATGACCATAAATGGTCATTTTTCTATATAATCTATACATTTTTGTTTGGATATAACACGATTGTTTAACTAACACGGTTTCTGCTTTGGACCCCATTAATAGTGTTATAAAGAGGTTGTGGTGTAGTTTTTGCTGGTCCATTAAACGTCAAACGAGACAAACAAAACTATTGATAAGGGATAGAAAAGTATTTCTGAATGATTTGTCTCCCTTGATAGTATATTCATTGGCCTTCAGTTTGAGAAATTGGGGTTTACTCTTGTAATTCATGAAATTAGGGTTTCCACCCCCGCCCATCAGGGCTTGAAGAAATAAATGGGCTGCATGATGCTTCCACACAGAGCTGAAACCGTCCACACACCAGTACTGGTAAACCGCTTAGAGGATCTAAGCATGTCCAGGAACCGCGGTGCGAGGTGGACTGTCCATGCTTATAAATCCTAATGGTTTCATTGGGCGACAGGGCTTGAGATGTCATTTCATCTCAATGTCGGGTAACAGTCCCACAAAATTGGAAGCAACGTCTCCAAAATGACCTATACTGTGTTGACGGGGACGTTAAACCTCAAACAAAACAAAATTAGGGTTTACTTCTTATAATTTGTCTTTTAATTTATACACACCAGGCAGAAATGTGATTTGACTAGTTATCTGAGAATGTGGTTTGTCACTTCTTACTCCAAAGTTATTTAGCCCAAAAAAATAATAAGCAAGAATTGAATTTTATTCTGTAACATGATACAGAAAAAAATTCATGTATTTTCCATTATACTATTAGAGCCGTGTTTCTGAAGGAATCTGTTGTATCCATGGTAGTAGGTGTAAAATTTAAATCGGATATCATCAAATATGTGCTTATTAACACACTATGTTAGTTATATGTGTTACTGGAAATTTTCTAGTGATGCAGTTTCCTGTAGGTTATACATGTATAGGAAACATGTAAATTTCATTCTCTTTCAGGTTCTCTGAAGAATATTCGGCCTGGTGACTGTATTGTCTGTTTTAGCAAGAATGATATATACTCAGTAACACAACGACTAGAAAGCCTTGGCCATCAGTGTGCTGTCATTTATGGTGGCCTACCCCCAGGTAGAATAAAACCTCTACTAACAATCACCTCTAGTTAGCCTCCACCTCTCAACAGCAGCTACAATAGTTCCCGAAAAAAAGCATTTCACTATATAGTTAACCCTTATCCCACTGAACACGACAACCCTTAACTTTGCAAACAGTGTAGATCCAGAGAAGATGGCTTCTGAAGATCAGGACCTATACTTTTGACATTCAGTTTGTGAATTTGAAGGAATAAATTGCATCAAGTAATCTGATTGGTTCAAAGTCAGAAATGGGTGTGGCTGACTTAATTATTCAGCAGGATAAGGGTAAGCTATCCTGAGCAGACTTATTCTGAGCAGCCACCTCTTTCTTCCAGCCAGCAGCCACTTTATCTCCATTAAGCAGTCAGAGTTGACTCCATAGTCCAAACTTGGAAGTAGAAATATGAATCATTAATGAGCAGGGGTACAGCATTTCTTACAATTTTCATGTGTGCCCAGCAAAGACTTAGATCAGCCTGTGCATCCATGCAGTCTTATTAGAGTCTTGGTTGTGTGCTCTAAGGCTAGCTGAGAGCCCAAGGCTCCTTCATGCAGCAGGAGAAGTCTGTGGTTAGACTATATGGATATGCAGACTGATCTGATTCTTCACTGGGCGCTCATGTAAATTGTAGGAAACTTTGTGCCCCGGTTCTTTTCTTTTTTTGGTGTGATGAATATCTGAAATGTAAGACATACAATCAAGACATACTAGCTAGCTCTCGTGTCTGAAGTAAAACTCTTTCCTATGCAGAAGCTGTCAGCATAAACTGACTATTGAAAATACAGATTACCCTGGTAATAATGGCATTGTTTGTTCCCAAGCATGTTGCCCTTATAAAGAATTTGCTGCTATAAAGAATGCCAATAATTATGAGTAGTTGTTATGTGCCTCAAATGTCTCATTATCTATTTTCATATATCTCTATTTTCTGTTTTTCAAATATCACTTAAAATTCATTTAAATTTTCAGATTACAGTCAAAATTATTGTTATTGTATTTACTCACATACTCGGACAGATAGTCCTGAGCAAATGCTGAAACTGCAGATGGGGGTTCATCAGGGTCTACACTGTTTGCCGCTCCACCAGCTCCTTTTAGACAAAACATCGGGTAGTAAATAGTAATTGTTCAAGTCTTAGAACAAGTATTGTAACTTACCCATTTGGTAACGGAAACCCCAAAACGGGTACCAGGGCAAACAGTGCAGGCCCAGACCAGACGCCGCAGAATGCGGCGTCTGATCAGGGCCTACACTGTTTGCGAAAAGTTAAGCCATTTTCCAAATAAAATTTTGAAGAAAACACAACCTAACACCCCTAAATTTTGAAATGGACTCCTGCTACATATAAGGAGGTAGATTCCATTTGGTACAAAAAAGGTTAATTGAGGTATCCAATAGTGTAAAAAGGGTATATCATTTTACATATCAGCATCATATTCATAACATTAGCCATGTCTTGAAAAAACTATTTTCGCCATTTGTGAATTACAAAGGTGCAGAACAGCTTTCACATCCATGCAGTCTGATCAACACTTTAATGTTCACTGCTTGGATCGTATATTCTTGTACACCAGTTAAGGAAATCTATGACTTAACCCTGGGATAGAAATTTTTATCCTCCCCAGGTTACCCTACCAGGGATAGGATAAAAATAATTTTCACATGTTTGATGTGCACTTGTTTGTTTGTTTGTATTGGAGTTTAAAGGCGCAATCAACACTATTTAGGTCGTTTTTGATCCGGTAAGTTTACCTATCCATATTTTTCCTGGGCAGGCTAACCGTAAAAATTTGGCTATAAAACGAGGATTTTTCCCTCCAAAATGAGCCAAAAAAATGACCCTGTCTTATAGCCGAGGTCATGGACTGCAGGCTTTTTTCGGCAATGCCCGGCGAAAACCAGACATACGGAAAAAGACGATCAGTGATTTTTGAATTGATATAAATCGCCGCCCACAAACCACCGCTACCATTTTTCTGCACACGATCGGTAAATGACGTCATCCGACGCCAACACTCCCACACGTGTTGAATGTCATTGTGTGTATCTCTTTTATAAAAAAATGTTTGGAACTGGTAAAAAATATTTTCTCGATAGCTAAACGGTTGTTAATAGAGGTGGATAGAAAACCAGCGCTTTGCACAGCTCCCGAAATATCCCCAGAAGCTCTGTGTCAATAACCAACAACAGCATTCGACTTTTCCCACCTAGCGTCTGCTATTTGGCCTCAAAACATAAACCATTCATGAGATCATAGAATAGTCCATTTTTATTAGCTCACCGTCACGTAGTGACGAGGTGAGCTTTTGGGATCACTTTTCGTCCGTCGTCCGTAGTGCGTCCGTCCGTGCGTCCATCCGTCCATCCGCAGGAACGAATGTATACTTGTGTGTTTAAAAGTATGGACACTTCCATTGAACTCAATGCGATTTATTCCGTCAGTGTTTTGTGTGTCTAAAATAGTAACTTGTGTGTCTTTTTTTCCAAGAAATTCCAAGAAATTTCCTGGAAATTTGACACACAAGGGTACTTTGTAGGGATGAAGACACACAAGTATACATCCGTAAAGACGTCCGTGCGTGCATCCGTCCGTAAACAATTCTTTAAACGACATCTCCTCCTAAACCACTGATCGGATTTTGACCAAACTTCACAGGAATGATCCTTAGGTGGTCCCCTTTCAAAGTTGTTCAAATGGTTCCGGTCCGTTGCACATCTAGGTCATAGGAGCCAAAAAGAGATTTTTTTCACCAAAAACTTAAAAAATCTTCTTCTCTGAAACCACAAGGCCCAGGTCTTTGATATTTGGTATGAAGCTTCATCTGGTGGACCCCTACCAAGGTTGTTCAAATTATAGTGCTGGGGCCAAAAATGCCCCCGCTCCGGGGCCCTTTGGTTTTACATGGGCTTATATAGGGAAAATCTTGAAAAATCTTCTTCTCTGAAACCATAAGGCCCAGGTCTTTGATAGTTGGTATGAAGCTTCATCTAGTGGACCCCTACCAAGATTGTTCAAATTATAGTGCTGGGGCCAAAAATGCCCCCGCTCCGGGGCCCTTTGGTTTTACATGGGCTTAAATATGGAAGAGCTTTAAAAATCTTCTTCTCTGAAACCGTAAGGCCCAGGTCTTTGATATTTGGTATGAAGCTTCGTCTAGGGGACCCCTACCAAGATTGTTCAAATTATAGTGCTGGGGTCAAATATGCCCCCGCTCCAGGGCCCTTTGGTTTTACATGGGCTTATATAGGGAAAATCTTTAAAAATTTTCTTCTCTGAAACCGTAAGGCCCATGTATGAAGCTTCATCCCACAAGGCCATGGTCCTTCTCCCCCCCCCCCTCCTTTCACTCCGGGGCCCTTTGGTTTTAAATGGGCTTATATAGGGAAAATCTTTAAAAATCTTCTTCTCTGAAACAGCAAGGCCCAGGTCTTTGCTATTTGGTATGAAGCTTCATATAGTGGACTCCTACCAACCAAGATTGTTCAAATTATAGTGCTTGGGCTAAAAATGCCACCGCCACGGGGCCCTATGGTTTTACATGGGCTTATATGGGGAAAATCTTTAAAAATCTTCTTCTCGGAAACCCCAAGGGCCAGGTCTTTGCTATTTGGTATGAAGCTTCATCTAGTGGACCCCTACCAAGATTGTTCAAATTATAGTGCTACGGCCAAAACTGCCCCCGACCTGGGGCCCTTTGGTTTTACATAGACTGATATAGAGATATTCCTTAAATATCTTCTTCTGAAACAGCAAGGCCATGGTCTTTGATATTTTGTGTGAAGCTTCCTCTAGTGGACCTCTATCAAGATGATTTAAATTATAGCCCTGAGGCCAAAAATGCCCCCGCCCCGGAGCCATTTGGTTTTATATAGGCTTATGTAGGGAATATCTTTAATAAAAATCTTCTTCTCTGAAACCGCAAGGCCCAGGTCTTTGATATTTGGTATGTAGCATATCTAGTGGACCTTTGCCAAGATTGTTCAAATTATAGCCTTTGTTGATATTTGGTATGAAGCTTCACCTTTTTAGACGTCTCTGAACATTATGCACATTATAGCCCTGGGGTTAATAATGGCCCTCCCCGAGTCCCACTTGTTACTCTATGGATCGGGTGAGCGATCCAGGGCCATCATGGCCCTCTTGTTATGCAGTCATTTACCGTTAGACGCAGCTAATTGTTTGAGGAGCTATTAAATCATTTTCACATTGATTGTGGATTAAATTTTATGATTGGAGGATAAAATCAAATTAGAGACATAACTTGACCATATTTTCACACCTTATCGACACGCACCGCAGGGTGGCAATTATATGACAGGGATTAACAATAGTATCATACTTGAACTGTAATAAATACACAGATGGTTTGTCTCTGAATTGACAGTGAAGCAATTATTGTGATTTACTTACTGGTCTAAAGACTGACAGTTGTAGATGATTTTTTTGCACTTGCCCGACCGGGCGTCATAAGGTCAAAGTGCATCTGCCCAGCGCGATTTCGGTCTTGTCCCGGGCGGCCGGGAAATGGATTTGTTAGCCCTGTCGTCTATTAAATAGAAGTCTGTGTAGCTATCTAGCCTTGGCCATCAAAGCATGTACCGGACCAACTTCGGGCAGACAGCGATATGACGTATCAACCTGACGTTTACCCGCTATTTTGTGCTAGCTGGGGTGTTGGTTCTGAATCTGAATAGCTAGGTGTTGTGTTCCCCGATGAAAAAAAAGTTCAGTTACTTATTGAAAAACTGCAACGAATATCTCTAAATATTTTGGTTGGAATAAATTTCCCCCTTTTCCCAATGCTTAATAGACCTACCTATTCATATTCAATAAGAGTTGTCTCTCTTTGTATCGCTCACAAATGAAGACACAGAATGTCAACAGACATAACAAGCCATGTGAGGGCTAAGTAGAGGGGTTTTCTGACGAAAAAAGGCCGATTTCTCACATCTAAACGTCATCTGGCGGTAGCAGATAGGCCCCGATAGATATGGCAAAAATTTGACACGTCTTATAAAAGAATATAAGCAAAATCCTGCCTCAGAAAAACTGAAAAAAGGGTCCTGTCTTATAGCCGAATCGCCTTATAGCCAAATTTGTATGGCATACGTAAGCGGTTAACCAGTACGGTGCACAATTGCCAGAAACAGATGACTGCCCTTCTTGAATCAGAGGAAGGGAGAGAATGACCAAAGAAAAGATTTCATGATCAATCTCCAAGAAAGAATGTTGCCGGCACCGGCATGTATTGAACCCGCGTCCTGATCACCAGTCAGACGTGATGTGCACTTGTTGAATAATTTATCACAATGCTGTCGTTAAGTTTTTATTGTCATCAAAATACATGTCTGGCGGATGTCAACAATCAAAGCGTGGGTTTATACAAAATTCACTCTCAGAAATGAAACACATGCAAGAAAAAGAATCTTACATGGATATGAGGGGTAGATAGCAAAATCTGTCCCTCTAGACCACTGTCCGGTATCACTTAGCAAGCCTTGCAATGCCAGAAAGTGACACTCAGGACGAATTTTTTTATCCAGCCCTAACACCCATGTAAGATACTTTTAATGTCTCTAGTTTCTATGGCTATAATTTCAACACTTGCTAATCTGTGTAACTGAGCAGGCTGATTAATTCCCCTGCCGCGAAGCGGAGCGAGATTATAGGAATGGCCTTCGTCTGTCTGTCTGTCCGTCTTTCCGTAACACTTTCTTATCCGCTCCATATCTCCTGAACCCTTTGATAGATTTTCATTAAACTTTGGTCATTTATTCGTGTCAGTGAGCTGGTGTGCAGAACCCATAAATGAACCAAGCCGACTCAAGGTCAAGGTCATGGTTGAAGGTCACGAGTTTGAAACTTGGAATTTTGTGTCCGTTCCATATCTCCTTTACTCTTGGAAGGATTTTCATTAAACTTTGGTCAAATATTCGTCTCAGTGAGCTGATGTGCAGAACCCATGTCCGTCCGTCTGTCAGTCGGTTTGTCAGTCCGTCTGTCCATAACACTTTCTTTTCGCTCCATATCTCCTGAACCCTGTGATAGATTTTCATTAAACTTTGGTCAAATATTCTTCTCAGTGAGCTGATGTGCAGAACCCATAAATTTGAAGGTCACGAGTGTGAAACTTTGAATTTTTTGTCCGTTCCATATCTCCTTTACCCCTCAAAGGATTTTCATTAAACTTTGGTCAATTATCCACCTCAGTGAGCTCATGTGCAGAGCCCATAAATGAATCATGTCGACACCAGATCAAGGTCACATTGGAAGGTCATGAGTTTGAAACTTTGAATTTTGTGTCCATTCCATATCTCCTTTATCCATCAAAGGATTTTCATTAAACGTTGGTCAAATGTCCCCATCATTGAGCTGATGACATAAATAAACAATGCCAACTCAAGGTCAAGGTCACAGTTGAAGGTCATGAATTTGAAACTTTGAATTTTGTGTCCGTTTCATATCTCCTTTACCCCTAGAAGGATTTTCATTAAACTCTTGTGAAATATACCCACCAGTGAGCTGATGTGCATAACCATAAATAAACCACACCAACTCCAGGTCAAGGTCACAGGTGAAGGTCACAAGGTTGAGCATTGATACAAAATATGGCAGGGGATTTGGCTGTCCTTCAGACTGCTTTCTTGTTTTTGTCTTACATGTTCACAAAAGTAAAAAGAGAAATGATCAGGAACTGATACAATAACAATTACAATACCCTGAACCATTACGATAACACACCCATGAGACATAGTGCATTTTTTCACATTTCCAAAATGGCTACTTTTCTGATAAAATCTGTTATTTTTTCATTATTTATACTGCAAACATAGGTTGTGGGCACTCATTAGAACCACCTCCTTCTAACAACAGCCCACTATATCTTGAAGCAGTAATAAGAATAAAGATATACCCCCGTAAACCCCAGTTTTCTCTATATAAAGTGGGGTTTAGGGGGTGTTCATTTCACAGACTTGTTAATGTGATGACAGCTTTTCTTGTGATGGGGCTTATACTGTGCCACTTCAATTCACTTGTTTCTTTTATAGCTCTAGGAATGTTATTTTGCCATACAGTTTTCAAGTTTTACAGCATATGTATGTTGCATACAGAGATGGAGAGTACACCCCAACCTCTTTGTAACACTACAGTTGGGGTTTAAAGCTGAAGCAATGTTATTTAAGCAACCATGTTATGTCTAGATAAAAATGTTTAGCTCATATAGAGAGAGGACCTTTTATGGTTAGGCCCCTGCCCATCGGGGCTTGAAGAAATAGATGGAATGCATGATGCTTCCACTCAGAGCTGAAACTGACCGCACATGAGTACTGGTTAACCGCTTGGAGGATCTAAGCCTGCCTAGGCAATGCAGTGCGAGTCTGTCCGTCCATGCTTAGAAACCCTATTGGTTTCATTGGGCGACAGGGCTTGAGATGTCATTTCATCTCAATGTCAGGTAAAAGTCCCACAAAATTGGAAGCATTGTCTCCAAAATGACCTTTACAGTGTTGACGGGGACGTTAAACCTCAAATCAAACAAAAACAAAACCTTTTATGGTCATTTTTCTATGTAATCTAAACATTTTTTTTTCAGGATCCATCTTTAAACCATGTTATACCCAAAACTATGTTAAATTGTGTTATAAAGAGGTTAATCTATAGTTTCTTGATTTGACTTTTTTAAGCGGTTTTAATGAGTACCCACAAAATATTATTGCTTTGCAGAAATATGCAAATTTGTTATATACATGTACCAACAAAAAGCACCCCCACCTATCAGGGCTTGGAAAAATAGATTGGGCCTCATGGTGCTTCCCCGCAGAGCTGGAACCAACCAAGCTTTTGAGTACCTGTAAACTGCTTAGGTCTAAGCCTACCAAGGAAAAGTTGTGTGAGTTAGACCCTCCCATAAACCCTAGAGGTTTCTTTGGAAGGTCATGCTTGAGTCGCATTTTATCTTAGTGTTGGGTAAAAGTCCCATAAAATCAGAAGCAACATCTCCAAAATGGTCAAAATAATGTTGACAGGGACATGAACCTGAACACCCACTAATAAAACAAACAAAACAATTACAGTATAACTTCGATGGCTCGAACAACGATGGCTCGTTTAGCATGGATGAGTCGAACCCATTCTTGAGCCCATTGCGAAATCCTCTACATAAGAAATAGTGGGAGATAATTAAGGAGATTTTAGTCTTTTATCTTGCAAATGTATGCAGTGTGTACTCATTAGAATCGCCTCGATGAGGCGATTCTAATGAGTACACACAGCATACATATTCATTATAGAACACCGAAAAAAGATCTATAAAAGTATCTCGTTATGCCGCCTTACAGTAACCTCAGTGGCTCGAACTACCCCTGTCTCGAACAGAATTTCGAGGACCCAAAGGTGTTCGAGCCATTGAAGTTCGACTGTAATAATGTGTAAAACATTAGTTCTACCGGTATGAAAGACACTGTTTTAACCCTTATCCTGCTGTATAATTAATTAAGCCACCCCCAAGTCTGACTTTGAACCAATCAGATTACTTGATGTAATTTATTCCTACCAATTCATAAACTGAATGTCAAACAGTGTAGATCCAGATCAGATGCCTTCTAAAGATCTACACTGTTTGCAAAGGTAAGGGTTGGCATGAACAGCAAGGCAAGGGTTAACAGAAATAAGAAAAATATAAACAAACAGTAACGTGCAAAATGCCTGTTCTACAGGTATGAAGATGCCATTGTAGCACACAGGTGTGTCCTCTTTATAAATAGCTGTCTTACAAATACAGAAAATAGTAAATACATACATGGTTAGTGTCTTTAATAATGAAATTTAATCTGTGAGCCTTAGACAATTTTATAGGGCGAGCTTTAGCGAGCCCCTATAAAACTGTTGCACCGATTATATATTATTATTAAAGACACTAATCATGTATTTTGTTTGTACCGCATTTCAAAACAAAGGGTTTTGCAATAATTTAGCAAATTTGAGCAAAAAAGACAGCAGACAGTGTGGCATGTTAAACGACATTCAGTGCCATAGCACGCACACATAGTATAATGTGACGTCAACGAGTTCAAAGTTTCTGACGTCACCGCACCACAGAAACAACATGGACCTCAAATAAAAGTTTCTCTGCGCTTTACATTCTGCATGAAAATCTGCAAATAAATTGTGAAGGTTAGCTTAAGAAATTATTTTCGAGATTGAGACGCTACTGCAGTTGCAGTGCGCAGTTATTCCAACAGGTCATTCAAATCAGGAAAGGCTGAGACGGTAAGAATTTAGCTGAAATTTCTGAAAATCAGTTCAACTAAATATTGCAAAGATTTTAACTTGCATTTTCGTTGTGTTCCCATATATAAAAGGTTGCATGTTACACTTGTAAATTAGTGACCTGAAAAGTAGGTCTGGTCTATAAATGCTCACTAGACATATAGGCGAGTAGAATGTACTACCGATTAAAGCGTGCAGTTATTCGACCCCCTTTATTAGGTTACTAGAATGCCTGATTGCGGTATAAACATAGGTTGTGGATGCTCATTAGAGTGTGGTTTTAAGTACATCTAATCTTTTGATGTCACTTCAAGTCCATGAAATGAATAGCTCTCTTAACAACATTTTATATAGAGAAAACGGGTTTGCAGGAGTATACATTATTTTGCTTATTCAAGCTCTAAGCCATAGGCTGTGGATATTTGTTAGAACTGCCTCAATGAGGCACTCACAGCCCAAGTTCAGAGTATTTAAGAAGAATATCACAATTTTTCATCAGAAAAGTGGCCATTTTGCAAAAGAAAGATGGCACTATGTCTCACGGGTGTGTTATCATAATGTGTTTACTTGTAAGTCCAAATTTCCTCTATAGATCATGGGAGTTACAAGGGTTTTTTCCTTCACAGACATGATAAAAAGATGTACATTACTATTCCATTATAACTCTATTGTTGGGGTCCTAAGCGGAAACCATGCTAGACATCTGTGTTATATTCAAACAAAAATTAATGCACGCCTACGGAACGATAGAATGCGTAACCATTGGTTAAGAACGTGAAGCAATTAGAGCGACATCCGGTTAGGAATTAGATCGCTAAAAAAGGTAAAGAAACTGAAGTTTCTGTGTTTCATAAGTTATATAATTTTTACGAGGAAGTTATTTAAAAAACGGGGAATTACATTCAGGAGCCCATTGATATCGGCATCTTTGGAGTAAATACCAAATCCCGTACTTCACACATTTTGGCTAAATTTAGTTTCTCCTGCTGAAGGTGAACTCAAGCCTTAGAAAACGAGTGGGTTTTCGAGGTGTTTGTTGCCTTTTATTTATTACTGCGCTTTGCTACAAGTTCAGCGTATTAACATGCACACACAATAAATATATATGGTTATATGTGTTGTGGATATTTTGCTTGTACATGCAGCACTAGCGAGAAATCACCACGGAAAAGGTCGAATATGGTTGGTTACGCATTAGATCTATAGAAATGATAACAAAACTTGCATCTATAAAGCGGATCTGTTTTCATCTCCACGGCCCCAGAATCACCCGCACCTTGTTCTACGGAACCATTTTTAGCCAACCTGATAAGCAGTGCGCTATTGATTCGATAATGACATAGTATTTTATGGAAACATTTTCAGTCTCCAGAATCATAGTACCGAATGATTTTCACTGACTTTTACGCTGTGTTTGTTTTATCAATGGTCCGGTAATTGCCTGAAATGAAATTAAACAGGTTTTGGAGTTTTAATTTCTGCGAAGAACTCCTCATCTGCCAAAATTTGCTGGTTAAGCATTAGATCGTCTGGTTAAGCATTCGATAGCCCGAGAGGAGAAAATCTCACCAGTTGCTGCCTAAGTAAATGCCAGCAGCTTACTACAATAAAAGGTGGTCTACATATGATTTCTAAATTATGTTAAAATCACCAGAGAAAGAAAGCCGTGATGAAAAATACTTTTCTGGACAAGACCATTAAACGTCTGGGTATCATGTTTATCTGACCGAATGACGCACAGATTCATAAATAAGAGGTCATTACTTGCTTTTGTAGAAAACAAAATGGCCAGCTTACGCTTTTTAATGGCGATTAAATCTATATCGTGTTTCTATGGTCAAGCATTAGATAGCCAGGTTGAGCATAAGACACCCATGATTATAAACTTAGTGCTTATAAAAAATAGAAGTAAAGCAATGATCAGGAATCAATACCAGCTGGCTATCCAAAATGCGATACATACAATCAGTGACAAACAATAACATAAATAAACCGCCAAAGAAGAACCGCCTTGTAACAGTCAGTGAAAAGAATTCCACTGGGAATTGTTTGTCAATCGACCCAAAGGTGCTCAGAAGAAAAGCTGTTCTATGCTTAAGTGCACGTGAATATCACTGACTTGTCGGGGAAAACTATTAGAATGAAAATAGTCGCAGTGAGGTCAGACTGTTGTGAAAAACTAAAGATGGTTATCTTGGAAACATAGGATGGGCTTGGCAAAGAGTGTAGATCCTGATCAGACGCTGCAGAATCCGGCGTCTGGTGTGAGTGAGTGAGTGAGTTTTAGTTTTACGTCCCACCAACAGCTAAGGTCATACGGAGACGGGATCTCGGTTTAAAGACTCATCCGAAAGTCTGGTGAAGATGTACACTATTTGATTGGACACTGGAATTTAAGAGATTAATGAAACAGTTTAAGACTATTTCTCCTACCTACACTCGGAGGCAATAGACCCACCAGTCCTTTGTTGTTGGTTTTTTTTTAAATCACATTATATTTTGTGCAGAAATGAGAAAAATATCACAATTTTTCATCTTAAAATTTTCGTTTTTTTGGCGATAAAGGTTACATTGTATTTGTATAGGCATGTTTTCGTAATGATTATTCAAAGAAACAAAATGATGTGGAGAAAACAAATGTCTACAACCTTTTTAGTACTAAATACAATATTATCAATAGTCGGTCGATAGTGAACAAAAAACTGGACTTTTGGCTTAATGTAAACTGCCTAATCACTGCCTAGATACATCCGTGAGAAAATATTGCTCCATATTCAAAACGGTTTCAAAAGTTCCTCATATCTAAACATGATACTGCAGATGGAAGAAAATATTATAACTTGTATGTTCTATCAATTTATTATATCTATATTTTTTCCTCATATCTAAAAATGACACTGCCGATGAAACAAAAAATGTTATAGCGTGTATGTTTTATTAAGAAGGAATATTAGATCATGGAAGATTAGCTGAGGGCCTCGTGGAAGATTAGCTATTACATGTATTTTTGTATGTGCTAAATGTTGCTAGCCTCACTA
The DNA here is from genome assembly GCA_963580285.1 of Lucinisca nassula. Lineage (NCBI taxonomy): Eukaryota > Metazoa > Mollusca > Bivalvia > Lucinida > Lucinidae > Lucinisca > Lucinisca nassula. Next base: position 43,817,618 of record OY757010.1, on the reverse strand, counting down.
AATAAAGTCCTTACTTACTTACTGACTGACTTACTTACTTACTTCTCTCAATTTATTTAATGAACGCACCTGTCCTCCTGTTTACTCAAAATTTATAAATTTTACAAATGGATTCTAGTTCGTCTTGATTAACATGATTAAGAATACATGGTGTGTCATTCTTGCGCTGTTTGTATTAATAAGAAGTTGGTTTTAGACAATATCTTTATCTTATTGTTTTGACAGTTAGCATAGAACTCACGGGATCTCCGATCTGGGTTATCGATCATGATACAGACATATATTTTGGGGGCATGCGCAGTCCCAGGAGTAGGATATTCTGGCTACCTATTTGCTTTGCAGAGGCGAGCTAAAACAAATACGCCTTTCTTTTGCGTTACTATGCCTTTTTTCGCATTACTACGCCTTTTGATTCGCGTAAAAACGCCTTTGATTCGCATCACTGCGCCTTTCTTTTGCGTTACTACGTCTTTCTTTTGCATTAGTATGCACTTTTCGCGTTACTACGCCTTGTTTTTGCGTTACTACGCCTTTTTTGTGCGTAGCTTCGCCTTCTGATTGGCGTTACTGCGTCTTTTGTTTTGCGTTTCTACGCATTTGTTGCGTTATTACGTCTTTTGTGTCGCGTAACTACGCCTTTACGGTATTTTATTTTCTCCTACATAAGCCAAATAGGCTTTCGTATCTGCAGTGTTAACGATCTTACCCTAAGCCTTTCACGCCTGAGTTTCTTAAACGGGTTCTCTCCATTTTTTTTATTTTGGGCAATTCTTGTTAATAGGGCATTTAGTCAAATTCATTTACAGGATGGCGAACAGCTTTGATTCTCGGATGAGACGGTTCATTAATGGCCGTCCCATCCGGATATAGATTTAATCGCCATTACAAAGCGTAAGCTGGCCATTTTGTTTTCTACAAAAGCAAGTAATGACCTCTTATTTATGAATCGGCACGTCATTCGGTCAGATAAGCATGATACCCAGACATTTAATGGTCTTGTCCAGAAAAGTATTTTTCATCACCGCTTTCTTTCTCTGGTGATTTTAACACACTTCAGAAATCATATGTAGACCACCTTTTATTGAAGTAAGCTGCTGGCATTTACTTAGGCAGCAACTGGTTTGATTTTCTCCTCTGGTTACCGAATGCTCAACCAGACGATCTAATGCTTAACCAGCAAATTTTGGCAGATGAGTTCTTCGCAGAAATTAAAACTCCAAAACCTGTTTTATTTCATTTCAGTCAATTACCGGACCATTGATAAAACAAACACAGCGTAAAAGTCCGTGAAAATCATTCGGTACTATGATTCTGGAGACTGAAAATGTTTCCATAAAATACTATGTCATTATCGAATCAATAGCGCACTGCTTATCAGGTTGGCTAAAAATGGTTCCGTAGAACAAGGTGCGGGTGATTCTGGGGCCGTGGAGATGAAAACAGATCCGCTTTATAGTTGCAAGTTCTGTTATCATTTCTATAGATCTAATGCGTAACCAACCATTTTCGACCTTTTCCGTGGTGATTTCTAGCTATTGCTGCATTGACAAGCAAAATATCCACAACACATTTAACCATATATGTTTATTGTGTGTGCATGTTAATACGCTGAACTTGTAGCAAAGCGCAGTAATAAATAAATGGCAACAAACACCTCGAAAAACCACTCGTTTTCTAAGGCTTGAGTTCACCTTCAGCAGGAGAAACTAAATTTAGCCAAAATGTGTGAAGTACGGGATTTGGTATTTACTCCAAAGATGCCGATATCATCCTGAATGTAATTCCCCGTTTTTTAAATAACTTCCTCGTAAAAATTATATAACTTATGAAACACAGAAACTGCACAGTTTCTTTACCTTTTTTAGCGATCTAATTCCTAACTGGATGTCGCTCTAATTGCTTCACGTTCTTAACCAATGGTTACGCATTCTATCGTTCCGTAGGCGTGTTAATGGTCATTTTTCTATATATTTTTTATATATTTGGGATCCCTCATTTAACCCTGTTATATCTCAAAATTGTGTAATAAATAAAAAACCAATAACCATGTTATAAAGAGGTTTATGTGTATAAAATTGGGTTTGCTGCAGCAGTCATTCTTTTTTAGCTCACCGTCACGTAGTGACGAGGTGAGCTTTTGGGATCACTTGTCCGTCGTCCGTCGTGCGTGCGTCCATGCGTGCTTAAACTTTTTCTTCAAACGACATCTCCTCCTAAACCACTGATCAGATTTTGACCAAACTTCACAGGGATGATCCTTAGGTGATCCCCTTTCAAAGTTGTTCAAATGGTTCTGGTCCGTTGCACATCTAGGTCACAGGAGCCAAAAATAGATTTTTTTCACCCGAAAACTTAAAAAATCTTCTTCTCTGAAATCACTAGGCCCAGGTCTTTGATATTTGGTATGAAGCTTCATCTAGTGGACCCCTACCAAGTTTGTTCAAATTATAGTGCTGGGGCCAAAAATGCCCCCCGCCCTGGGGCCCTTTGGTTTTACATGGGCTTATATAGGGAAAATCTTTAAAAATCTTCTTCTCTGAAACCACAAGGCCCAGGTCTTTGATATTTGGTATGAAGCATCATCTAGTGGACCCCTACCAAGATTGTTCAAATTATAGTGCTGGGGCCAAAAATGCCCCCGCCACGGGGCCCTTTGGTTTTACATGGGCTTATATGGGGAAAATCTTTAAAAATCTTTTTCTCTGAAACCACAAGGCCCAGGTCTTTGATATTTGGTATGAAGCTTCATCTAGTGGACCCCTACTAAGATTGTTCAAATTATAGTGCTGGGGCGAAAAATGCCCCCGCCCCGGGGCCCTTTGGTTTTACATAGGCTTATATAGGGAAAATATTTAAAAATCTTCTTCTCTGAAACCGCAAGGCCCAGGTCTTCGATATTTGGTAAGAAGCTTCATCTAGTTGACCCCTTCCAAGATTGTTCAAATTATAGTGCTGGGGCCAAAAATGCCCCCGCCCCAGGGCCCTTTGGTTTTATATGGGCTTATATAGGGAAAATCTTTAAAAATCTTCTTCTCTGAAACCCCAAGGCCCAGGTCTTTGCTATTTGGAATGAAGCTTCATCTAGTGGACCCCTACCAAGATTGTTCAAATTATAGTGCTGGGGCCAAAAATCCCCCCGCGCCGGGGCACTTTGGTTTTACATAGGCTTATATAGGGAACATCTTTAAAAATCTTCTTCTCTGAAACTGCAAGGCCCAGGTCTTTGATATTTGGTATGAAGCTTCATCTTGTGGACCAAATTATAGTGCTGGGGCTAAAAATGCCCCCGCCCCGGGGCCCTTTGGTTTTACATAGACTTATATAGGGAAATATTTAAAAATCTTCTTCTCTGAAACTGTATGGAGCTTCATCTGGTGAACCTTTACCATTATTGTTCAAATTATAGACCTCGGGCCACAAATGCCCCCGCCCTGGGGCCCTTTGGTTTTACATAGACTTATATAGAGATAATCTTTGAAAAATCTTCTTCTCTGAAACAGCAAGGCCCAGGTCTTGGATATTTGGTGTGAAGCTTCATCTAGTGGCCCTCTATCAAGATTGTTTAAATTATAGCCCTGAGGCCAAAAATACCCCGCCCCGGGGCCATTTGGTTTTACATAGGCTTATATAGGTAATATCTTTAAAAAAATCTTCTTCTCTGAAACCGCAAGGCCTAGGTCTTTGATATTTGGTATGTAGCTTCATCTATTGGACCTTTGCCGAGAGTGTTCAAATTATAGCCGTTGTTGAGATTTGGTTTGAACCTTCACCTTTTTAGACCTCCCTCAACATTATGCGCATTATAGCCCTGGTGTCAAAAATGGTATGAAGCTTCGAGACCCTTTGGTTTTACATAGACTTACATAAGGAAACTCTTAAAAAATCTTCTTCTCTGAAACTGCAAGGCCAAGGTCTTTGATATTTGGTATGAAGCTTCATCTAGTGGACTTCTATCAAGATTGTTTAAATTATAGCGCTGAGGCCAAAAATGCCCCTGCCCCGGGGCCATTTGGTTTTACATAGGCTTACATAGTGCTGGGGCCAAAAATGCCCCCGCCCCAGGGCTCTTTGGTGTTACATAGGCTTATATAGGGAAAGTCTTTAAAAAAATCTTCTTCTCTGAAACCGAAAGGCCAAGGTCTTTGATATTTGGTGTGTAGCTTCATCTAGTGGACCTTTGCCAAGATTGTTCAAATTACAGCCGTTGTTGATATTTGGTATAAAGCTTCACCTTTTTAGACCTCCCTCAACATTATGCACATTATAACCCTGGGGTCAATAATGGCCCTTCCCGGGGCCCACTTGTTACTCTATGGATCAGGTGAGCGATCCAGGGCCGTCATGGCCCTCTTGTTTTGACTTATCAGCATAATTACAAAGTGTGTTGTCATACCAGTCTGTCAAAGAACTCGGTTTTTAGCTCACCTGTCACGTAGTGACAAGGTGAGCTTTTGTGATCACATTTTGTCCGTCGTCCGTGCGTGCGTAAACAATTTCTTGTCCACACGATAGCATCTTCATTTATGATTTGATTTTAACCAGACTTGCACACAACTTGTACCACCATGAGATCTAGGTTCCTTTCTTGAACCAGCCATATCCCATCATGTGTTACGGAGTTACGGCCCCTGAAATGGCAAAAATTGCCTATTTTGGTCTTGTCCGCACGATAGCATCTTCATTTATGATTTGATTTTAACCAGACTTGCACACAATTTGTACCACCATGAGATCTAGGTTCCTTTCTTGAATCAGCCATATCCCATCATGTGTTACGGAGTTACGGCCCCTGAAATGGCAAAAATTGCCTATTTTGGTCTTGTCCGCACGATAGCATCTTCATTTATGATTTGATTATAACCAGACTTGCACACAACTTGTACCACCATGATATCTGGGTTCCTTTCTTGAACCAGCCATATCCCATCATGTGTTACTGAGTTACGGCCCCTGAAAGGGCAAAAATTGCCTATTTTGGTCTTGTCTGCATGACAGATGTTTCATTTATGATTTGATTTTAACTACACTTGCACACAATTTGTACTACCACAAAATCTCGGTCAAGTTCGAATATGGGTCATGTAAGGTCAAAAAGTAGGTCAGTAGGTCAAATCAGAAAAAAAAACTTGTGAAGACACGAGAGGCCACAGTTTTGGTCCGATCATCATCAAACTTGCCCTGACAATATCTCAGTCAAGTTCGAAATTGGGTGTTGTCGGGTCAAAAAGTAGGTCAGTAGGTCAAATCATAGAAAAACCTTCTGAACACATTAGAGGCCACAATTTATGTCCAATCATCATCAAACTTGTACAGAATGATCATCTTGATAATATCTTGGTCACATTCGAATATGAGTCATGCCGGGTCAAAAAGTAGGTCAGTAGGTCAAATCATAGAAAAACCTTGTGAATAAACTAGAGGCCGCAGTTTTGGTCCAATCATTATCAAACTTGCCCAGAATGATCATCTTGACAATATCTCGGTTAAGATTGAATACAGGTCATGTCGGGTCAAAAGTAGGTCAGTAGGTCAAATCATAGAAAAACCATGTGAACACACTAGAGGCCACAGTTTTGGTCAGATCATCATCAGACTTGCCCAGAATGATCATTTTGACAATATCTCGGTCAAGACCAAATATGGGTTATGCCTGTCACAAAGTAGGTCAGTAGGTCAAATCATAGAAAAACCTTGTGAATACACTAGAGACCACAGTTTTGGGCTGATCATCATGAAACTTGCTCAGAATGATTATCTTGACAATTTCTCGGTCAGATTTAAATATGGGTCACGTAGGGTCAAAAAGTAGGTCAGTAGGTCAAATCAGAGAAAAACCTTGTGAACTCACTAGAGGCCAAAATTTAGGTCCGATCATCATCAAACTTGCCCAGAATGATCATCTTGACAATATCTCAGTCAGGTTCAAATATGGGTCATGTTGGGTCAAAAAGTAGGTCAGTACGTCAAATCATAGAAAAAACCTCTGATCACACTGGCGGCTACAGTTTTGGTCTGATCATCATCAAACTTGCTCAAAATGATCATTTGACAAAATCTCGGTTAATTTTGAATATTGTTCATGTCTGGTCAATATGTAGGTCAGTAGGTCAGATTGTTGAAAAACCTTGTGAACACACTAGAGGCCCAAGTTTTGGTCCGATCATCATCAAACTTGCTCAGAATGATTATCTTGACAATATCTGTGTCAAGTTTGAATATGGGTCATGTCAGGTCAAAAAGGAGGTCAGCAGGTCAAATCATAGAAAAATGTTTTGAACATTCTAAGAGGCCACAGTTTCAGTCAAATCATCATCAAACTTGCTCAGAATGATCTTCTGGACAATATCTCAGTTAAGTTCTAATATGGGTCATGTCAAATCAAAAAGTAGATCAGTAGGTTATTTTGTCATAACTTTTGAACCGTTTGAGATAGAGCCTTCATACTTGGCATGTAGGTTCCTTCTGACAAGAGCTTCCCACTCATAAAGATTTGACCTGTGACCTTGACCTGTGACCTACTTTATCATACCTTTTGAACAATATGAGATAGAGCCTTATATTTGGCATGCATGTTCCTTGTGACAAGGTTTTCTCAGCCATTCAAAACTTTTGACCCTTGACCTTTGACCTACTTTGTCATAACTTTTAAAGCATTTGAGATACAGCCTTCATATTTAGCATGTAGGTTCCTTGTGACAATGTTGCTTAGATGATCCTCTACCAAAAAGGCTAAAACAATCCCACTCGAATTAACAAAATGGCCACCGGAGGTAAAAATAGAAAAATATTGTAAATTTGATTCAAACAGAAACCCCCTTAACCCTAAGGCCAATTTGATTCAAAGTTCCCAGGAATGTTGCCCAGGTTACTCCCTACCAAATAAGCTAAAATCACTCTGCTGATGAATAAGATGGCCACAAGAGCTAAAAATAGAATGTACTCAAGACAGTGACACACAGGTGAGCGAACCAGGGCCCTCTGGGCCCTCTTGTTATCACTTAAGGTGACAGATACACAAGGTCCATTTTTCACCATTTTCTTTAACCCTTTTTGTACCAAATGGAATCTTCCTCCTTATATATAGCAGGAGTCCACTTCAAAATTTAGGGGTGTCAGGTTGTGTTTTCTTCAAAATTTATTTGGAAAATGGCTGAACTTTTAGCATTCTGTGGCATCTGATCTGGGCCTGCACTGTTTGGAATGGTACCTGTTTTGGGGTTTCTGGTACTAAATGGGTTAAGGGGTGCCAATTTTTGTGACGGGTTGTTCATAGGAACAGAGTCTAACCAGAAAAGGGGTCTGCCCTTAAGACTTGATTCTCATTCATTACAATCACATACCCGTGCGACAGAGTGCATCTTTTCACATCTCCAAAATGGCTACTTTCTGATGAAAATCTGCTATGTTTTTCTTAACTATACGGCAAACATAGGTTGTGCTCATCAGAACAGCCTCATTGAGCTGGTTCTGATGCATACCCACATTATATGTCTTGGAGAAGAAATAAGAAATTAAGCACCTATTGTATACCCCAGTAAACCCAAGTTTTCTCTGTATAAAGTAGGGTGACAAAATATTTTTGGAAGTTGACTCCCCTGAAAGTGGATCTATTCATTTCCTCTTAAAATATAGATGATGTGTCAAAAAGGACAGTTTAAATTTCAATTTTATATGACTTCCTTGGCTTGAGGATGAAATCTTTGACAGTTAAAGCCTATCAGTTTGATAGATTATTTTAACAGATAAATGCACGTAATTAAACTTAATTACTATTTTTTTTAGGGTCACATGATTATTGGTCCTGTCTGACACCAAGTCTTATATAGGAAAGTTCTAACACATTTGATAAATTAATTTAAACTGCTTTTCATTTTCAACTCAGCATTTTTGAACACAGAACACCCCAACCTCTTTATGACACTATTGTTTGGACCAAAGATTAAACTCTGTTATAGCCAAATAATATATTTATGGTATTAGTCGAACTTCAATGGCTCCAACACCTTTGGGACCTCGAAAATCTGTTCGAGACAGGGGTAGTTCGAGCCACTGAGGTTACTGTCAGGAGGCATAACTAGATACATTTTTGACATCTTTTAGGTTTTTCTATAATGAATATGTATGCTGTGTGTACTCATTAGAATCGCCTCATCGAGGCGATTCTAATGAGTACACACAGCATACATTTGCAAGATGAAAGACTAAAATCTCCTTAATTATCTCCCACTATTTCTTATGTAGAGGATTTCGCTATGGGCTCAAGAGCGGGTTCAACTCATCCATGGTAAACGAGCCATCGTTGTTCGAGCCATCAAAGTTCTACTGTATGTAGAAACAAATTATGACCATTTTTCTGTTTTATCTACACTTGATTGGGATCAGTCTTTAAATCATGATTTACCCAAAACTGTGTTACCGTAATGATCTTAAGTATTGGGACAGATAGGCTTAAGCAAACGATCAGACTGCTCCTGATCAGGGTCTGCACTGTTTGTCATTCCGTCTGCATCTTTTAGACTCATTGCTGGATCATGAGAGAAATTTGTTAAAATTTTAGGAGAATTACAGCAAGCCCTCAAGGTGTCCGAATTTTTAGGATTTTTATGGTAAAATGAACAATAGTACATGTATAAAGAGATTGTGATCATTACGAAAACACACCTATATAAATACATTGTAACCTTTATTGGCGAAAAAATGAAAATTTTAAGATGAAAAGTTTTAGATGAAAATTTTAAGATGAAAAATTTAAGATGAAAATTTGTGATATTTTTCTTATTTCTGCTCAAATTTTAGATTGTGGGTACTCGTTAGAACTGCCTCATTGAGGTGATTCTAATGAGTACCCACAATCTATATTGTGGGTATGGTTCTCACGAGTACCCACAATCTATATTTTAGAGCAGAAATAGGAAAAATAAGGTTTACCCCTGTAAACCCCAGTTTTACTACATAAAAGTGGGGTTCAAGGGGGTCAAAATTATATAGGCATGTTTTTGTGATGGTATCATAACCCTTATCTTGCTGTTCACGACAACCCCTATCTTTGCAAACAGTGTAGATCCAGATCAGATGGCTTCTTCAGAAGCCATCTGATCTGGATCTACACTGTTTGGCATTCAATTTATGAATTTGTAGCAATAAATTACATCGGGTAATTTGATTGGTTGATAGACAGAAATGGGTGTGGCTTAAATGAATATTCAGCAAGAGAAGGGTTATGTTTACCATTGTGCACTAAGAGAAGGACAAAGAAGGACAGTTGTTCAAAGCATTGAAAGCCTAACCAGCTCATCAGGGACCAAAACATTAACTCATCTGGCAAATACAATGGTATTTTTGCTGAAAAAAATGTGACCAGCAAGAGCTGCTCACATTTTTTTCAGCCAAAATATTGGTAAATTTGCCAATTCTAAAAGGATCAAATTTTAACGACATGATAACTAACAGCATCGTTAGTTTTGAACAAATGGACCCTGATTTAAAAAAGGCTTGAACACTCATTTGATTACTACAGTAGCCTTATCATAAGAGAATGGGTCTTACTCGAAATGTAAACAACAAAGCATCACGAAAACGCGCCTATATAATTTTGACCCCCTCGAACCCCACTTTTATATAGTAAAATTGGGGTTTGCAGGGGTAAACCTTATTTTTCTTATTTCTGCTCTAAAATATAGATTGTGGGTACTCATTAGAACCGCCTCGATGAGGCGGTTCTAATGAGTACCAGAAGCCTCCATGGTGCAGTGGTTACGCTACTCGCCTTGTAAACCAGGGATCGCAGGATCGATCCCGGGCTTCTCCAGACTTTCGGATGAGTCTTTAAACCGAGGTCCCGTCTCCGTATGACCTTAGCTGTTGGTGGGACGTAAAACTAAAACTCACTCACTCTAATGAGTACCAACAATCTATATTTTGATATAGATTGTGGGTACTCATTAGAACAGCCTCGATGAGGCGGTTCTAACGAGTACCAAAAATCTATATTTTGAGCAGAAATAAGAAAAATATCGTAATTTTTCATCTTAAAATCTTCATTTTTTCGGCGATAAAGCTGGCAATGTATTTGTATAGGCGTGTTTTCGTAATGACACTTGCAGCATTGATCTTGGCCAGCTCAGTTTGCCACTGTCCCTTTATAGAGATTTGGTCAATGTACAAGCAACGTTTCAAGAACAAAAGTATGCCCAAGCAGAGAAATTTAATGATCCTGATAAGTCATGTACATGTAATAGCTTAGTTGCTACAGATGCTGTTCGCGATGGGTTTAAACACAGGTGCTTGAAGTTTACTTCATGAGCCTAAAAACAAAGAAAATCTATGGGTCAATATGAACCTATAAGACCATCGATTTTTGGTCTTTTTGTGGGGTTTAGGACTAAACTCCAAGCACCTGTGGTTAAAATCTGTAAGTAAATAGATTTGTAGAGCAAAACTTCGATCTGGGCCTGTACCGTCAGCTAGTGTTGCATTTCAGGGATTCCAATATAAAATGGGTAAATGGACAATTCTTGTTTCAGGAACAAAATATGCCCAAGCTGAGAAGTTTAATGATCCTGATGATTCATGTAATATCTTAGTTGCTACAGATGCTATTGGAATGGGTTTAAATTTGTAAGTAGATGCAAAGATGTTGGTACATATAGCTGAGTCTCAATGGTTAGAAAACATGAGCTTTTTTTCTTGCACACCAGAAAAGAAAATCCTGGACTTAACCCTGGGATAGAGATGCTTTTCTTGCACACCAGACAAGGAAATCCGGGATTTTACCCTGGGATAGAAATTTTTGTTCTGACCCTGGTGTTCCGACCCCAAATGGAATATAATCGCGTGTTTGATAAATGCACTGGTTGATTACGACCTTGTGTGCCCCGTCGTTAAGGTTGACGTCATGCACGATTTGTGACGTCACTTTACATTCCTGCAGTGTCAGCACAATATGGCGGACGTTGGTAACCGAAGTGACTGCAGCATTGAAATTGCTCGCTAAGAAATGGAAGGTATGCAAGAAAAAGAATCCAATATGGATGTGAGGGGTGGATAGAAAAATCCGTCCCAAGGGTCACTGTTCGGCATCACGAGGCTTGCAAGCCTCGTGATGCCGGACAGTGACCCTTGGGACGGATTTTTCTATCACCCCTCACACCCATATAAGATTCTTATAATCCTACACAGGCTTCCCTACTTATGTGTTTGATGTGCGTCTGTTGAAAAGGACAGTATTTATGCCATCATTAGCCCTTGTCCTGCTGAATATTTAAATATGTCACACCCACTACTGATTATCAGCCAATCAGATTACTTGATGCAAATTATTGCAACAAATTCATGAACTGGGTGGCAAACAATGAAGATCCTGATCTGGATCTACATTGTTTCAAAGATAAGTCATATCCGGGTTCAGCAGGACAAGGGTTAAGTTGGATGTGACTGCATGTACAATGACAAAAAAAAACAAAAACATTATTGTCATCAAAATATGGCGCACGCCGACAATGAAAGTGACTGCATTATAAATATACCCACCCTGAGAATGAAAAGTATGCAAGAAAAAGAAAAGAATTTTACATGTGTGTGAGATGTAGATATAAAAATCTGTCCCTCAGAATCATGTCCAGCATCTCTCTGCAACCCTCGTGATACTGGACAGTGACCTTTTGTGCAGATTTTACATAAATAGAGGATCTGAAATGAGTGTTCATGTATTATTGAAGCTATTAAACAAGTTGAGGAAAAGGGATAAAATGCAAGGCTTTGCAGAGCATTTTATCCGTTTCTATCAATGTGTTTAATAAAATCAATAATACATGAGCATGAATGCAAGATTCTATTTTTATTATAGCCCCGCTTTGAAAAAGTGGGGCTATATTGGATTTGCCATGTCCTTCTGTCATTCCGTGATTCCGTTAATTTGTGTTGGCTCCATAACTTTGTATCTGCTTAACATATTTTCATGAAACTTCACACAAATGTTAAACACCATAAGACAATGTGCAGAGCGAAGGAATTATAACTGTGGATTGCCTACTTTTGGAGTTATTGCCCTTTGAACATTTTCCGTAATTCCGTAATTCCGTGATTCCGTTAATTTGTGTTGGCTCCATAACTTTGTATCTGCTTAACATATTTTCATGAAACTTCACACAAATGTTAAACACCATAAGACAATGTGCAGAGCGAAGGAATTATAACTGTGGATTGCCTACTTTTGGAGTTATTGCCCTTTGAACATTGAAAAATGGCAATTTTAATTGTGTCCGCTTCATAACTCGAAAACCTTTTGAGATATTTTTAGGAAACTTCACACAAATGTTAAGCACTATGAGACGATGTGCAGAGCGCAGGAACCATAACTCTGCATTGCTTATTTTTGGAGTTATTGCCCTTTGAACATTGAAAAATGGCAATTTTAACAGTGTCTGCTTCATAACTCGAAAACCGTTTGAGATAATTTCATGAAACTTCACACAAATGTTAAGCACTATGAGACAATGTGCAGAGCGCAAGAACCATAACTCTGGTTTTCGTATTTTCTGTGTGTCTGTCTGTGTGTCTGTCTGTGTCTGTTAACAATTTTCGTGTCCGCTCCATAACTTTAAAACCCATTCACATATTTTCATGAAACTTCACACAAACATTAAACACCATGAGATGGTGTGCAGAGTGCAGGAACCATAACTCTGGATTGCCTAATTTTTGAGTTATTTCCCTTTGAATATTGAAAAATATCAATTTTAGCCGTCTTTGCTCGATAACTCAAAAACCGTTTGAGATAATTTTATGAAACTTCACACAAATGTAAAGCACCATATTACGTGTGCAGAGCGCAGGAATCCAAACTCTTGATTGTCTACTTTTTCAGTTATAGGCTTTTGAATATTAAAAAATGGCAATTTTAACTATGTCCGCTCCATAACCGTTTCTGATATTTTCATGAAACTTCAAATAAATGAAAAGCACCTTGAGATGATGCGCAGAGTGCAGGAACCATAACTCTGGTTTGCCTACTTTAGGAGTTATTGCCCTTTGAACATTTAAAAAGGCAGTTTTGACTGTGTCGGCTCCATAACTCACAAACCATTTGAGATATTTTCATGACACTTCACACAAGTGTAAAGCACCATGAGACAATGTGCAGAGCGCAGGAACCCTGACTCTGATTTGCCTACTTTAGGAGTTATTACCCTTTGAACATTGAAAAATGGAAGATGAAATTTAGTATAAACATGGACATTCTGGTAATGTATCATGCTCATTGAAATGAGGGACAAGGGCTCACAACTCTTAGAGTTTTTCCAGATAATGTAAAATTTTCAACAGTTATTTCTTGTTCATAACTGTTTTCTCTGCAGCTTAAATAACTTTCTTCTCTGACAGCGCTGAAGCGGGGCTATAGTCAGATCCTCTGACAGCTCTAGTTTATCTTATGACATTTAAAATGCATTCAACTCACAATTTTTGTACAAAAATATCAATATTCTGCCATTAGTAAATGCGATGGCATTAAGGAAGTCATATGTGTAACATTGCGGGACGTATCTAGCAAATTTGCATATTTAATCCAAACGTGGATTACCAAATTTAACCCTTGTCCTGCTGAGACCGGATATGCCTTACCTTTGAAACAATGTAGACCGAGAACAGATGGCTTCTATAGAAGCCATCTGATCAGGATCTTCATTGTTTACCATCCAGTTTATGAATTTGTTGCAGTAATTTGCATGAATTAATCTGATTGGTTATTAATCAGTAGTGGGTGTGGCATATTTAAATATTCAGCATGACAAGGGTTAATACATACACATTATTAGTACAGTAATATGATCTGCCGCATTATATCACATCGAGTGGATGTTTCCAAGGATGCTGATACGAAATCGGAAAACGCGAGTTGAGTGAGATTGGATTCTGTATCTTGGCGGCTCAGTTAGTACATTCAACTTGTGATCAGGTTGTCCAGGTTTGATTCCGAAAAGGTTGGCATCATTCTGTCATGGATATTTATCATGAAGCATTTCCTACGGTCATTCTGTCCCTTTTGCTGATGCAAGAAGGACAGTCACCAGTTTCTGTGAAAGGGTTTTCAGTGTACACAACCCATTTTGTACCAAATGGAATCTTCCTTATATATAGCACAAGTCCATTTCAAAATTTAGGGGTATCAGGTTGTGTTTTCTTAAAAATTCATTTGGCTGACCTTTTTGCAAACAGTGTAAGCCCTGATCAGATGCCACAAAATTCAGATGCCACATCCTGTGGCATCTGATCTGCACCGGCACTGTTTGCCATTTACCCGTTTTGGGGTTTCTGGTACAAAATGGGTTAATTGCTTACCTTACTTTCTCATTAGGAAAACATGTCCGTAAGAAATAATGGCGTCCAACATGGTGTCAGAAAATGATAAATATTAGCTAAAAATGATAACATCTTTATTATTTCTGCTTTCAACATAGATTGTGGGTGCTCGTTAGAACCGCCTCAATGAGGCGGTTCTAACGAGTACCCACAATCTATGTTTTAAAGCAAAAATAAGGCAGATAATGTATACCCCCGTAAACCCCACTTTCAGTGAGGTCTTCGTTTCACGGACTTGTTGTCGTGATGTTATTCAAAAATGTGTATTATTGTCTGCTATAGAACTTTCAGTGATGCTTTAAGGGTTAAAAACCAAGGATTCTTACCTTAAAAATCCTAAAAATTCGGACACCTTGATGTCTTACTATAGTTCTCCTAACATTTCAACAAACTTGTTCCATGATCCAGCGGGAAGTTCAAAAGATGCAGACAGAATGGCAAACAGTGTAGACCCTGATTAGACTGCTCTGGGTCTGGACTGTTTGCTTAGGCTTATCTGTCCCAATACTTAGGATCATTACAGTAATGTTGTTCATTGGTGTTTGTGCTTTTGGTCTCCAGGTCTATCAAGAGAATCATATTTTTCTCCCTCGTTAAACCAACAACTGATAAAGATGGTGCGAAACATATGGAGAGAATCTCAACATCACAGGCTTTACAGATTGCTGGCCGTGCTGGAAGATTTGGAACCCAATATGAAGATGGGGAGGTGACAACCTTTAATAAGGAGGATCTGCCTGTGCTAAAAAATATACTGGCTGGAACTGTTGAGCCTATTGAGGTAAGCTTATGTTTTAATTTTATTTAACCCATTTTATCTTTGGAAATCCTAAAACTGGACATGGGCAAACAGTTCAGGCCTAGATCAGATGCCACAGACTTCAGTGTCTGATCAGGGATCAAAGCATCGCAAGCTTAATTTTGTTTGATTTTAGGTTTAATGTCCCCATCAATACTGTAAGGTCATTTTGGAGATGTTGCTTCCAATTTTGTGGGACCCAACATGGAGATGAAATGAAATCCCAAGCCCTGTCGCCCCATGAAACCAATATGAATTTTAAGCATGGATGGTCCAACTTGCACCGCTTTGCCTTGGCAGGCTAAGATTCTCTAAGTGGTTTACCAGTACTCGTGTGTGGGTCGTTTCAGCTCTGCGTGGGAGCATCATGCAGCCCATCATTTTCTTCAAGCCCCAATGGGCGTAGGCCGTTGTTAGCTTCATGAGCTCTGTTGTGGTCAAATTGTTAACTGTTGTAGCTATAACAATATGGTCTAATATAGTCTTTTTTGTGAAAAAATTAGAGCAGCCTTTGCATTAATAGCAAAAGATGCTCACATTTTTTCAGCAAAAATATTAGCATATTTCCCATATTAAATGATCAAAGTTTTATTGAAATGTTAACTAACAATGTCGTTAGTTTTGAACAACTGGCCTTAGGTTTTCAACTGTATGCCTAAAACTCAGCTAGTTTCTAAACAAAGTTCTAATATTAATTCAAACTGACCCCCCCTGGATTTTGAAATGGACTTCTGCCATCTTCTATCCAGTTGTAAACAGGTTAAGGTGACTGGATGTATCATAAAGCCATAGAAATAGGTATTTGGTGATAATTGAAGGATAATGTTTATCAGGGGCCAATTGTTCAAAGCATCGTTAGCTTAACGAGCTCGTTAGTGGTCAAATTGTTAACTCTTCTAGCGAGTACAATATCGAAAATTTTGGTATTTTTTGCTGAAAAAATGTGAGCAGCTTTTGCAGATGCAAAAGCTGCTCACATTTTTTCAGCAAAAATGTTAGCATATTTGCCATATTTAATGATCAAAGTTTTAACGATACGTTAACTAAAGACGACGTTAGTTTTCAACAACTGGCCCCAGATCTCCATGAAACCTATGTTGTGGGTATTCATTTGCACTGCCATTGGTTTAAATGAATACCCACAACATAGGTTTGTATGCAGAAGTGAGGAAAATTATCCATTGGTTATCAACAAATACCCACTCACCAAATACATGTACCCACCGTTATCTGTTTCTATGTAAGACACTGTCACCCATTTAAGAGAGACCATGCACCCTAGCGGTGAAAGGCAGTTCATTCTTTTTGCAAAGGGTGGTTGCTCTTAAAAGGAAGAATTTGCTCCCTTTGTGATATGACTGGCCCCGATAGCTCATTTGGTAGAGTGTCTGCTCCGGGGAACGGGAGGTCACGGGTTCGATCCCAGGCCGCGACATACCAAAGTTCTTAAGAATGGTACTAGCTGCTCCTCGCTTGGCACTCAGATTTACGGGGTAGAGCTAGGACTGGTTTACCCAGTGTCAGGATAATGTGACTGGGTGTGGTATCATGTAATGTGTCTGGGACATGATACTTCAGTGAGGCAGCACTATAAAAGTGAGCATTGAGCTCCCTGTCGCAACCAGACACCATCGTGATATGACTGAAAAATTGTTGAAAGCCACGTTAAACCCAAATTCACACACACCCTTTTGTGAAATGAGCAGTTTTAATTTGTTTGTATAAAAGTGAATGAAAAACTATTTCACTTGTCCCTTGCTGTGTCATTAAAACACAATATTTTGAAGTCTGACTTTGATAACCATGCAACCCTATCATATGACCCCCCCCCCCCTCCACTCCATTCTGTTCTGTCTGATTGGGGCCTATGCCCAAATGTCCCATTTTGGAACTCCTTTCATGGTGTGTATATAGTGCAATGCATTACGAAAACACATCCGTGCGACCTAGTGCATTTTTCACACCTTCAAAATGGCTACTTTTCTGAAGAAAACCTGTGATATTTTTTCTTATTTATACTGTAAACATAGGTTGTGGGTGCTCGTTAGAACCGCCTCATTGAGGCGGTTCTAACGAGTACCCACAACCTATGTCTTGGAGCAGAAATAAGGAGTATAAGGTATACCCTCGTAAACCCCAGTTTTCTCTTTATAAAGTGGGGTTTAGGGGCAGTTCATTTCACGGACTTGTTCACGTGATGGAAAATGAAAAATGAAAGCCATGCAAGCTCCAAGCACCAGAAAATGTGTTTTAATATCAAACTGGGCCCAGTTGTTCAACGCATCGTTAGCTTAACGAGCTCGTTAGTGGTCATATTGTTAACTGTTCTAGCAAGTATAATATCGAAAATAAAGCTGCTCACATTTTTTCAGCAAAAATATTAGCATATTTGCCATAATAAATGATCAACATTTAAACGATATGTTAACTAACGACGTTGTTAGTTTTGAACAACTGGGCCCTGGTCAAAGGAATCAGTCAAAATCCAAGTTCATGACAATTTTTTTTTTCAGCCTAGACAATCAACACATCAGTGATGTCAGTGCTTTGATTAATATACAACTGCCTGTGGTGGCAGGCGATCTTATAGGCCCGGCCCTGCAAATAAACTTTGTGCCCCAAAGCAGCTGAAACTTGGCTACTTAGCCCCCGCCCATAGGGGCTTGAAGAAATATATGGGCTGCATGATGCTTCCACGCAGAGCTGAATCCGGCCCGCACACTTGTACTGGTAAACCACTTAGAGGATTTAAGCCTGTCCAGGATCCCCTGTGGGAGGCGGACCGTCCATGCTAATAAACCTTATTGGTTTTATTGGGCGACGGGGCTTGAGATGTCATTTCATCTCAATGTCGGGTAAAAGTCCCACAAAATTGGAAGCGACGTCTCCAAAATGACCTTTACAGTGTTGACGGGGACGTTAAACCTCAATTCAAACAAACAAGTAACTTGGCTACTGTCTATCCAGCAGTTTCAGATAAGAGGGAAAACGGCTGATGGACAGACATACGATAACGATGGACAACAGAGTATCGAAGTTGTGCATGAATGTTCTCCCACAGCCATCGATCCTTTTCGAATGAAAGGATGTGTTATTGTAGTTTACCTATTTATAAAATGTATCACATGGATTTGAATATTGATCATTTTATCTGACAAATACACCATAACCTCTTTATAACACTATTAATGTGGTCCAAAGCAGAAACCGTGTTAGTTAAACAACCATGTTATATCCAAACAAAAATGTGTAGATTATATAGAAAAATGACCATTTATGGTCATTTTTCTATATAATCTATACATTATTGGGATCCATCCTGAAACCACCATGTTATAACGAACCTTGTCATAACGAAGTTGTGGTGTATTGTCAAATAGACTTAGTTTGGGGGTCAAATTTCTCTGTGTGCAATTTTCTACTTAGAATCAGGTCTTACCATGATATTGCAAAAACATGGGACTTGCTGGAGAAGTTGGCAGACGATTAGTTCTGAAACTTTCCCTAAGTGATGTGGTGGCTAAAATGTGTATCAAGAGCAAGAATTGCAAAAATAGATGATTCAGAATTTCTCAAATGAGTTTAGTTGTGTTCTTGCATAAATATCCTTTTAAAATATATAAAACTTCTATTATATCAAAAGATCGGAGATAAAAACAGAAAAAAACAACCATCAGCTGACTGGATTTTCAGAGTGTGTTTTATTTGTCGGCCGGTTTTTGTCTACTAAGTCCTTTCTCAAGACAGTGTTTACATACAAATACCATACACCGGCCTCGATAGCTCCGTCGGAAGCACCTCTGACTGGTAATCAGGAGAACGCTGGTTCGATACATGCCGGGGTCGGCAACATTCTTTCGTGGAGATTGATCATGAAATCTTTTCTACAGTCATTCTCTCCCTTCCACTGAATCAAGAAGGGCAGTTGTCAGTTTCTGGGGAAAGAATGTGCAGTGTACTGGTTAACTGCTTAAGTATAAGCCTGCCCAGGAAAAGTGTGGATAGGTAAACTGATCGGCTAAAAAATGACATAAATAGTGTTGACTGGGCCGTTAAACTCCAATTCAAACAAACAAACAAACAAATATCATACTGGGGCCAGTTGTTCAAAACTAACGACGTCGTTAGTTAACGTATCGTTAAAACTTTGATCATTAAATATGGCAAATATGCTGAAATTTTTGCTGAAAAAATGTGAGCAGCTTTTGCGGACGCAAAAGCTGCTCACATTTTTTTAGCAAAAATACCAAAATTTACGATATTGTTTTTGCTAGAAGAGTTAACAATATGACCACTAACGAGCTCGTTAAGCTAACAATGCTTTGAACAACTGGCCCCTGAAGTACTAAAAATGGATAAATTTATTCAGATGCTCCTATTTGTTCTGAAAATAGTGGTCCTTTTATGATAGTCTAACTTCTCAGAAATGCCGATACATGATATCTTAATTTCATATTTTCAGCAAGTAGGACTCCACCCAACAGCTGAGCAGATAGAATTGTTTGCATACCATTTACCAAAAGCGACTCTGTCCAATTTGATTGTAAGTAGTTTTCATTTATGTATTTCTGAGTTCATATATTATAATATGAGCCCCGCCAGGCGAATTTGGGTCTTCGAGCATTCCGTCATGACAACATTCAACTGCGCATGCCCAGCCATTCAGAGGGGCCAGGGATATGGCTTTCTGTCAGAAGGTTCCTCTGGATTCACTGCTTGTATGAGCGAGCAGCGAAGGTTCTGGCGAGACTGCGCGGATGCGCAGGCTCGCCTGAACCTTCGCTGCTCGCATAGGCGATAAGTACCAAAATCGCTTGGCGGGGCCCATATACAGCCCAACTGTTTTTATTCCAACAGTCAATATAACAATATGACGATTAAACTTGTTATAGATGTCTCTGTGATGTAGTGGTTATGCTACTCGCCTCATAAATCAGGGGTCTCGGGGGTTCAATTCCAGGCTTCTCAGTCTTTAAACCATGGTCCTGTCTCTGTATGGCCTTAGTTGTTGGTGGAACATAAAAACTCAAACGCACACACACACACAAATAAAACTCTTTATAATGACAATTTCATTGGAATAAAACCCTAGCTGAAAATAATCTGGATTAATAGAGACATTCAAGATAATTTTACACTTAAAAAAAAACAAACAAATTTTATGGATATTTGTAGGCAGTTTGAAGCCCACAACATTTAGCCCTTTTAATACCTATGGTCATTTTTCTATATAAACTAAACATTTTCATAGAGGATCTTATATGAGTGCTCATGTATTATTGAATTTATTAAACGCGTTGAGGAAAAGGGATAAAATGC
Organism: Lucinisca nassula; assembly: GCA_963580285.1. NCBI lineage: Eukaryota > Metazoa > Mollusca > Bivalvia > Lucinida > Lucinidae > Lucinisca > Lucinisca nassula. The sequence continues at coordinate 43,797,142 of OY757010.1, read as the reverse complement.
GAGGCTGTGCCGAGCATTTTATCGCCTTTCCTCAACGAGTTTAATAAATTCAATACATGTAATACCTTAGCACGAAAGCAAGATTCTATTTATCATATGACATTTAAAACGCATTTTATTCACTATTGTTTACAAAATGTCAATATTCCACCATTAGTAAACTCGACGTCGTTTAGGACGTCATACATGTAACGTTATGGGGCGTATCTAACTAATTTGCATATTTAATCCACTAGTGGATTATTGTATTTATTACATGGCGTTATTACACTCTCAGACGCGACGTCATATGATAAAGTTGGATATAGCATGGTTTAATTACCCTATGTACTCGGACAGTCAGGCCTGAGCAAACAGGATAGATCCAGATGAGATGCACAGAATGCGCATCTCATTAGGGTTTAAACTGGCATTCATCAAGCTATTTTTAGACACAACATCGGGTAGTACATTGTACTTATTCAAAATTTAGAACAAGTATGGTAAGGAGTTGAGTTGTCTGAAAATTTAGGGTAGTATGGTACAACAATAGTGTTATTATGAAGTAAGGATGTAAATGGGTATTAAACCATTGTAGTCTGGGGGAGTTGTAGGCATTGTAATGGGAGAAGAACTAGATAAGCTTTTATTTCATTACACAAACACGCCTATACAAATACATTGCCACCTTTATCGCTGAAAAAGTGAAAATTTGATGATGAAAAATTGTGATATTTTTCTTATTTCTGCTCAAATTATAGATTGTGGGCACTCGTTGGAACCGCCTCGATGAGGCGGTTCTAACGAGTACCCACAATGTATATTTTAGAGCAGAAGTAAGAAAAATAAGGTTTACCCCTGTAAACCCCAGTTTTTAGCTCACCGTCACGTAGTGACAAAGGTGAGCTTTTGGGATCACTTTTTGTCCGTCGTCCGTCGTGCGTGCGTGCATGCGTGCGTCTGTGCGTGCGTCCGTGCGTAAACAATTTCTTTAAACGACATCTCCTCCTAAACCACTGATCGGATTTTGATCAAACTTCACAGGAATGATCCTTAGGTGGGCCCCTTTCAAAGTTGTTCAAATGGTTCCGGTCCGTTGCACATCTAAGTCACAGGAGCCAAAAACAGACTTTTTTCACCAAAAACTTAAAAAATCTTCTTCTCTGAAACCACAAGGCCCAGGTCTTTGATATTTGGTATGAAGCTTCATCTAGTGGACCCCTACCAAGATTGTTCAAATTATAATGCTGGGGCCAAAAATGCCCCCGCCCCGGGGCCCTTTGGTTTTACATAGGCTTATATAGGGAAAATCTTAAAAAATCTTCTTCTCTGAAACCACAAGGCCCAGGACTTTGATATTTGGTATGGAGCTTCATCTAGTGGACCCCTACCAAGATTGTTCAAATTATAGTGCTGGGACAAAAAATGCCCCCACCACTGGGCCCTTTGGTTTTACATAGACTTATATAGGGAAATCTTAAAAAATCCTTTTCTCTGAAACCACAAGGCCCAGGTCTTTGATATTTGGTATACAGCTTCATCTAGTGGACCCCTACCATGATTGTTCAAATTATAGTGCTGGGACAAAAATGCCCCCGCCCCGGGGCCCTTTGGTTTTACATAGGCTTATATAGGAAAAATCTTTAAAAATCTTCTTCTCTGAAACCACAAGGCCCAGGACTTTGATATTTGGTATGAAGCTTCATCTAGTGGACCCCTACCAAGATTGTTCAAATTATAGTGCTGGGGCAAAAAATGCCCCCGTCCCGGGGCCCTTTGGTTTTACATAGGCTTATATAGGGAAAATCTTTAAAAATCATCTTCTCTGAAACCACAAGGCCCAGGTCTTTGATATTTGGTATGAAGCTTCATCTAGTGGACCCCTACCAAGATTGTTCAAATTAATGTGCTGGGGCCAAAAATGCCCCCACCACGGGGCCCTTTGGTTTTACATTGGCTTATATAGGGAAAATCTTAAAAAATTTTCTTCTCTGAAACCACAAGGTCCAGGGCTTTGATATTTGGTATGAAGCTTCATCTAGTGGACCCCTACCAGGATTGTTCAAATTATAGTGCTGGGACAAAAAATGCCCCCACCACTGGGCCCTTTGGTTTTACATAGGCTTATATAGGGAAATCTTTAAAAATCCTTTTCTCTGAAACCACAAGGCCCAGGTCTTTGATATTTGGTATACAGCTTCATCTAGTGGACCCCTACCAAGATTGTTCAAATTATAGTGCTGGGACAAAAATGCCCTCGCCCCGGGGCCCTTTGGTTTTACATTGGCTTATATAGGGAAAATCTTAAAAAATTTTCTTCTCTGAAACCACAAGGTCCAGGACTTTGATATTTGGTATGAAGCTTCATCTAGTGGACCCCTACCAAGATTGTTCAAATTATAGTGCTGGGACAAAAATGCCCCCGCCCCGGGGCCCTTTGGTTTTACATAGGCTTATATAGGAAAAATCTTTAAGAATCTTCTTCTCTGAAACCACAAGGCCCAGGACTTTGATATTTGGTATGAAGCTTCATCTAGTGGACCCCTACCAAGATTGTTCAAATTATAGTGCTGGGGCAAAAAATGCCCCTGCCCCGGGGCCCTTTGGTTTTACATAGGCTTATATAGGGAAAATCTTTAAAAAATCTTCTTCTCTGAAACTGCAAGGCCCAGGACTTTGATATTTAGAATGAAGCTTCATCTAATGGACCTCTACCAAAATTGTTCAAATTATAGTGCTGGGGCAAAAAATGCCCCCCCCACCAGGGCCCTTTTGTTTTACATAGACTTATATAGTGAAAATCTTTAAAAATCTTCTTGTTTGAAACCACAAGGCCTAGGTCTTTTATATTTGGTATGAAGCGTCTTCTTAAGGACCCCTACTAAGATGATTCAAATTATAGTGCTGGGGCCAAAAGTGGCCCCGCCCCGGGGCCCTTTGGTTTAACATAGGCTTATATAGGGATAATCTTTAAAAATTTTCTTCTCTGAAACCATAAGGCCCAGGACTTTGATATTTGGTATGAAGCTTCATCTAATGGACCTCTACCAAGACTGTACAAATTATAGCCCTGGGGCCAAAAATGCCCCCGCTCTGGGGCCCTATGGTTTTACATAGACTAATATAGGGAAAATCTTTAAAAATCTTCTTCTCTGAAACCACAAGGCCTGGGTCTTTGATATTTGGTATGAAGCTGCATCTAGTGGATCTCTATCAAGATTATTCAAATTATAGCTCTGATACCAAAAATGTCCCGCTCCGGGGCCCTTTGGTTTTGCATAGACTTATGTAAGGAAATCTTCAAAAATCTTCGTTGAAACTGCAAGGCCAAGGCCTTTGATATTTAGTTTGGAGCTTTATCTAGTGGACCTCAACCAAGATTGTTCAAATTATAGTGCTGGGGCCAGAAATGCCCCCCCCCCCCCCCCCCCCAGGGCCCTTTGGTTTTACATAGACTTATATAGGGAAAAATCTTTAAAAATCTTCTTCTCTGAAACCACAAGGCCTAGGTCTTTTATATTTGGTATGAAGCTCCTTCTTAAGGACCCCTACTAAGATGATTCAAATTATAGTGCTGGGGCCAAAAGTGGCCCCGCCCCGGGGCCCTTTGGTTTTACATAGGCTTATATAGGGATAATCTTTAAAAATTTTCTTCTCTGAAATCATAAGGCCCAGGACTTTGATATTTGGTATGAAGCTTCATCTAATGGACCTCTACCAAGACTGTACAAATTATAGCCCTGGGGCCAAAAATGCCCCGGCTCTGGGGCCCTATGGTTTTATATAGACTAATATAGGGAAAATCTTTAAAAATCTTCTTCTCTGAAACCACAAGGCCTGGGTCTTTGATATTTGGTATGAAGCTGCAACTTGTGGATCTCTATCAAGATTATTCAAATTATAGCTCTGATACCAAAAAAGTCCCCACTATGGGGCCGTTTGGTTTTGCATAGACTTATATAGGGAAATCTTCAAAAATCTTCTCTGAAACTGCAAGGCCTTTGATATTTAGTATGGAGCTTTATCTAGTGGACCTCAACCAAGATTGTTCAGATTATAGCACTGGGGCCACAAATGCCCCCACCCCAGGGCCCTTTGGTTTTACATAGATTTATATAGCCCCAGGGCCATTTGGTTTTGCATAGGCTTATGTAGGGAATATCTTTAAAAAAATCTTCTTCTCTGAAACCACAAGGGCCAGGTCTTTGATATTTGATGTGTAGCTTCAGCTAGTGGACCTTTGCCAAGATTGTTCAAATTATAGCCTTTGTTGATGTTTGGTATGAAGCTTCACCTTTAAGACCTCCCTCAACATTATGCACATTAAAGCCCTGGGGCCAATAATGGCCCTCTCTGGGGCCCACTTGTTACACTATGGATCAGGTGAGCGATCCAGGGCCATCATGGCCCTCTTGTGTTTTATATTAGGATCACTTTTTTTCTGTCATCCGTGTGTAAACAATTTCTTCAAACGACATCTCCTCCTAAACCACTGATCAGATTTCGACCAAACTTCACAGGAATGATCCTTAGGTGGTCCCCTTTCAAAGTTGTTCAAATGGTTCCGGTCCATTGCACATATAGGTCACAGGAGCCAAAAATAGATTTTTTCACCGAAAACTTAAAAAATCTTCTTCTCTGAAACTGCAAGACCCAGGTCTTTGATATTTGATATGAAGCTTCATCTAGTGGACCTCTACCTAGATTGTTCAAATTATAGTGCTTGGGCCAAAAATGCCCCCGCCCCAGGGCCCTTTGGTTTTACATGGGCTTACATAGGAAAATCTTCAAAAATCTTCTCAGAAATCACAAGGCCCAGGTCTTGAATTTTGGTATGAAGCTTCATCTAGTGGACCCCTACCAAGATTGTTCAAATTATAGTGCTGGGGCCAAAAATGCCCCCGGCCCGGGGCCCTTTGGTTTTTCATGGGCTTGTATAGGGCAAATCTGTAAAAATCTTCTCCTCTTAAACCTCAAGGCCCAAGTCTTTGATATTTTATATGAAGCTTCATCTAGTGGACCCCTACCAAGATTGTTCAAATTATAGTGCTGGGGCCAAAAATTCCCCCGCTCCAGGGCCCTTTGGTTTTACATGGGCTTATATCAATTGGGAAAATCTTTAAAGATCTTCTTCTCTAAAACTGCAAGGCCCAGGTCTTTGCTATTTGATTTGAAGCTTCATCTAGTGGACCCCTACCAAGATTGTTCAAATTATATTGCTGGGGCCAAAAATGCCCCCGCCCCGGGGCCCTTTGGTTTTACATAGGCTTATGTAGGGAAAATCTTTAAAAATCTTCTTCTCTGAAACTGCAAGGCCCAAGTCTTTGATATTTGGTATGAAGCTTTATCTTGTGGACCTCTACCAAGATTGTTCAAATTATAGCCCTGGGGCAAAAAATGCCCCCGCTCCGGAGCCCTTTGGTTTTACATAGACTTATATAGGGAAAATCTTGAAAAATCTTCTTGAAGTTCTCTGAAACCACAATACCTAGGTCTTTGATATTTCGTATGAAGCTTCAGCTAGACGACCTCTACCAAGATTGTTCAAATTTTAGCCCTGAGGCCAAAAATGCCCCCGCCTCGGGGCCCTTTGGTTTCACATAGACTCATATAGGGAAAATCTTTAAAAATTTTCTTCTGTGAAACCACAAGGCCTAGGTCTTTGATATTTGGTGTGAAATTTCATCTAGTGGACCTCTATCAAGATTGTTCAAATTATAGCACTCAGGTCAAAAATGCCCCCGCCTCGAGACCCTTTGGTTTTACATAGACTTTTATAGGGAAATCTTTAAAAATCTTCTTCTCTGAAACTGCAAGGCCCATGTCTTTGATATTTGTTATGGAGCTTCATCTAGTAGACAATTATAGCCTTTGTTGATATTGGGTATGAAGCTTCACCTTTTTGGACCTCCCTCAACATTATGCACATTATAACCTTCGGGTCAATAATCTCCCTCCCCGGGGCCCACTTGTAACTCTATGGATCAGGTGAGCGATCCAGGGCCATCATGGCCCTCTTGTACTATATAAAACTGGGGGTCAAGAGGGTCGAAATTATATAGGCATGTTTTCGTTATGTTCTGTTCTAATCCTATTTATCATGATTTTGTAATGGTTATGTGTTTGAGATAAAGCAAAATATGTTCAAACTAAATGGGTAAAATCTTAATGACTAAACTGACATAATTTCTGCCATTTTATGCACTAAGGAGGCAACTATCCATACTTCATGTTTTACTATCCTCGACATTGGGCCCCTTGGAAAAGGTGGCTATTTTTAGAGGAAATAATTTGCTCCGTAGCATGAAAATCTTTTCTTTAACAGGTCCTTATTGACAAGGATGAAGCAGTACTATCAGATTTTCATTGCATTAACCCATTTGTACTGGGAAACCGTAAAAAGGATATAGGCAAACAGTCCAGACCCAGATTAGGTGCCATATAACGTTGCATCTGATCTGGGTCTACACTTTTTGCTGACAGGATTTTCCATCAAAAATAGAATAATGATGAAAACAAAACCCCTTAATAATAGGATTTAACCTTTCTTAGCCACTCGATGAAACTTGGTGTTGATGGTCACCCATAAAGAGCCCAGTGATCAGACTGTGCTGATGCTGGGTGCACATGCTCAAAGATGCTATTATGCTTGGTGTATTCTAGCTATGTTCACAAAATCTTTTTCAGGACATATTTGTTCACCTGTGCAGGGTAGACCATGAGAACTATTTCATGTGTAACATGGAGGATTTCAAGTTTCTTGCCAACATGATAGAACATATTCCACTACCTCTTAGAGTTAGATATGTACTCTGTTGTGCCCCCATCTCTTCACAACAGTTGTTTGTCTGTAATATGTTTTTAAAGGTAAGTTTTGGAAACATCATAAAACATATTCCACTGCCTGTTGGAGTTAAATATGTCCTCTTTTGTGGCCCCATCTCATCAAAACAACTGTTTAACATGTTTCTATAGGTGAGTTTTGTGAACATAATAAAACATTTCACTGCCTCCATGAGTTAAACTTTTTCTCTGTTGTGCCCACAGGTCTTCACAACAGTTGTTTGTCTGTAACATGTTTCTGAAGATGAGTTTTGTCAACATTATAGAACATATTCCACTGCCTTGTCTGAGTGATATAATTATGTCCTCTGTTTGTGGTGCTACATGTATCTTTTCACAACAGTTTTTTGTCTGTAACAATTTTCTTAAGGTGAGTTTTGTCAACATAATTAAATATATTCGTCTGCTGCTCTGGGTTGGATATCTATCCCTATCTTTTCACAACAGTTGTTTGTCTGTAATATGCTTATGAAGGTGAGTTTTGTCAACATAATAAAACATATCCCACAGCCTCTCTGAGTTAGTTAAGTTAGTTGTGCTTCAACTCTTCACACAATTTTTATGCCGCCGCATCGGATGATGCCGGGGGCATAGAGTTTTTCGGTTTTCCATACGTGCGTCCGTGGGTATATGCGTACGTGCGTACCGTTTCCGAATGTACGTCCTTCTGTACGAAAGTGTGTACGTACGTACGTACGTAATCCTGTTAGACTCAGGTTAAGGTTTTTGGTCAGGGTAGAACGTGTGCTCATATTTTCCAAACCATACAATAGATTTGGTTTATATTTAGTATGATGATAGATATAGGTCCAAAGTTTTATTCAGCAATACCCCCAACCCTACCCATGGTCTCAAGGTCAAGGTCACGGACTTAGAAATTTTTAATGTTTAAGACTCAGGTTAAGGTTTTTGGTCAGGGTAGAACTTGAGCTCATATTTTTCAAACCATGCAATGGATGTGGTTTATATTTAGTATGATAATAGATATTGGTCCAAAGTTTTATCCAGCAATACCCCCACACCTACCCATGGTCTCAAGGTCAAGGTCACAGACTTAGAAATTTTTAATGTTTAAGACTCAGGTTAAGGTTTTTGGTCAGGGTAGAACTTGAGCTCATATTTTTCAAACCATGCAATGGATGTGGTTATACCCCCACAAATGAAATTTGGGGGGGTATATAGGAGTGAGCTTGTCGGTCGGTCTGTCTGTCTGTCGGTCTGTCGGTCGGTCTGTTGACTTGGTTTCCAGACGATAACTCAAAAACCGCTTCACCGATTTTTATAATTTTTGGTACACTGATGTAACATCATAAAATACAGGTCAAGTTCGATTTCCACTACAATTCGTCAATTTTCAACATAGTTATGGCCCCTTTCAAGTGAAAAAATTGCAAAATGGCGCTGATGTACTATCAAGGCAGTTTTTGTGGGGGTATTCATCACCTTTAGTGATAGCTCTAGTTTATATTTAGTATGATGATAGATATGGGTCCAAAGTTTTAGCCAGCAATACCCCCACACCTACCCATGGTCTCAAGGTCAAGGTCACGGACTTAGAAATTTGTAATGTTTAACACTCAGGTTAAGGTATTTGTACCACATTGAACTTTAACTTTTATGATTCATTTGGTTCATATTTTGTTTAATGATAGATGCAGGTCCAAAGATTTATTCAGCAATACCCCAACCCATGCCTATGACTTCAAGGGCAAGGTTGCAGACAGGGAAATTTTGAAAATTAAGTATGTTAATAGCTTATATTTTCCAAACTCTATAATGGATTTGCTTCATTATTGGTATGACAATAGTTGCAGGTCCAAAGTTTCATTGAGCCATACCCCCCACCCCTTAACTGAAGGTCAAGGTCACAGACATAGACATTTTTTATATAATATTTTTTGAGAGCTCATATTTCTTGAACCATTTGATGGCTTTGCTACATATTTGGAATGATGATAGATACATGTCAAAAGTTTCATTCAGCCATAACCCCGCCCCTGCTGCATGACCTTAAGGTGATGGGGGGTGGGGGAGGTAGGTCCTGGGCGGGGGCATTTGTGTTGTATTGACACATTTCTAGTTTATAACATATTTCTGAAGGCGGCTTTTGCCAAAATGATAAAGTATATTCCACTGTATAGTATAGTGGGTCTTCCGTCGTCTGTCCACACTTTTGACCAGTTATATCGCTGCAACCTGCAGGCTGATCCCAAACATTTCTCATCTGTAGCATGTTACTGGTGGGGCATTGATGACATAAGCTTTTTTTTTTAAATTAAAGAAAAACTTTGATTGCTATGGCAACCATAAGGTCCCATAGACTTACAATGGGAAAATGATTGTCATCACAATAGCGCCTTCAGTTTTGATTGGATCTTTCTGAAACTTATATGTAAGGTGGCTGGGGATAAAAACTCTGATGAGTTCAAAAACCAGCCGAGTCGGTCCGTTAATCATAGAGTTACGTCCCCTTGCTTGCTGAAAATGCCTATTTTTGACCTTGTCATCACCGTAGCCCCTTCAGATTTGATCGGATCATCATGAAACTTACATACAAGTAAGTCCGAGTTAAAAGCTTGGATGAATTCGAAAACTAGCGATGTCGGTCGATGACACACAGCATAGTTTAACACGTTAACCATTAAAGAGCTCATTAAAAAAATAAAAGACCGTAAGGTTCTGTACTAAGAATTCTCTGAGAGGCATAGTTCTGCAATGCCAGATGGATTTCTCTGGGTACTCCGGTTTTCGCCACTTCTGATTAACAAACAGCCCGAAATAAGTGTAATGATCCTAGAAACAAAACAAAACAAAACAAAAAAAAATCTACAAAGTCTTATTTTGATGCTAGTTGATATGACACAGTTTTGGGTTATAACACTACCATGTCATGCCTTTTGAATCTTAATTTAACACTGAATACCCCATACTTACCACATGTATTTGGACAGACAGACCTGAGCAAACAGTGTAGCCACAGATGAGATGCATCTCATCAGCTACACTGTTTGCCACACATCCAGTTTTGGTACCAAAATGTACTTGTTCAAATCTTAGAGCATAGATGTATCTGAATAATTAGGGAAATTGTAACATCATCTTTGGTATTTGTGCTGTATATAGAGCTACTGTAAAAATCCTAAAAATTTGGTCACCTTGACGACTTGCTGTAATTCTAAAATTTAAACAAACATGTTCCATGATCCAGCTTGGAGTCCAAAAGGTGCATACAAAATGGCAAACACTGTTGACCCTGATCAGACTGCTCCTTTAGGAGCAGTCTGATCTGGGTCTGCACTGTTTGCTTAGGCCTATCTGTCCCAATACTTAGGATCATTATGGTAGTTCTCATCATACATATTACCCAAATATGTAATGAAACACATTTTGCAATATCCAGAAATCACATGAATATAAAGCATGATTTCTCTTATTTATCATATGATGTCGCGTCTGAGAGTGTAATAACGCCATGTATTATTTTCGATAATCCACTAGTGGATTAAATATGCAAATTAGCTAGATACGTCCTGTAACGTTACATGTGCGACGTCCTTAACGACGGCGCGTTTGCTAATGGCGGAATATTGACATTTTTGTGAAACAATCGTGAATAAAATGCATTTTAAATGTCATATGATAAATAGAATCTTGCATTCGTGTCCATGTGTTATTGAATTTATTAAACTCGTTGAGGAAAAAGGATAAAATGCTCGGCAAAGCCTCGCATTTTATCCCTTTTCCTCAACTCGTTTAATAAATTCAATAATACATTAACACTTATATAAGATCCTCTATATATATGTCATAGCGGCTGCTCTTAATGGAAAGCATTTACTGTTATTGGGAGCAAATTCTTTCCTTTAAGAGCAGACCCCTTCTCAGAATAAGATGATTTTTCTCTGGATTTTCCTTTTCCTGTGTAATAGTATTTCCATTCTAGCTATGCCACTGATATAATCAACACATTTTTTTAAGAGCATCATAAGGTGAACAAAGATTATTAGCTGTTGATTTTTTTTTTTTTTTTTTCCAGTTTGCTCGTCAATACAGCACAGGGCTTCCCATCACCTATGATTGGCTGATGGAGAAAATGAAAGCCCCATTCAGACCCCCAAAGACCCTACCTGAACTTATTCATCTAGAGCAGGCCTGTGATGTTTTTGACTTGTATCTTTGGCTTGGGTAAGTTTGATTATACATGCAAGACTATGAAACTACAATGGCTCGAACACCGATGGCTCGTTTAGTATGGTTAATTCAAGCTTGTCTTGAGTCCCAAGAGCATTTTTCAGAGCTCTAAACATTCATATATGCAAGATAAGTTAGGAATATTTTCCTTATTTTATCTTGAAAATGTATGTTGTGTGTGCTCATTAGAGTCACCTCAAAGAGGTGACTGACTAGTGAGTACACACAGCATACTGATTGTATGTGCTCATTAGAATCACCTCAAAGAGGCATCTCTAGTGAGTACACACAACATACCATACTAATCCTAAGTATTTGGACTGATAGGTTTAAGCAAATAGTGCAGACCTAGATCAGACTGCAGTCTGATCAGGGTCTGCACTGTTTGCCATTCTGTCTGCACTGTATGGACTCCTTGCTTGATCATGAAACAAAATTGTTAAAATTTTAGGAGAATTAAAGGTGTTCCAATTTTTAGGATTTTTACGGTAGCTTTATTTTATAGAAGAACTATTCTTGCACACCAGACAAGGAAATCAGTGATTTTACCCTGGGATAGAAATTTATACTCTGACCCTGGTGTTCCGACCCAGGCAACTAACATAAATGCGGTTCAGTTCTATTCCACTGCCGGAACTACTTCCGCACTACTTTTATTTTGTAAACAATATACATGTGCGAGCTGTCAAAACTAACCCGAGGTGTTGTGCAAGAAAAAGAATCCAATATGGTGTTCTGTTGTAACCCTCGGGATGACCGTGCTGAGCAGAACCTCGGCGTAGCCTCGGTTCCGCTCAGCACAGTCATCCCTGGGGTTGGAAACGCTCATCTACAACAGAACCCCATATCAGATTCTTATATTCTTGCCATTATGCCTTCTGATCTGGCTCTATAGTTGACCATCAGTAGCTCAAACTCTCTATATTTCGAACAAGTTTTCATGGTCCCAATTGTGTTTGAGCCATTGATGTTTGTATTTCCTGTTGATTATATAATTAAACTTCAATAACTCAAATACCTTTGGGACCATGAAAATTGTTCGGGACAGTGGTTGTTCAAACTACTGAGGGTTAATCATAGCGTTAGGCAGTAAGGTTTTGTTTGTTTGAATTGGTTTAAACAATATTTTATTCAAACTTCAGCAGATAAGCAACACAAATATATAAATGCGGAATGTATGAAGATCTGAACGGAAGCCTATGGCTTATAGAGTTCATTTCCTCGTATGTTTGAATTGAGGTTTAGCATCCCCATCAACACTATTTCTGTCATTTTGGAGACGTTGCTACCAATTTTGTGGGACTTCTACCTGACATTGAGATGAAATGACATCTCAAACCATGCTGCCCATTGAGACCAACACAGTTTATATGAATTGGACGGTCCAGTCCGACTCACACCACTTTGCGACTGACTCACATCACTTTGCCTGGGCCGGCTAAGTCCTTCTAAGCAGTTTACTAGTACTCCTCTGCGGTCAGTTTCAGCTCTGCGGGTAAAATCAGGATGACTTAAGGATATATTTTCAATCTTTTATGAAATAAAGGTATGTTGTGTGTACTCATTAGCGATCCTAATAAGTACAAACAACATACCACTCATTAGAATTACCTCATTGGGGCGATTCTAATGAGCACACACAACATACCATTCATTAGAATCACCTGATTGAGGCAATTCTAATGAGCACACACAACATACCACTCATTAGAATCACCTGTTTGGGCAATTCTAATGAGCACACACAACATACCACTCATTAGAATCACCTGATTGGGCAATTCTAATGAGCACACACAACATACCACTCATTAGAATCACCTGATTGGGCAATTCTAATGAGCACACACAACATACCACTCATTAGAATCACCTGATTGGGCAATTCTAATGCGTACACACAGAATAACACTCATTAGAATCACCTCATTGGGGCAATTGTCGTGAGTACACACAACATACCACTCATTAGAATCACCTCATTGAGGCGCTTCTAATGACTACACACAACATACCTTTTCAAGATAAAATTGGAGAAACCTCCATAACACATTCTAAAAGTATGGATATCTGGAACTATAGGAATAATTCTTCAAAGAAGGAGTTCAAATTAACCATAGTCAACAAGCCATCCATGTTTGAGTAATTAAAGTTTCACTGAAGCTATAAGCCTTGAATGATTAGTGCTATAAAATCTGAGGAACTTGATGCTGATATAACTTATTCTAATGCACTTTCATATGTAACATGACGTGTGATTGTATAACGTCATAAATTTGCGACAGTATATTCTTCGAAATACTGTCAGAAACCCAATGTCATCACATAACATTGCTTTTCACTCGGGCTCCGAGGTTATAAAACATATTTCATGCTCAACTCAATTGAGGATGAAATCTATTGTGCTAAAAATAATTAAAATACCAACATTTAAAGATTTTGTCATATTTATAGCCATAGAGGATGTTATTAATTGACTATCCTCTGTTGTTCGGGGGTCATTCATATTAACACTGCGGTCAAACATCAATAATCACATTTTTAATGATGTCAATTAATAAAATTGTCATTAATCAATTTGGGCCTCGGCCCAATACAGCAGACCTCGAACCTGTAACTGGGCCAATACTAAATCGCTTGATTAATAACATTATATGATTTGTCCTGCTGATGAATATCAAAATGCCAACAAATTCTATGCTCAAGTGAGTAGAGCATAAAGAGAGTTTTTTTCTTGCACACCAGAAAAGGAAATCCATGGTTTTTATCCCAGGATAGAAATTCTGTTCTTACCCAGGTGTTCTTACCCAGGGACAGGGTAAAAAGCGAATGTTCTCATGTGTTTGATATGTATAGTCGAGTACAGTAACATTGCGCAGCCGTTTATTTTGTGCACCGTGCAGTCTGAATTTATGTAACTCTATCCCTCATAATCAGTTTCACTATTATGAGTGGATCTGCAATAAGTTTAACTTAGCCCACAAAAGATGGGCTTGCATGTGCAGATGTGCCAGTTTCTCGGTATTTTTCAATTTTCTCATAAAACTAAAAATCTGAGGATTGCCAAAGTCAAAATTTGGTTTAAAACTAACCAAAGGCACAATGGTTTTGTATTCAAACTTTCTGCATATGACATCGTTGAAAAAGATCTAATCGACAACTTATTTGCGCCCACCCTAGTGTTTAAATAGTCAAAATACCTGACGTGCGCAGTGTTTGGCGACTTTTAGCCCCCGCCCATCGGGGCTTGAAGAAATATATGGGCTGCATGATGCTTCCACGCAGAGCTGAATCCGGCCCGCACACTAGTACTGGTAAACCGCTTGGAGGATCTAAGCCTGTCCAGGAACCGCGGTGCGAGGCGGACCGTCCATGCTAATAAACCCTATTGGTTTCATTGGGCGACAGGGCTTGAGATGTCATTTCATCTCAATGTCGGGTAAAAGTCCCACAAAATTGGAAGCAACGTCTCCAAAATGACCTTTACAGTGTTGACGGGGACGTTAAACCTCAAATCAAACAAACAAACAAAATTGGCAGTTTGATTTCAAAGGGGGTACCTCTGTTCAAAGTATTCTTGCCCTGCCTGCTGAAAATTTCAGAGACAATTTTTCGCTGCATATACTTGATAGGGAAGTGTTGCAATGTTTTTGATTGCGGATTTTGTGTGACGGCTGGGAAAAAGTTATACGCGGCGATCAAATCTTTATGTGTGCAATGTTACTGGACTGCACCATACTGGTTGAGTGCGACCTCATATGCGCCTTCCTAAAGGCTTTGACCTATACAGTGTTGACAGGGATGTTAAACCTCAAACAAACAAACAAACATCACAGCATGTTACGTGACGTCTCTAAACATTACAGTATTGTCATCACAATATGGCAGACGACGGCAACCTAAGTGACTGCATTATTAAAAATCCACGCTCAGAAATGAAAGTTATGCAAGGAAAAGAATCTAACATGGATGTGAGGGGTGGATAGAAAATCCATCCCTCTGGCTCACAATCTGACATCACTCGGCAAGCCTTGTGATGCCGGACTGTGACCCTCAGAACAGATTTTTCTATCCCCCACTCACAACCATGTAAGATTCTTATAATGTCCTCGGGGCCAGGATAAATATCAGTATCAGTGCATTAACACTATAATACACACGTACAGTAAAATTCCACTATTAAGACCACCTAAAATTAAGACTAATTCTGCTTTAAAAAGGCTTATTTTCAAGGCTTCACTTAATTTTCCTTTGTGATTTCTGCCCACAGTGTCCTCTGGTTATGGACCACCTTTGGGACTGTTTAAAAGTGGTCTTAAAGACCACTTTTGAACAGTCCCAAAGGTGGTCTTAATATAGGAATTTTACTTATATGTTCTGAGTAAATGTTCTGAGCATTGTCAGCATATCTTTGAAGAAATGTTCTTCTCAGTTTAATAGTTTTTGCTCAGACATTTATATCATAGACCAAAGTTATTATTGCATGCTGAAAAGGACATTTCTAAAGAGAAAGAAACAAAAGTAAAAAAATATATATATTCACAACCTGTCATTACAGGCATGCATGGCTCATTTCTCAGCTGTGTATGCTTCGGACTAATCAAGTAATCACCAGTCAAGCTATACTGAGAGGCAAAAGTAAGTATACAGGTTTCTGAATGCAGATTTGCGTCCCAATGTCTCCCTCTCTACATACATATGTGGCATCCAAAATAAGAACAACCACTTCCGCACAATTTGCAACATTTTCCGTTAAAATTGATTAAAGGATAATGAAATTGCGTCACTTGAAATGGACAGGGGGTCTGATCCAATATTTTGTCTTGAGTAGCTTCCCTTTAAACATGTGTTTCGAATAAGGGTTATTCAATAAATGATTTTTCATGCAACAATTCAAAGGAGGGCAACTGATTGGCAAGAATATGTCGCATATTGAAATTAAACATGTGGTAAAGTGCAGCATCTTTTCTCCAAGAAAATGGCATTTTCGCCTTTGTCGTTCTTCCTTTGATTAAATGCATTATATTTCCATGGGATTTGTATTGAAGATTAACTTTCCATTGTGCAATTTTAGAGGTCTTACTTTGGAGAAAGCATAAAGATGTCGAGCATAACAATAATTATGTGAAAGTTTTACATCAATATCTCTTACACGATTTGAGAAAAAGGCTCATTTAATTCACTATGATTTGAATTGAAAGGGAGATAATCCGGAACAGGCAGAGATTCCAATTGAGTTTGAAGCTGTTTGTTTGGGTTTAATGGCAAAGTAATGATGTGATCTTATCGCTGAACATTCGTACATGACTTTTGCCGTGTGCACAGATTTGAATGTCGTGTACAATATGAAATTTTATTGGAAATATTGATTTTCAATTAAGGGCAATAAATCCATCATGGATGACTGTTACAGGAAAAGAATTGGAGTTTTACAAACTTGGATGTTTGGGAAAAATGGACATAGGCACATTTTCTTACAGACAGCAATATAAGATTCGGTATTCTAAATAAAAAACTGTATACTTTTTATTGCCTCTGAGTATATATAAATCCTTTGAAAGCATGTGCATAAAAGATTTACTTAGTCATTATGATAAAACACCTGTGTGACATAACGCAATCTTCTATATTCTCCAAAAAGGTTTCTCTTCTGATGAAAATCTGTTATATTTCCTTATTTATACTCCAAATATAGGCTGAGGGTACTCAAGTACCCATCACCTATGTCTTGGAACAGAAATAAGAAAAATAATATGCATGTACGCCCCTTTAAACCCCATTTTTCTCTATAAACTGGCTTCATTACATTGACTTGTTAATGTGCTGTATACATTTTCTAACCGCAAGATATATATAAGGAGTAACATGGGAAATTAAGGTATTATGTTCTGTATTCCTTATAAGAAATATGTTTTGTGTGTGCTTGTTAGAATCACCTCATTGAGGTGCCTCCTTATCTGGAGCTATAAGACATGTTTGCATAATTTTACATGTTTTTCGAAAAATAGCCAATTTGCCCAGGGTTAAATTTCAGAATGACACAATCATTTTTTTTCTATACATGCATTGGAACAGGGAAGTAATTAACCTTTGGCATCACCCGAGGTGTCAGAAATATGCAGACATATTTTTCATCAATTTTAATGACTCGGCAAAAATGTTGATTTTAGAAGGGAACTTGTCAGTTTCAGGCAAAAGTATATGTGCACTGAATTGCTTAATGGCTTATGAATGCTTATGAATAAGCCCTAGAAAAGTATGGTAATATTGCAGTAGCTTCTTGCAGAATTAATATCCCACTTTTATTTTATTTGGCCATACATATAGGAGGCTGCAACTGGCACAAGTGTGGGTATTCTTCCCATTTAGTAACTGTCTTCATTCTTTACCTCGAAATCTGGCAAATTTATCCAAAAAACATACAATCAGTAGTATTATTTCTTCTATTAAATTGTTTCAGTTACCGATTTCCTGATATGTTCCCAGACATGGAATTTGTAAGAGAGTCCCAAGCAGAACTAGACTATGTCATTCAAGGAAGTGTAGCAGCCATAACTGCCCTCTTGAAAGGTCAAGCACCAAAGGTCAAACCTGCCATTACTATTGCAACAGAAAAAGTTTATGGTAAAATGAAAAGGCCAAGCAAACTATCAAAAACAGAAGCAGTGAACAATAAAATGTCTGAGGAATCAATCAAAACAGAAATGACAAGGGAAGCGACAGAGAGGAAAGCAACCAAAGATGGAAGTAAAAGAAAACTTCACAGAGTGTCATTACAAAAACAGATGAATGAGCTAGAGGGTCAAGAAGTGTTGAAAGAGAATGGTATAGGTGAAGCTTCTTCACCTTTTAATGTGTTCAATCTTAGGAGAAGTGAAGAAGGCACAGGGGAAAACATAACACAGTCAAATGATAAAGTGTTGGAAAAAATAAATGTTGATAATGGAGAAGCTCATTTGGGAAAGGCTTCAGCAGATTCTGAAGAGCTAAGTCTAAGGACTGATGGAGGTGAAAAGAATGACATCAGTGGAACAGATGGACATTACAATAATAATGCAGCTCAAGTAAGAACTGTTGCAGATCAGATCGGGAATACTATTAGAAACATGGAGATAACTGGTGAAACACAGGAAGCTTTAAAGAGAGTATTTCAAAAAAGAGGAAACAGAGCACCATTTTCTAGACTACCCCAGACAAAACAACCTTTTTTAAAAACAGAAGGTATAGATGAAAAGCAGATGCCTGCTAGAGAGTTGCTAGCTAGAAGGACACGAAGAAAGAGATTAGATAATCTTGGTCCAATGAATTTAAGTGACTTCATTCAGTCTGTAGGGCCTCCAGAAGGAGAAGTGGGACCAACAGAATTAGATCCAGAAGTACCTTTTGGGGAGGGTACATTAGCAAAAAAGTTGACTAAAAAAGGTCTTATAACAAAAGAGATGTTAGCACAGCTTCACAGAGAATGGTTACAAGCCCAGGAAAGTACTGGAAGTGACAGTGATAACAACCAAAGAAACAATTTAAATGGTGATGTTAGTGACACTGATAGTAACATTATCAATGAATCTGAGAAAGACAAAAGCTGATACTAGTTCTTACTTTAGGCATATCATAAAAACAATTTAATTGTAAGGTGCTACTGCATGTAGAATAGATTCAAATAAGATGGTGTTTCATGCACGTCAAGCAGTGGATACCATAGAGGCACATCTGATGGTAATCAGGAGGTCATGGGTTTGATACCTGCCGGGTTGGCAAATTCTTTTGGGGAGATGGATCATGAAATCTTTTCTATGGTCATTCTCTCTCTTCTGCTGATTCAAGAAGGGCAGTTATCAGTTTCTGGCGAAAGAATATGCACTGTACTGGTTAACTGCTTACCTATAAGCCAGCCCCTGAAAATAGTGGATGGGTAAACTGACTGGCTTGGTAGGACCTACATAGTGTTGACTGGGCTGTTAAACTCCAAAACAAACAAAAAACACATGAGAACGTTGTTTTTCACATTTCCTGTCTTATATTTCAAAGAGCAGAGGTCTTATTGTATCAGTTATAGAGTTTTGCTAAACTTAGTTTGTCAGGTAGGTTTACCGGGTGTACCGCTTTTCATAAAGGCTGTAACTACATGGGAAAATCTGGAAAATACATAAAAGCATCATGAGACCAAGATAATTTGACAGCTTTGCCACTCCTTCTAATACGTTTGAAGGAATCTGTTTATAAAAAGTAGAAGTAAAACAAAGATCAGGAATCAATACAATTAACTTACTCCACCCATCAAAGACACCAAAGGGAAAGAAACACAAACAAGAAGCAACCAGACCATAATGGAAACCTAAACAAAGGAAGGCCATAAGGACAGTTACTTTCCCACAAAATGGCCATATGGCCATCCAAAATAAAAAGACGCAAGTGATACACGCAGTAAGTAACAAACAACAACATAAATAAACCGCCACAGAAGAACCGCCTTGGAACGGTAGGTGGAAAGATTTCCACTGGGGGGCTTAAATCGATTTTATGTGGCCACAATCCTCTCCCAATCCTCTCCCTCACCTCCGCCGCGATCTAGACAAACAACCTGCCCAGTCTGCATCAAGGCCTCATAACTCATCAGTGCAAAATATAGGTGAACACAAATAATCAAACAACCACTGAGATGAAAAACGGTGAGATGATGGCATTACCATTTACATAGTATTGCACAATATATCCATGCTAATATTTCAGTTGGACAACATCTTTAGCGTCCAAATAATAACTGGTTTTAGATAAGGTTAATGTAGTTTTTGTACCCTGCCACATGAAAGCTATGGTAAAATTCTTTCCATCCTGCCTTCCTTCTCTATCCACACTTTGTTTCCCATTTTGGTCATTTCTGTACTTGTTTTCGGGTGTCTGTCATGTAGCTGAAAAAGAAACCTCCGTGGTGTAGTGGTTACGCTACTCGCCTTGTAAACCAGGGGTCGCAGGATCGATCCCGGGCTTCTCCAGACTTTCGGATGAGTCTTTAAACCGAGGTCCCGTCTCCGTATGACCTTAGCTGTTTGTGGGACGTAAAACTGAAACACTCACTCATGTAGCTGAAAAATGATTTTATCCCCACCAAACAAAGTTTGAGGGGGTATAAAGGAGTTAGTCAGTTGGTTTGTTGATCTGTGTATTCATCCATTCATGACACATTTTTAGCTCACCTGTCACAGAGTGACAAGGTGAGCTTTTGTGATCACTTTTTGTCCGTCGTGCGTCCGTGCGTGCGACCGTGCGTCCGTAAACAATTTCAAATAAGTATATCTCTAATACCCCATGGTCAATCTTGATCAAATTTCATGAGAAGCATCATCAGGTAGGGGGAAAGGCTGCATAAGGTTTTTGGGCTAATCAGATTGGTATTCTGGTTGCCATGGCAACATATAGCTCCCATAGACTTACAATGGGAAAAAATTAAAATATCTTCTTCTCTGCAACCACAGGGCCCAGAGGTTAGATATTTAGCATGTATTAACGGCCAGTGATCACCTACATAATTCCTGCCAATCATGCCCCTGGGGTTCAAATTGGCCACGCCCAAGGGCCCCTTCGCTCCCATAGACTCATAATGGAACAAAAAGCTTCAAAAATCTTCTACTCGGAAACCACAGGGCCAAAAGCTTAGATATTTAGCATGAAGCAACGGCAAGCGGTCACCTACATAATTCCTGCCAATCATGCCCCTGGGGTCCAAACGGGCCACGCCTGGGGCCCTTTAGTTCCCATAGACTCATAATGGAAAAAGGCTTCAAAAATCTTCTTCTCTGAAACCACTAGGCCCAGAGCTGAGATATTTGGCATGTAGCAACTGCAAGTGGTCACCTACATAATTCCTGCCAATCATGCCCCTGGGGTCCAAAAGGGCCACGCCCCGGGGCCCCTTAGCTTCTATAGACTCATAATGGAAAAAAAGCTTCAAAAATCTTCTTCTCTGAAACCACAGGGCCAAGAGCTTAGATATTTAGCATGTTGCAATGGCAAGTGGTCACCTACATAATTCCTGCCAATCATGCCCCTGGGGTCCAAACAGGCCACGCCCCAGGGCCCTTTAGCTCCTATAGACTCATAATGGAAAAAAGCTTCAAAAATCTTCTTCTCTGAAACCACAGGGCCCAGAGCTGAGATATTTGGCATGTAGCAATGGCAAGTGGTCACCTACATAATTCCTGCCAATCATGCCCCTGGGTTCCAAATGGGCCACACCCCGGGGCCCCTTAGCTCCTATAGTCTCATAATGGGAAAAAGCTTCAAAAATCTTCTTCTCAGAAACCACAGGGCCCAGAGCTTAGATATTTAGCATGTAGCCACGGCCAGTGGTCACCTACATAATTCCTGCCAATCATGCCCCTGGGTCCCAAATGGGCGATGCCCCGGGGCCCCTTCGCTCCCATAGACTCATAATGGAACAAAAAGCTTCAAAAATCTTCTTCTCAGAAACCACAGGGCCCAGAGCTTAGATATTTAGCATGTAGCAACGGCAAGTGGACACCTACATAATTCCTGCCAATCATGCCCCTGGGTTCCAAACGAGCCACCCCCCGGGGCCCCTTAGCTCCTATAGACTCATAATGGGAAAAAGCTTCTTCTCTGAAACCACAGGGCCCAGAGCTTAGGTATTTGGCATGTAGCAACTGCAAGTGGTCACCTACATAAATCCTGCCCCTGGGGTCCAAATTGGCCAAGCCCTGGGGCCCCTTAGCCCCCGTAGACTCATTATGGAAAAAAAGCTTCAAAAATCTTCTTTTCTGAAACCACAGGGCCCAGAGCTTAGATATTTAGCATGTAGCAACGGCAATTGGTCACCAACATAATTCCTGCCAATCATGCCCCTGGGTTCCAAATGGGCCACACCCCGGGGCACCTTTGCTCCCATAGACTCATAATGGAAAAAAGCCTCAAAAATCTTCTTCTCTGAAACCACAGGGCCCAGAGCTTAGATATTTAGCACGTAGCAACCGCAAGTGGTCACCTACATAATTCCTGCCAATCATGCCCCTGGGGTCCAAACGGGGCACGCCCAGGGGCCCCTTAGCTCCTTTAGACTTATAATGGAAAAAAGCTTAAAAAATATTCTTCTCTGATACCACAGGGCCCAGAGCTAAGATATTTAGCATGTAGCAACGGCAAGTGGTCACCTACATAAATCCTGCCAATCATGGCCCTGGGGTCTAGATGGGCTAGCTCCTGGGCCCCTTAGCTCCCATAGACTCATAATGGAAAAAAGCTTCAAAAATCTTCTTCTCTGAAACCACAGGGCCCAGAGCTTACATATTTAGCATGTAGCAATGGCAAGTGGTCACCTACACAATTCCTGCCAATCATGCCCCTGGGTTCCAAATGGGCCACACCCCAGGGCCCCTTAGCTCCCATAGACTCATAATGGAAAAAAAAGGTTCAAAAATCTTCTTCTCTGAAACCACAGGGCCCAGAGCTTAGATATTTAGCATGTAGCAACAGCAAGTGGTCACCTAAATAATTCCTGCCAATCATGCCCCTGGGTTTCAAATGGGCCACACCATGGCCCATGGGGCCCCTTTGCTCCCATAGACTCATAATGGAAAAAAGCTTCAAAAATCTTCTTCTCTGAAACCACACGGCCCAGAGCTTACATATTTAGCATGTAGCAATGGCAAGTGGTCACCTATACAATTCCTGCCAGTTATGCCCCTGGGTTCCAAATGGGCCACACCCCAGGGCCCCTTAGCTCCCATAGACTCATAATGGAAAAAAAAGGTTCAAAAATCTTCTTCTCTGAAACCACAGGGCCCAGAGCTTAGATATTTAGCATGTAGCAACTGCAAGTGGTCACCTACATAATTCCTGCCAATCATGCCCCTGGGGCCCAAACGGGCCACGCCCCAGGGCCCTTTAGCTCCTATAGACTCATAATGGAAAAAGCTTCAAAAATCTTCTTCTCTGAAACCACAGGGCCCAGAGCTGAGATATTTGGCATGTAGCAACGGCAAGTGGTCACCTACATAATTCCTGCCAATATTGCCCCTTGGTTCCAAATGGGCCACACCCCGGGGCCCCTTAGCTCCCATAGACTCATAATGGAAAAAAAAGCTTCAAAAATCTTCTTCTCTGAAACCACAGGGCCCAGAGCTTAGATATTTAGCATGTAGCAACGGCCAGTGGTCACCTACATAATTCCTGCCAATCATGCCCCTGGGTTCCAAACGAGCCACCCCCAGGGGCCCCTTAGCTCCTATAGACTCATAATGGGAAAAAGCTTCAAAAATCTTCTTATCTGAAACCACAGGGCCCAGAGCTGAGATATTTAGCATGTAGCAATGGCAAGTGGTCACCTACATAAATCCTGCCCCTGGGGTCCAAATGGGCCACGCCCCTGGGCCCCTTAGCCCCCATAGACTCAAAATGGAAAAAAAGCTTCAAAAATCTTCTTTTCTGAAACCACAGGGCCCAGAGCTTAGATATTTAGCATGTAGCAACGGCAATTGGTCACCTACATTATTCCTGCCAATCATGCCCCTGGGTTCCAAATTGGCCATGCCTCAAAAATCTTCTTCTCTGAAACCACAGGGCCCAGAGCTTAGATATTTAGCACGTAGCAACCGCAAGTGGTCACCTACATAATTCATGCCATTCATGCCCCAGGGGTCCAAACGGGCCACGCCCCGGGGCCCCTTAGCTCCTTTAGACTTATAATGGAAAAAAGCTTAAAAAATTTTCTCTGATACCACAGGGCCCAGAGCTTAGATATTTAGCATGTAGCAACGGCAAGTGGTCACCTACATAAATCCTGCCAATCATGGCTCTGGGGTCCAAATGGGCTAGCTCCGGGGCCCCTTAGCTCCCATAGACTCATAATGGAAAAAAAGCTTCAAAAATCTTCTTCTCTGAAACCACAGGGCCCAGAGCTTAGATATTTAGCATGTAGCAACAGCAAGTGGTCACCTACACAATTCCTGCCAATCATGCCCCTGGGGTCCAAATGGGCCACACCATGGGGCCCCTTTGCTCCCATAGACTCATATGGAAAAGCTTCAAAAGTCTTCTTCTCTGAAACCACAGGGCCAAGAGCTTAGATATTTAGCATGTAGCGACGGCAAGTGGTCACCTACATAATTCCTGCCAATAATGCCCCTGGGGTCCAAACAGGTGAGCGATATAGGGCCATTGGGCCCTCTTGTTTCTTGTTATGCAAGCTTCTTCCACATTTCTTCCTGATTGACTTCAGATTTTGCATATGCATTCACTATGTGGTGTAGATATACGTGACATAGATTTCATCGGGGTCAAGCTCACTGTTGCTAAAAATAGAATAATCTTGCTATGCAAATTAACTTACACATTTCTTCACCGATTGAGTTCAAATTTTGCATATGGATTTATAATGGGATGTAGATGTGCATGACATAAGTTTCATATGGGTCATGTCATGGTCAGGGTGGATGTGGCTAAAAATAGAATAATCTTGTGATGCAAACTACTTCCACATTTTTTCACCATTTGAGTTTAAATTTCGCATTTGCATTCTTAATGAGGTCTATATGTGTGTGAAATAAATTTCCTATGTGTCAGGTCAAGGTTACTATTGCTAAAAATAGAATAATTCTTTGCTGCAAATAACTTCCACATTTCTTCACCGATGCAGGTTAAGGTCAAGTCTTTGTTGCTAAAAATATTATAGTCTTGTGATGCAAACTACTCCCACATTTCTTCAAAGATGGACTTCAAATTTTGCATACCGGTATGCATTCTTAATGAGGTCTATATGTGTGTGAGATAAATTTGAATTTCATATGGGTCAGGTAAGGTCAAAGTCACTGTTTCTAGTTTGTTTAGAAATTAACTCAAAAACACTTAAGGTATCCAAATTCAGTAAATTGTGCTAAAGTGGGAGTATAGCAGTCAGACCCTCTGACAGTTCTAGTTTTGACATGTAGTTTCTTTGCTATTTGGAAAAATCAGATTTGAGTACTGGGAAAATAAGACAATATTTTCACAGATTGTATCAAGAATTTTTTATCTTGTTTCTAAGATTTTTTTTTGTCTGCTTTAGAAGTACATGCATTTAACAAATGTGTTATTGTGACTTGCATTGACAGAGTAATTTTGTTGTTGTTTTTTAAGAATATACATGAAGCATTGTCTGCTGTATAACTGCAATGCAAGCATCTTTTTCTGGTTATTCGCCTGGTGCTGGTGACAAAACAGTCTCAAGTATAAAGCTGTAAAGGTCAATTTCCACACAAGAATCTACCATATCAGTTTCTGTTGACATTTAATATAAATAAGAAGAACTGGAAAGAATTCAGAATACTACAACACAACTTCATTATAACACTATTCTTTAATATGTGGTTTCGGATCCGAAAATTTTTCTGTATAATCTATACATTTATATAGAACACAGTCATTTATATAACACTTTTTCTGCTTTCGATACCAAAAATAATTAAAAGGGGTTGGGGTGTGCTGTGATCTGTCGATCACACGAGATGTTTTCATCAGTGATATTGATTGTTCCTGTTTTGGCTAAAATAGAAACAAGTACAGCTAACCAAACATGTGCCCTTCCCCTGTCATTGTTTACACTAATTTTATTCAGACATTAAGGTCACATGTTTTTGATGGGCTGCTAGATTTAGCAGTAATAGTTTTGATTACTGATTTCTTTATGCATAAGTGTTTATATGACCATGACTGGTGTGGTAAAATCAATAGCACATGCATCTCTATCTGTTAATAATGTGTCATCTGAATAGAAGTGAAGGCAGTGATCAGTAATTGATACCCAACATCTCCCATCAGAGACAACAAAGGGAAAGAAACACGAACATGAAATAACTAAACCCTTATGAAAACATCACAAGTGGAAAGCAAAATGACAGTCACTTTCCCAAACGGCTATCCAAAATAAAAAAGGTTACAGCAGTATATACATGCAAAGACAAACTATATCAAAAATAAACCGCAACAGAAGAAATGCCTTGGAATAGTCAGTAAAAGAGTATTTCACTGAGTGAAGGGTGGAGGAGGGGGTGTAAAATCAATTTTATGTGGCCATAATCCTGGCACTTGGTTCTGTCGTGGTTTAGACAAATAATTTGTTCAGTCCGCATGAAGATTTTCTAACTTATCAGTGCTACATCACCAAGAACATAAAAATCAAACGACTACAGAGATGAAACACCGATTAGGACTCCACAGCATGAAATAACTGAAATGCTGGAGCAAAAGAAAACCAACAGTTAGACTAGATAGTTAAAGTCAGGTTGAATATTTATGTTTCTACCCTGACAATCTTCATTAAATTGTCTTAGTGCCTTCCTTTGTTTTAGATAAGTTTCTGTGTTACCCAGTAAACTTGTAATAGTGGCCATATCTATTAAGTGAGCAGCATGTTAAGCTAGCTTGTACTCAGTGCCCAAAACATTAAAGTGCATTGGAACTCACCTGTATTAAGCAAGCACCTGTCTCACGTTTCTTGATTCCTTTGGTGCTTGCTTAACCCTTTACCACTCAGGGATTTTGTGAATTTCGCTGATTTTCACAGTGTTGTGCCTGACAGCAACTTCAACTAGCCATTGTTTCATAATGGATGGTCTGTTTTACACCAAACTCGGTACGAATGTTCATTGGGCAGTAGCCTTTCAAATGCAACCTTTCATGACTTGATCATTGTTGTCATGGTAATGAGGGGGCATCTCAAAGTTGGCAAAAAGTGTGAATTCACGTGAATTTTTGACCAAATCTTAATCTTCACACAGCCATCAGGGCAACATTTAAGGGGTTTGGCACTGGCCATTTTCACTGTTTGCAGCATGTTTTATCAGCATCAATTTTGAGTCACTTTTGACCCCAGACACCCTCAGATATAAATTTTAGTGGCCGGTTGGGCCATATACCCAAAAATTTTCGGATATGAGGGTGGGGGCAACGCCCCCCTTCAACCCCCGCTATAATATTTTTAGTGGGGAGGCGCTAAAACACAGGTCACTTTTTTGCCCAACAAATCTTAAAGCAAACTTATCTATCCAGGGGTAGGAAATGCAGATTTTAGGTGCTTCTAGGGCTTAAAATGGGGGGGGGGTGGGGGTGCAGACACGAAAAAACACCTGAGTGGGAAAGGGTTAACTGAAATCTGGGAACATACTGAATTTAAGTCTAAAATGCATTAATTATATCTGAAATATTGTTTCTTGCAATAAAATGATAAAAAACATTATTTTGGTCAGTTGGGATTTTTTTACAGGTTGGACTGTAATCATAGACTTTAAGAAAAGCAAGACAGCCTGGAAACTACAAAACTAGTTTACATTTATGTTGAAGTTGGACATTTAGGTCGCAGTTTTTATTTAAGTCAACTACAAACCTCATCTACCATCAAACGTTACATGAAACATCTCCCTGACCTTCTGACTTGGTAGGCACCTTGACCTGGTGCTTTTGACCTATATTTTGCGCTCCAGTGACTTTGACCATTATGTTGAAGTTCGACATTTATGTCCAAGTTTGTATTGTAATCAACTATAAGACTAAACAATCATAAAACCTTTCATGACACATCTCCCTGAGCTCCTGACTAGGCAAGCACCTTTACCACTGGTGACCTTGAACTATATTTTATGCTCCAGTGACTTTGACACAAATTACGTCGATGTTCCAGCTCTTCTCAGATAAAAGGCCTACAACCATATAATCTTGCATAGTGCTTCTCCTAGATGTACTGACTCCCAGTGACCCTGACCTATATTTTATGCTCCAGTGACTTTGACACATTTTGCATCGAAGTTCCAGATCTCCTCAAATAAATGGCCCACAACCATCAAATCTTGCATATTGCTTCTCCTAGATGTGCTGTCACTGCAGGTATCTTGACCCTGTGACCTTGACCTATATTTTACGCTCCAGTGACTTTGACAGAATTTACGTCAGTGTTCCAGATCTCCTCAAATTAAAGGCCTACAACCATCAAATCTTGCATAGTGTTTCTCCTAGATGTACTTACTCTGCAGGTACCTTGGCCCAGTGACCTTGACCTATATTTTACGCTTCAGTGATTTGGACACATTTTACGTTGAAGTTCCAGATCTCAAATAAAAGGCCTACAAATCTCACATAATGCTTCTCCTAGATGTACTGACTCTGCAGGTACCTTGGCCTAATGACATTGACCTATATTTTACGCCCCAGTGACTTTGACACAATTTGCATCAATGTTCCACATCTTCTCAAGTAAAAGGCCTGCAACCACCAAATCTTGCATAGTGCTTCTCCTAGCTTTACTGACTGTGCAGGTACCTTGACTTGGTGACTTTAACCTATTTTTTGCACTCCATTAACTTTTACACACTTTAGGTCGACATTCCATATCTTCTTAATTATAAGACCTACAACCACCAAACCTTGCATGGTGCTTCTACATTTACTGACTCTGTGGGTACCTTGACCTGGTGACCTTGACTTACATTATGCACTCTAGTGACATTAACACATTTTACATCAATGTTTGATATGTCCTGAAAATAAATGGCCGACAGCAACCAAACCTTGCATAGTGCTTCTTGTGGATGTACTGATTTGGCACGTACCTTGACCTGGTGACATCAGGTGCGACGCCGCCTTCTGCGGAATTCTGTCTAAAAATAACATTACTTGTATTTCCTACAAATCAGTGACAGTCATATGGACATCAGCACTGAAGAGCTTCTGTGCTTAGTAACTTTGGCTGGACTGACAAACAATCTACCCAATACAAACAATCTACCCAAAAATTAGGTTCAATGTAGCTCTGCAACTGATACATTTTGACCTCTACGCTAAGATGGAAAATAAGGACAGGAAACATGAAAAAAAGTTTACTCAAGTATTTGGAGGGAGTGAAGGTTGCATTGATTTGCTTTTGTAGAAATTACCACTTGTTAACTTTCGGAGAATAGCCTTGCCTCATTTTCAGTAGGTCTGAATTATATATAAACTTATTTTTAATTCTGTTCATTACAACACAGTTTTTGACATAACATAGTTTGTTTAAACAGTATTTTTAAGTCACCTGACTGAAGGTCATGGTGAGCATTTGTGACTGTGAGATGTCCGGCGTCGACATTCCTCATGTGTCGACGTTCGTGTGTCATGCTTCGTCAGTACGTAAACTTTTCTTGTGAACATTCTCGAGGCCACAGGTTTGGTCCAATCATCATCTGACTTGGTCAGAATGATTATCATGACAATATCTTGGTCAAGTATGAATATGGGTCATGCTGGTTCAAAAAGTAGGTCAGTTGGTCAAATCATAGAAAAACCATGTGAACACTCTAGAGGCCACTGTTTTGGTCCAGTCATCATCAAACTTGCAAAGAATAATAGAGGCTACAGTTTTGGTCTATTTAGCATAAATCTTGCTTAGAATGATCATCCTGACAATATCTGGGTCAAGTTCGAATATGGGTCATGTCGATCAGTAGGTCATTTTTTCATAACTTTTGAACCGTTTTAGATAGAGCCTTCATATTTGGCATGTATATTCTTTGTGGCAAGGACTTTCACCCATACAAGAATTTTGACCGGTGGTCTTGACCTTTGACCTACTTTGTCATAAAGTTTGAAGCATTTAAGATAGAGCCTTCATATTTGGCATGTAGGTTCCTTGTGACAAGGGTTCCCACACATGCAAAAACTTTTGACCTGTGATGCTGACCTGTGACCTACTTAATAATAACTTTTGAACCACTTGAGTTAGATCCTTCATATTTGGCATGTATGTTCCTTGTGACAAGGACTTCCCACCCATACAAAAGTTTTGACCTGTGACCATGGCCTTTGACTTACTTCGTCATAACATTTGAACCATTTGACACAAAGCCTTCATATTTGACCTGTGACCATGGCCTTTGACTTACTTAGTCATAACATTTGAACCATTTGACACAAAGCCTTCATATTTGGCACGTAAGTTCCTTGTGACAAGGATTTACCTCTCATACAAAAAAAATTTGACCCGTGTCCTTGACCTTTGGCCTACTTTGTCATAATCTTTTAACCATTTGAGATAGAGCCTTCATATTTGGGATGTATGTTCCTTGTGACAAGGGCTTCCCACTCTTACAAAATTATTATGACCTTGACCTGTGACCTACTTTATCGTAACCTTTTCAACCATTTGGGATAGAGCCTTCATATTTTGCATGCATGTTCCTTGTGACAAGGGCTTCCCACCTATACAAAAATTTTAACCTGTGACCTTGACCTTTGACCTACTTTGCCATAACTTTTGAACCATTTGAGATAGAGCCTCCATGTAGGTTCCTTCTGACAAGACAACTACTGTATTACCTAGCATTTCATTTCCCGGCCCCCGCCCATTGGGGCTTGAAGAAATAGATGGGCTGCATGATGCTTCCATGTAGAGCTGAAACCAACCACACACGAGTACTGGTAA
Source organism: Lucinisca nassula (assembly GCA_963580285.1). Classification (NCBI taxonomy): domain Eukaryota; kingdom Metazoa; phylum Mollusca; class Bivalvia; order Lucinida; family Lucinidae; genus Lucinisca; species Lucinisca nassula. Next base: position 43,766,691 of record OY757010.1, on the reverse strand, counting down.
ACTAGTTAGAGGATCTAAGCCTGCCCAGGTAAAGCGGTGCGACTCGGACGGTACATGCTTATAAACCCTATTGGTTTCATTGGGTGATAGGGCTTGAGATGTCATTTCATCTCAATGTCGGGTAAAAGTCCCACAAAATTGGAAGCAACATCTCCAAATTTACCTATACAGTGTTGACAGGGACATTAAACCTCAAATCAAACAAACAAAAAAACATTTCATTTCTACATCGTGGATCCTGGCCCTCTTGCTTAAAATCTTAAGTGTGACATAAATGTACAATATTGCAAATGCAGGATTTGGCAGTGAGCATTTACTTAAATGAAATCCATCTGAGGATTTCAGATGAATTCTAAAATGTAAAGATTACATAGCAAACTGATACCATAAAATGTATTCTGTGTAATTTCTGCAGGTCTATCATTTCAGTGCATTTCTGCAGTTTGGTCAAAAGTGTTCGGTGGTCAAAAGCACAGAAACAAAATTCACAAAAAATTTTGTCAAAACTGAATACTGTGTGCTTGTAAGCAAGTCTCTGAATGCTGAAACTTGCTTTGAACAGCTTTCATTTTCTGGTATCAAACTAAGCGATTAACAAAAGTGATTGGATACATTTGGTAATTATTTGAAATGTATCTTGAAGTATGCTTTGATACTATCTTGGTCAAGTTCGAATATGTGTCATGTTGGGTCAAAAACGGGATCACCAAGTTGAATTTCTTTAAAACCTTGTGTGCACTCTAGAGGTCAGAGTTTTGCTTTAAAATAGTCTTAATGAAACTTCTTTCAGAGTTCCAATTATGTATTGGTCAAATTCAAATATGGATCCTCTGGTACAGAAACTAGGTCACTAGGCCTAATTTTCTTTAAATCTGTGCTACCAGAATTTTGCTTCAGACTTTACATCTTTATCAGAATGTTTGTCTCAGTCAAGTTTGAAAATGTGCCTGATCAAAAATAGGTCACTAATTCGAGTTTTTTAAAACCAACCGACTCGAATATTTGTCTTAAAAATTCTTCTGAATGTTTGTCTTGATGATATCTTGGTCAAATTCAAATCCTATTATGGATCATGTGACGTCAAAAAGTAGGTCACTATGTCAGATTTTTATAAAACCTTAAATGAACTCTCAGGTGCCACAGTTTTGCTTCAGACTTCCTGTTGCTTCATTTCTTACCATCCGCGATGTCAGGGGAAAGTCCTATAGGGCTAGTTGAGATGCATTTGAACTGCAGTTTCGTTGACCTGTTGCTTGTCCAGGCTCAGGTGGTGTTGAATTTACATAGGTGTCTACTCCACTGCTTGTTAAACCGACACTTAAATGCATTTACGGAGGGTGCCATTACAACATTGTTTGGGTTTGTTACGCAATTAAATTAGCTCTAACATTCAGCCTTGACCATTCCTTATAAAAATCAAAATCTTTGCCCCGATTAAATAAAAGTCATGTTTGGATGTGTTTCATGGTGTCAGAATTCTTAAAAAAGCAATTTTGGTAGAGGGTCATCCAAGGGACATTCCTGTGAAATGATTTCAAAAGCCATCCATTGGTTAAGGAGAAGTTGTTTAAAGGTTTTTCTATTTTTAGCTCTGGTGGTCATGTTGTTCACCTGAGTGGAACGGTCTGGTAAAAATTCTTAAACATCTTCTTTTCACTCACAGTTTTACCAAATCTTCATGAAACTTCACCAGAATATTTGTTTTGTTGACAACTTTGTCAAAATTGAATATAGGCGAAATTTAGTTCACTAGTTCATATTTCTGTAAATCTGTGTATGAATTTTAGATACTACAAGTGACACAGGTGAGCAATCAATGACCTGTTTGGCTCTTTTGATCTTTTTTCACATTTAATAGAGTGGAATCTTGAAGTTGTTATGGCAATCAAAATTGGTGACAGATTGCTGACAAACATTAGCATACAAACTTTTAACCCTTATCATGCTGTTCACAACAACCCCTATCTTTGCAAACAGTGTAGATCAAGATCAGATGGCTTCTGAAGAAGCCATCTGATCAGGATCTACACTGTTTGGCATTCAGTTTATGAATTTGTAGCAATAAATTACATCAAGTAATTTGATTGGTTGAAATCAAGAAATGGGTGTGGCTTAAATGAATATTCAGCAAGATAAGGGTTAAATCCCCAGACTATGGAAACTGTACAACATGAAATTAGGGTCCAGTTGGTCTAGTGGCTTCAATGGGGATGCTGTTAGAAAATGTTGATAGCCCATAGAGCCTGAATATTCTATAAATCCTTCTATAACCTTTGGCTTGGCAGTGAGCTAAAATAACTTAATCTCTTTCAGAGATTAGTTATCATTGCTTTCACTTCTATTTTAGCTCACCTGAGCACAAAGTGCTCAAGGTGAGCTATTGTGATCGGTCTCTGTCCGTCGTCCGTGCGTGTGTACTTGCATCTGTCATCAACTTCTGCTTTACACAACCTCAACAAAACTGCTGGGCAGATTTCGAAATACATGTAATTGCAGAGGAATGGTCCTTGGGTGACACTCTACCAAAATTGCTCAAACCTTTCTGCTAGGGTTAACAAGATGGCTGCCAGGACTTAAAAAAAAAAGAAAAACCTTTTAACAACTCCTTAACCAGTAGATGGCTCTTGGTTAACCGCTTATGTAAGCCTGCCCGGGAAAAGTGTGGATAAGTAAACGGACCGGCTCATAAATGACCTAAATAGTGTTGACTTGGCCATTAAACTCCAAATACAAACAAAAAAGGTTTTCAAGACAAGAGAATCCTCCAACATTACGATAACACATCCATATGATATAGTGCATTTTCCAAACCTCAAAAAGGTTATTTTCCTGATGAAAACTTATGATATATTTTTAGCTCACCTGAGCCTTTAGGCTCATAGGTGAGCTTATAGTATAGCCATGGTCCGTCGTCCGTCCGTCCGTCCATCCGTCGTCCATCCGTCCGTCTGTCCGTCCACCATTTTCAAAGATCTTCTTCTCCTATACTGCAGGGCCAATCAAAGCCAAATTTCATATGGAGCCTCAGTGGGATGGGGGAACGAAAGTTTGTTCGCGGGTCTGGATCACATGACCAAGATGGCCGCCATGCCCATATATGGTAAAAAGCCTTCAAAAATCTTCTTCTCCAGAACCATAAGGCCAGTGGCCTTGAAACTTGGCATGTAGCATATGGTACTCGGGCCCATCATGGTTTGTACAAATGGTGACCCCCGGATGACCTTGACCTATTTTACAGCAATGTCAAATTTGCCGAAGTAGGCTTTTGCATGGGGCAAAGTGAAAATAATGGATTTATAGGAAAACCATTGAAGACAGTGTCACCAAAATTTGTAGATCAGGTAAAGTAACTGAATACATGAAGATCTATGGGTCAGAAAGGTCAAGGTCATTCATTGGCCTTAGACCAAGGTCATTCAGGATCCATATTTCAAAAATTTTTTTCTCCAAAACTGCTGAGCCAATTTAAGTGAAATTTAATATGGAGCCTTTGTGAGTTGAACAAATGAAAAGTTGCCAGTACGGTCTAGATCACATGACCAAGATGGCCGTCACGCCTATATACAGGGTGTCCAAAAAGTAAGTTAACAGTTTTAACCCGTCATAACTTTTTTAATTTTAAAGCTATTTTGATGAACAATATTCCAAATTAACGCACATATCCTAAAGTTTTTATACGACATAATTAAAAAGCGCCAAAATAATTGACGTTGTCGCAAAATGACGTCATTTAAAATCTTGTTCTTTCCAAGATGGCGCGTTTGACGTTAGCCCAGCGTATTTTCATTGTAAAGAACTTTTACGAAACTAAAAGCGCTACAGATGTTCAAAGAAAATTTAAATATTCATTTAATGGTGATACTGTAAGTCGACTAAATATCTACAAGACTATCAGAAAATTTGAAGAAACGGGATCGGTGAAAGACGCGCAAAAGTCGGGACGGCCGAAGACCAGTAGAAGTGATGAAAATGTGAGCACGCTTCAAGAACTTATGCAAGACAGTCCTGAAAACTCAATTCGGCGTACATCCTCGGAGACAGGTATCCCCAAATCATCCGTTCATAACATAATAAGAAAAGATTTAGAACTTTATCCATATAAAATACAAATTATGCAGAGCTTAAATATAACGGATCAAGTGGAAAGGCTATCATTTTGTAACTGGGCATCAGACGTTATTGACACTTACGCCGATGCTTTTAATGATGTGTGGTTTAGCGATGAGTCACATTTCCTTTTATCAGGACATGTTTGCAAACAGAACATGAGATTTTGGGCAAATGAACAGCCCCACCAAATAGCAGAAAGGCCACTCCATAGCGATAAAATTACAGTTTGGTGTGCTATGTCATCCAGGGGAATCATTGGACCGTATGTGTTTAGCGATACTGTTAATTCAGACCGCTACATGTCGCTATTAAACAACAAGTTTTTACCGGAATTGCGGAAACGATCAACTGACATTAACAGTGAATGGTTTATGCAAGATGGAGCAACACCACATACGGCTAACAAAGTGTTAGATATGTTACATGACACATTTGATGAGCGGGTAATTTCCAGACGATATCCCGAAGTGAAACAATGCGGCGTAACTTGGCCTGCGCACAGTCCAGACCTGAACCCCTGTGATTTCTTTCTTTGGGGTTATCTTAAATCGGTTGTTTACAAGCCCAGACCCACAGATACTGCTATGTTATTAAAACAAATACGCAGGGAAGTCAAGAAGATAAGTGTTGGCAATTGTGCTAGAGTAATTGAAAATTTCAAGCAGCGAGTACGGGAAGGAAAACGTCGAAAGGGGCGGCATCTGGAAAACGTCATAAATTACTAAATTGACGTCACTGGACAAATTTGGTATTTTTTGTTTATTGTTTGTTATTTTTTTATGCTTTAATGGATTTGTATGAAATTTTATAAGAAAAAACTTAAGGATATATGCTATGTCTGTGAGAAATTTTATACCGCTTTCACAACGTTATGATGTATTAAAATCTCGTCAAAACTGTTAACTTACTTTTTGGACACCCTGTATATGGTAAAAAGCCTTAAAAATTCTTCTTCTCCAGAACCGTAAGGCCAATGGCCTTGAAACTTGGCATGTAGCATATGGTACTCAGGTCCATCATAGTTTGTACAAATGGTGACCCCGTGTTGACCTTGACCTATTTTACAGCAATGTCAAATTTGCCGACTTAGGCTTTTGCATGGGAAAAAGTGAAAATAATGGATTTTTAGGAAACCATTGAAGACAGTGTCACCAAAATTAGTAGATAAGGTAAAGTAGCTGAATACATGAAGATCTATGTGTAAGAAAGGTCAAGGTCATTAATTGACCTTAGACCAAGGTCACGCAGGTTCCATATTTCAAACATTTTTTCTCAGAAACTACTGAGCCAATTGAAGTGAAATTCAATATGGAGCCTTTGGGAGTTGAACAAATGAAAAGCTGCCAACATGGTCTAGATCACATGACCAAGATGGCCACCACGCCCATATATGGTAAAGAAACTTCGAAATTCTTCTTCTCAAGAACCGTAAGGCCAATGGCCTTGAAACTTGGCATGTAGCATATGGTACTCGGGCCTATCATAATTTGTTCAAATGGTGACCCTGGGTTGATCTTGACCTATTTTACAGTAATGTCAAATTTGCTGACTTAGGCTTTTGCATAGGAAAAAGTGAAAATAATGGATATTTAGGGAAACCATTGAAGACAGTGTCACCAAAATTTGTAGATTAGGTAAAGTAACTGAATACATCAAGATCTATGGGTAAGAAAGGTCAAGGTCATTCATTGACCTTAGACCAAGGTCACTCCGATTTCATATTTCAAAAAAAAAACATTTTTTCTCAGAAACTACTGAGCCAATATAAGTGAAATTCAATATGGAGCTTTTGTGAGTTGAACAAATGAAAAGTTGCCAGTATGGTCTAGATCACATGACCAAGATGGTCGCCACGCCCATATATGGTAAAAAGCCTTCAAAAATTTTCTTCTCCAGAACCGTAAGGCCAATGGCTTTGAAACTTGGCATATATCATATGGTACTCGGGCTCGTCATAGTTTTTACAAATTCTGACCCTGGGTTGACCTTGACCTATTTTATGGCAGTGTCAAATTTGTCAACTTAGGCTTTTGCATGGGAAAAAGTGAAAATAATGGATTTTTAGGAAACCATTGAAGACAATGTCACCAAATTGGTAGATCAGGTAAAGTAAATGAATACATGAAGATTCATGGGTAAGAAAAGTCATCATTCAGTGACCTGGGACCAAGATTAACCAGGTTCCATATTTCAAACAGTTTTTTCTCAGAAACCGCTGGCCCAATTCAAGTGAAATTTGATATGGATCCTTTATATGATGAACAAATGAAAATTTGCTCATATGGTCCAGGTCACATGACCAAGATGGTGGCCATGCCCATATATGGTAAAAACACTTCGAAATTCTTCTTCTCCAGAACCGTAAGGCAAATGACCTTGAAACTTGGCAGGAAGCATCTGGTACACGGGCCTATCATAATTTGTTCAAATGGTGACCCTGGGTTGACCTTTACCTATTTTACGGCAATGTCAAATTTGCGGACTTAGGCTTTTGCTTGGGAAAAAGTGAAAATAATTGATTTTTAGCTCACCTGAGCCTTTAGGCTCATAGGTGAGCTTATAGTATAGCCATGGTCTGTCGTCCGTCCATCCGTTGTCCGTCCATCCACCATTTTCAAAGATCTTCTCCTCCAAAACAGGGAGGCCAATCAAAGCCAAATTTCATGTGGAGCTTCAGTAGGATGGGGGAACGAAAGTTTGTTCGCGGGGTCTGGGTCACATGACCAAGATGGCAGCCTGCTCTGAGGCTATATACATATATAAAAACATTAAAATGTACACCAGGACCAGGTGTCAGGTGAGCGTTTACAGGACCACTGGTCCTCTGGGTTTTTTTTATACTCCAAACATAGGTTTTGGGTGCTCGTTAGAACCTCGAGGCGGTGCTAACGAGTACCCACAACCTATGTTTTGGAGTAGAAATAAGGAAAATAATGTTTACTCCCGTAAACCCCAGTTTTCTCTATATAAAGTGGGGTTTAGTGGGGTCTTTATTTCACGGTCTTGTTCACGGGATGATTATCAATAAATATTTGTTACCTGAAATTCTGGGGACTGTAGAGTGAGTTCAACTTGACATTGGTAAACAAACACCAGCATTTGAGTTATTTACTGTTTTACTGTATTTTGAACTGTGTTGTCTGATCTGAGCTAAACTTGCACTGTTTGCCAGTGTCTGTTTTGGGATTTCTATATGAAGTGGGTATATAATACGTCATGAAAACAAGCCTGTATAATTTTGCCCCCCTTGAACCCAACTTTTATGTAGTAAAACTGGGGTTTACAGGGGTAAACCTTATTTTTCTTATTTCTGTTCTAAAATATAGATTGTGGGTACTTGTTAGAACTGCCTCGATGGGGCGGTTCTAACGTGTACCCACAATCTATATTTTGAGCAGAAATAAGAAAAATATCACAATTTTCCATCTAAAAATTTTTGTTTTTGTTTTTTTTCGGCGGTAAGGTTTCCAATGTATTTATATAGGCGTGTTTTCGTAATGACCTGATAAGTAGATGTGCTTTGAACAGATTATAAAATTAACCCTCATTCTGCTGAACATGGCAACCCTTACATTTGCAAGCAGTGTAGATCCAGATCAGGAAGCCATCTGATCAGGATCTACACTGACACTGTTTGTCATGTAGTTTCTGAACCATGCGAATACATACCCTTATGGAGTTATAACCCTTATCTTGCTGTTCACGACAACCCCTATATTTGCAAACAGTGTAGATCCAGATCAGATGGCTTCTGAAGAAGCCATCTGATCAGGATCTACACTGTTTGACATTCAGTTTATGAATTTGTAGGAATAAATGACATCAAGTTATCTGATTGGTTCAAAGTCAGAAATGAGTGTGGCTAAACTGAATATTCAGCAAGAGAAGAGTTAATTGTGTCTTAGGAATGCATTAGAAAAGCTGCAGGCACACAACAGTGACTCTGCGCTACATGGTTGTTTCATTGTTGAGTGCCTGTTTGGTATGTGTTATATAAATTTTCATGGTTTTGCCGATTCAGGTTTTAGATGTAAATTTGTTATAATTTTCCATCACCATTGTTGGCTTGTTTGTTCTGGTATAACCCCTTTCCATTTGAATTTTCCTCAATAATTGCTCTAATCATAAGAGTCATGCTGTCCATTTTGACATTTAATGGTGGCTTGAGATGTCATTTCATCTCAATGTCGGGTAAAAGTCCCACAAAATTGGAAGCAATGTCTCCAAAATGACCTTTACAGTGTTGACGGGGACGTTAAACCTCAAATCAACCAAACACACAAACATTGACATTTAATGGGCAATCAGCTTGAGTTATTTTTAGAAATTAATTTAGAAAATGGCTGAACTTTCTGCAAACAGTGAAGGTGCTGATTAGACACCTTGCATTCCAGGGTGTCTGAGCTTGACCTGCGGTGTTCGTCAGTGTAACATTTCTGGAGTTTAACTTACAAAACCATGGGTAGGAAAGCAGAATGTTATGTGGAATTACCCGTTAATATCCGACACCAACTACAGTAAAATTTCTATATTAAGACCACCTTTGGGACTGTTCAAAAGTGGTCTTAAAGACCACTTTTGAACAGTCCCAAAGGTGGTCCCTGACCAGAGGACATTGTAGGCGGACAAAACAAAGAAAAATTAATTGTACCCTTCAAAATAAACATTTTATAGCAGAATTAGTCCTAATTTTAGGTGGTCTTAATAGCGGAATTTCATTGTATATTGGGCCAAAACATGAGAATAAAGGCAAGTTTATCATATGTTGTATTCATGCATTTTTTGTGGTGTTGAATTTCAAAAATATAAAAAAAGATAATGTCATGTATTATGCTTTGGTCTTTTACTGATTTTCTACCCTAAAGAATGTTAAAAAAAAAAATAAGAAACAATAAACAAAGGCTCTGCTGGGTCAGCTCTGATATTGATGGTGTATGAAAAGAATCAAAATGACCACTACTGGTCCACCCACATTATAAACATGCAGGTGAACTGGTCTCTTTCATTTTGATCCTTTTTGTACACCATAGATATCTGAGGGTTTTTGGGATATGATTTTGGTCGCCAATTATTAATTGTTTTGTGCTAGTCCCACATGTCATGAAAGACCTTTTGCTTTTGCAATATAATCATTGAGAGTATTGTGGCAGCCAGAATCTTGGAAGACCAGAGCAGATAGATGTAGTCAGAGCCGATCTACATAATCTGTCCTTGTGCCCAGGTTTTTGAGCCAGAACATGACAAAACCTACCATCACGAAAACATGCCTATATCATTTTGACCCCCTTGAACCCCACTTTTATATAGTAAAACTGGGGTTTCCAGGGGTATACCTTATTTTTCTTATTTCTGCTCTTAAATATAGATTGTGGGTACTCGTTAGAACCGCCTCGATGAGGCGGTTCTAACGAGTGCCTACAATCTATATTTTGAGCAGAAATAAGAAAAATATCACAATTTTTCATCTTAAAATTTTCATTTTTTCGATGATAAAGGTGGCAATGTATTTGTATAGGCGTGTTTGCGTAATGCAATCAGAACTGTTTGACAAGCAGACACAGATTGGCCTGCATTTCCACCCAGTACAACAGGGGGTTTTGCAAATCAGTCTGTGAGAAAATGGATCATGCGATCATCAAATACTCAGATCAGATTTCATCGTTGCACAGGCTGATCCGAGTCTTTGCGGATCGCACTGGCCTCATTGTAAAGTTTTGTCATGCATAATTGGCCCATTAGTTCTTTTCTTTATTTCGCTGAAAGCTCTCACAAACAGTCTCTAATTTGTGGATGCTCGAGAAATGTGCTCTAACATAGTGGAGAAACCAGATCACTCAGTGAAAACAATCCAAATGCGAATCTGGATTCGAACATTGAGGACAAGTAAGAGACCCTCTTCTATCCAGGCACCATATTCGCTTTCAGTTTGTTTGTTGTTGTTGTTTTTTCCTGAACTGGGAAAGGTCAGACAAACAATTACACTTTTACAACACATAACCTCTGATACACATGTGTGGGAAAAGTGTGGACCAATGTCACTGTTCGCTTGTTGATCTGTAAATTGACCAATGGTCACCTCAGAGCACAAATGTTTCAAACTTTTCAAAGTATAGACTGACATTCTCCATTCGTTTGAAGTTCAACAACACACAAACAAATTAATGTGATAAATGATAAACCTTTTCGGGTTGTTTTGGCTTTACCCATTTAGTACCAGAAACCCCAAAGGGGTACCCTGCACCAGAAACTCCAAAGGGGTACCCTGGCAAACAGTGCAGGCCCAGATCAGACGCCACATAAAGCGGCATCTGATCAGGGCTTCCACTGTTTGCTAAAAGTTCAGTCATTTTCCAAATAAATTTTTATGAAAACACAACCTGACACCCTTAAATTTCGAAATGGACTCCTGCTATATATAAGGAGGAAGATTCCATTTGGTACAAAAAGGATTAATGTGATTTAAAAACAACTTCCACGCACATAATATCAAGTTGCTCTGTGTATGAAGTGGACTACCGATACCGTTATCTTTTTTTCACGGCCAACAAAGAACGCAGCCTGATATGTTGGTCAGCTGTTTTATGCTGGCTTGTCAAGTTTTGAAAAGTTTCCTTCCAGTAAAAAGGGGTTATGATCATGTATTACATATTTTTTGCTGAAAAATGCTTTTACATTGTTCAGCGCAAGTAGCAGAAATCTTATTAAAAAGACAGGTTTCATTTTTATTAAATAAATAACAAAACAACTTCTAGAATTATGACACAACACAATGTACATTTGTCTTTGACTTTTAGCCCAAGACTGTATTTGAATGCAGCCAGCTTATACATATCTTTTGCAGAGGAATAGCAGATTTGTCAGGTTTTTTTCTAAACATTTGGACACATCCTTGACTCACTATCTTAGCAAGTAGTGTAGGTCCAGATCAGTCTGTCTCGGGTCTACATTGTTTGGCATTCAACCTATATTCCACATGTAATTTTGTAACATTGTCATTATCAGGGGCCAGTTGTTCAAAACTAACGACGTCGTTAGTTAACGTATCATTGAAACTTTGATCATTAAATATAGAAAATATGCAGAAATTTTTGCTGAAAAAATGTGAGCAGCTTTTGCATCCGCAAAAGCTGCTCACATTTTTTCAGCAAAAATACCAAAATTTACGATATTGTACTTGCTAGAAGAGTAAATGGTATGACCACTAACGAGCTCGTTAAGCTAACGATGCTTTGAACAACTGGCCCCAGATATGTACATAACCAGACAACCTTTTCAGGTGCACTTTTCTTGGTGTTTTAACCCAGCAAGAAAAGGCCACTCAGGAAAGGCCACAATCAAAGAACGCAGCCACCTCAAGTCCCCTAGAACCGAAGTAAGTGACATGGAGGCACACACAAAAAAACAAACAAAAAAAAAACAGAGGAAATATGACCCAACGGTACAAAGCCAATTAACAATTAAGACACTGCCAAAGAATTTATGCCTTGGGGCTGGGTGAACCTTAAGATGCCAATCACAACAATTGTCGTCTGCTGTATTTTCTGCTAATTACTTTAAAAGTACTCGCGTTGCAAGGGTCCACCCTCTTTGCAGGGAAGTAAAATATGTTTGAAAATTTTGCTATGAGATGCAGCTGACGACATAAACAGAAAGCATTTTAATGTGCAGTTTTCTTGGCGTCTTAAGAGTTAACGCTCTGCATGCTGGGTAATTTTTAGCAGACAATATTTGAAATATTTTTCTTATTTTTTTTCTTTGCAAACAGGATTTGACTTACTATGGAGACAATTTGCATGAGATGTCAAATCTTGTTTTCTGGGATAAATAAAAAATAACAACATTTTGTCGTCTGCTGAGAGGCAAAGTTTAAATTTGTAAACTGGTCGCCAGTTTGCTCCAGTTTTGAGATTAGATTAGAATTTCTGTTTGATTAACCTTGAGAAATTATTGAGTTTATTTGGTGAGTGGAAACATGTCCAAATATTTAGGGTAATTGCTGTATATGGAATATTCTGTGGTGTTTGTCAGACTGTCTGCTGGCTGACTTCACCCTACTGGAGACCCAAGAGTTACTTTCTCTTCTTTCCTGAAAAATAAAATAAAATGCACTCATACAATAATTTGATCCATCTTCATTAGATACTAATACAGTGAAATTCTACTCATTACGAAAACACGCCTATACAAATACATTGTACTCTTTACCGCCGAGAAAATGGTAATTTTAAAATGATAAATTGTAATATTTTTCTTATTTCTGCTCAAAAATATAGATTGTGGGTACTCCTTAGAACCGCCTCGATGAGGCGGTTCTAATGGGTACCCACAATCTATATTTTAGAGCAGAAATAAGAAAAATAAGGTTTACCCCTGTAAACCCCAGTTTTACTATATAAAAGTGGGCTTCAAGGGGGTCAAATTATATAGGCGTGTTTGCGTGCAGATTATGACCAGCTGAAATGAAGACTAATTCTGGTTACAAATACACATTTAAAAGGTTTCAGTTACCATGGTTATTCTTTCTTTGCAGTTTCTACATACAGTGTCTGCTAGCAAGAGACAACCTTTGAAACTGTTCAAAAGTTGATTAATGACCACTTTTGAACAGTCTCAAAGGTGGTGTATAATGGCCACTTTTGAACCACCTCAAAGCTGGTGTCTAATGGCCACTTTTGAACAGCCTCAAAGCTGGTGTCTAATGGCCACTTTTGAACAGCCTCAAAGGTGATCTTGATATAAGAATTTTACTCTACACTGCAACCTCTTTGTAACTCTATTGTTGGGACCCAAGATAGAATCTGAACAAATTAAATAATTGTGTTTTATCCAAACAAAAATATATAGATTATATAGAAAAATGACCATGTTATGGTATATTTTCTATATAAAGCCAGTTACATGTAAACCTGTCTTCGAAGTTTGCGATCACAGCCCAGTTGTTAAAAGTGTCGTTAGCTTAACAAGCTCGTTAAGGGTCAAATTGTTAACTGTTCTGGCAGGTACAGTGTCTATAATTCCGGTACATTACGAAAACACACTTATACAAATACATTGTAAATTTTACCACCGAAAATTAAAAATTTAGATGAAAATTTTCGATAGTTTTTTTATCTCTGCTCAAAGCAGAAATAAGAAAAATAATGTATACCCCTGCAATCCCCAGTTTTACTATATAAACGTGGGTCTCAAGGGGGTCAGAATCATATAGGCATGTTTTCGTGATGTTTTTGCTGAAAAAAGTGAGTAGCTTTTGCATATCACTTTTTTTCAGCAAAAAATATTAGTATATTTGCCAAATTAAAGAATCAAAATGTTAACGATTCATTAACCAATGACATCGTTAGTTTTGAACAAATGGCCCCAGGAAAGAAACAAACAAATCTTCTAAGCAATTCAGACTAGTATTAATCTTGAACTTTTAAGTATACAGAGGTGTACTATCCAAGCAGCGATCAAAAAGATGTTTAATCAGACTGCGCGAATCAGAAAAGTAGCCATTTTGGAGATGTGAAAAAATGCACTATGTTGAACGGGTGTGTTATCTTAATGAAATGCACAGTGTTAACAGATTGGCATTACATTGGGATTTCAGATCCCTACAGCAAGAAATGACATTTATAAAAGGTCCTTCTTCCCAAGGACCTTTAGAGATTGGAATGCCTTTCCCGTCGATCATAAAGTTCCTCGGCTGAAGTTGCGGAGGATAGTGTAGCTAAGTTTACCTCTTTGGTGACAACTAGAGACTGACTTCCCAGATCACGGCTCCTGGTGAATGAATGTCATCTGACGTGTCACCAGTTGATGACAACGCTTGATATGACCCCTAGTTCGCTACAAAGTCTGTAAATTATTTCGTGAAACACATCATTTCATTCCCTTAGGAGTAAAAATTACTCTAACTACAGATGAAGACACGGAGGATAAAAATCATGACACCATGGTATTATTCAGTCAGGTTATATAATTCAGTCAGGTTATATTAAACCTATATTTGGTTTTATTTGAGGTTTAATGTCCCCGTCAACACTGTGTAGGTCATTTTGGAGACGTTGCTTCCAATTTTGCGGGACTTTTACCCGACATTGAGACGAAATGTCATCTCAAGCTCTGTCGCCCAATGAAACCGATAGGGATTATAAGCATGGGCAGTCCTACTCGCACCGCTTTGCCTAAGCAGGCTTAGATCCTTTAATGGGTTTACCAGTACTCGTGTGCTGTCGGTTTCAGCTCTGCGAGGAAGCATCATGCGCCCATCTTTTTCTATAAACCCCGATGGTCGGGCCCGTATTAAACCTATATATGACATAGAATCTTCCATGTAATAGCTTTCCTATTTCAGGGGTGTCATGTTTTTGTACTTATTAGTGCTTTGTTGTTTTTTTTTTTGTTTTTTTTGCAAAATGTGTAAATACAAATTTAACAAAATGATTGGGTATTATTACATTGCACCGTAGAAATAAAAGCGGGATACTTCAAAACCAAAGAAAAGCTATACACAAGTATTAACATACAACCATCAAATATCAGTGCAGTTATACTCTATATAGAAAAGTGTGCAATAAATATTGTGCGAGAAGTATATATATAGCAACATTAACTAAATAGTGATAAAAAGCCACCTGTGATAGAAAGTTAAAATTCTGTTCTATTCAAAATCTAATCTGATATAAAGACGTTCATTTCACATGTGTGCGTGTGTTTGACCAACAGCTAAATGCATACGGAGATGGGACCTCGGTTTAAAGACTCATCCGAAAGTCTGCAGAAATCCGGGGTCGAAACCTCGATCCCTAGTCTATGAGGCGAATAGCATAACCACTACACTACAGAGGCTTCAATACATTTTACGTCCTTGTGCATATATTTTTATTCAAGCGTCTAATGGCAAATAAAAATCAAAAAATGAGTTCCTTTAAGAGCAATGAAAACATTCATAAGAAAGAAGATGGAAAGACTCGATGCTTTTTTTTCTTTTCTATCCAGCTTTTAGTAAAAGAATATTTCATGCGTATTGCAGTTTTTAATAGTCGGTCTTCGATAACTCGAATACCTTTGGGACCTTGAAAATTTGTTGGAGATATAGGTAGTTCGAACTACTGATGGTTAATCATAGCACCCGGTCATGGGGTGTAATGGCCAAGACATAAGAATATCATTTTGACTATCTGTAGAATAAAGGAATGTTGTGTGTACTCATTAAAATCGCCTCCTAATGAGTACACACAACATACCTTTTCGAGATTTTTTGTTTTATTTGAGGTTTAATGTCCCCGTCAACACTGTAAAGGTCATTTTGGAGACGTTGCTTCCAATTTTGTGGGACTTTTACCCGACATTGAGATGAAATGACTTCTCAAGCCCTGCCGCACAATGAAACCAATAGGGTTTACAAGCATGGACGTGCCGACTCGCACCGCTTTACCAGGGCAGGCTTAGATCCTCTAAGCGGTTTACCAGTACTCGTGTGCGGGTGGTCGGTTTCAGCTCTGCTTGGAAGCATCATGCAGCCCATATATTTCTTCAGGCCCCGATGGGCGGGGGCCGCCTTTTCGAGATAAAATCAGGAAAAAAAACACATAAATTTTCCTTATATAGATATCTGGAGCTATTGGGAGACTTCTCTTGGGAGTCCAGAACGAGTTCGAATTATCGATGGTAAACAAGGCATCCCTTTTCGAGTTATTTAAGAAATAATCTCCACGTACCGTGTGTCGGGCAGATGCGAATATTAATTCACTCCGGCTTCGCCGTCGTGAATTAATATTTCGCAATCTGCCCTCCAACACCGTGTGTTAATCACGATAACACACCGGGTGCGTGGAAATTATTTCGATTCTAACATGATGCTAAACTGAAATACAGTAGTAACAAAGCGTTATCTTGGGGACTATTTTGCAGCGGATGTCGACAGAAGGAAATGTTTACATGCAACGTCACGATGACGCCAAATTGCTCGCACCACGTTGACGACGTGAATTATCGCATATTTGCAAACGCTGACGTTTCCACTGGGTTCAATGGGAAAAACGTTAACGTCATGTTAGAATGGGGTTTCACTGTATAGCTGAATTTTATTCTATGACCATGAGAGACCGAAACTGGAGGTTTGCTCTGCTAGTATAATGTTAAAACGAATGTTTCAGTATAGCATATAACAAGCAGCCTACTGTTGCAGTTCAAGGTATTGTCGTTGCAAACAATTCAAAAGATAAAATATATGATAAAACGTGATTAGTTGCCATTCAGTGTATATACAAAAGCGGTGGATCAATACAATCAGGATGCACTACAAAAGACCTATAATAAAAGGGGAAAAATCACAACCACAAAGGATGAATGCGAAATTGCAATAGAAAATTTACCTCAGGAGCAAGTGTGACTGACGTAATAATGAGGTTATTTTGCTACTGGCACCATGGATGTCAATCCTATGAAAGGACCAGGGACGTTTGCCGGAAGAACAAACGGCAATGGCGACTCACCGACTGTTGTATAAAGAGGGAAAGAGTTAACTGTTCAGAATATGTTGACAGAAGAAAGCAATCGCATGTTATTTAGCCAATTTCCGAGAGCTTGGAAAACGGGAGGTTTCGAATGTGTGTTTGTTGATTTAATATCCTTGACAGAAGTAAGGCAATGATTTTATATGTCTTGCTTCTGTATGTTTTGTTGAGAGATAAATGCTATTATGATGTACGTGATGACAAAAATTAACCCTTTAAAAGTCCAACGCGAATGTAGCAGACATTTTCAACGTTTTAGTATGAAAAGAAGGCTAAACATTTCTTATGACGCATTCACATGAATGTTAAGTCTTTGAAAAATAAACTAATAATAATAGATGTCTGTACATCGTGTTTTAAGGGTTAAACAAATTCTAGGGCTCGGATTGGCTGAAATTAACAAAAAGTGTTCAGACGAAAGAAACAGTATGGTGAAATGAAGCCCGAACCTGAAAATGCGTATTAGTTTTAGTATACTGTGCTGCAACCTGAAGCATAATGTGCCTTCATGCAAAGCTCTCATATAGCATACCAGTGGCGACCATCCCAGTGTTTGTGAACATGGTGTTTTGATTATTTATGGCGGGAAACTGGCCGACACCCGTTCCTTGGAAGCCTGTGGCGCCTCCTATGGTACCCATTTGCATACCAGCTGGGTTCGTTGGCACGTTATTTGCAACGACTGGCAATCCGGTGCTTCCGTCAACTAGTTGCCCGGTTGCCGTGGTGATCACGCTTGCAGGTGTTCCTATTGGCATGCCGCTTGTACCATCGAAAAACTGGGTGGTAGTCGTGGCAACCATTCCATTATTGCCGAAATTCGTCATGGAAGCCATTCCCGGTTGCAAGTTGAAAGACGTACTACTGGCAGTATTTTGAGAAGTTGGTGGGAAAAGGAAGCTGTTAAACGATGAACCTTGACCTTGACCTTGGTTGGTGGTCGAGATGGTCGACTGCTGAGTGCCTAGACCAGTAGTGACGGCATTGCCATTGGCATCAACTGAGACAAATTGGAATGTTTTTAATCCCTTGGTGATTCTGATGAATTTCTACATGAATGTTTAACGTTAAGTTATTTGATTTTTTTCTTTCAAATATTTTGATAAAAATATCAATACTCTGGTAACAGATTACATGAGTACATGCATGTGTTCATATTCTTGGCACAGAGCTTTTTTCACAAGAGACTGATCGTAAATACATAACAAAACTCGCTAGTATGAAAACCTGGTGAACATCCACAAATATTCATTAAACCCTGTCCTGCTGAATATGGATATGATCTACCTTAGCAAACGGTGGTGTACAGATCAGATGGCTTCTGAACAGTATCTACACTCATTACCAAAACACGCATATACAAATACATTGTAAATTTTACCGCCATAAAAATGGAAATTTTTAGATGATTTTTTTTTCTTATTTCTGCTCAAAACATAGATTGTGAGAACCCGTCAGAACCGCCTCGGCGAGGCGGTTCTAACGGGTACCCACAATCTATGTTTTTGAGCAGGAATAAGAAAAATAATGTTTACCCCTGCAAACCCCAGTTTTACTATATAAAAGTAGGGTTTGAGGGGGTCAAAATTATTTAGGCAGGTTTTCGTAATGTGTTTGACATCCGGCTCGTGAATTTGTAGTAATAAATTGCATCAAGCAATCTGATTGGTTGAAAGCAAAATGACTAATTTATTCAGTAGGACAAGGATTTATACTGAATCTAACAACGCGACAATGGTTCCTCGTCCTATTTGCAAAATGTGCATGCACGGTCCCTCGTTTGATACTTAGATATGCACCCGTTTGATATTAAGATATGCACTCGTTTGATATTTAGATATGCACTCGTTTGATATTTAGACATGCGTATGACCGTGTCTTCAAGATCAATTCTGTTGAATTTGACCAGATTGATAGCGTGGTCATTGTTCCCCGCCATCGACCTGTCGGATGCGAAGTGTTTGTGCTGTCCGTACGCCTCTTTATACGTAGGTACAAATGGATATTTTCGCCCCCGCCCATAGGGGCTTGAAGAAATATATGGGCTGCTTGATGCTTCCACGCAGAGCTGAATCCGGCCCACACACAAGTACTGGTAAACCGCTTAGAGGATCTAAGCATGTCCAGGAACCGCTGTGCGAGGCGGCCCGTCCATGCTAATAAACCCTATTTGTTTCATTGGGCGACAGGGCTTGAGATGTCATTTCATCTCAATGTCGGGTAAAAGTCCCACAAAATTGGAAGCAACGTCTCCAAAATGACCTTTACAGTGTTGACGGGGACGTTAAACCTCAAATCAAACAAATTTATATATATTGATATTTAGATATGCGTATGACCGTGTCTCCAAGATCAATATCTGTTGAATTTGACAAGATTGATAGCGTGGTCATTGTTCCCCGCTATCGACATGTCGGATGCGAAGTGTTTGTGCTGTCCGTACGCCTCTTTAAACGTAGGTACAAATGGATATTTTTAACCTTTACCCTGCTGTAGGCGATAAGCCCTATCTTTGCAAACAGTGTAGATCCAGATCAGATGGCTTCTGAAGAAGCCATCTGATCAGGATCTACACAGTTTGACATTCAGTTTATGAATATGTGGAAATAAGCTGCATCAAGTAATCTGATTGGTTCAAAGTCAGAAATGAGTGTGGCTTAATTGAATATTCAGCAGGTTAAAGGTTAAACGACTGAGTTCGAGCATTCAGCAGATGTGGATATCGTATTTGAATTCGTGGACACGGCCTGTGGTTTATTGTTTATTCAGTGTCCATGTACTTGAATTCAGTGGCCGCGTGTCAGATACAATAAATAAAGCACTTTTTTTTCTTATCATGTGACAGTTATTAGAATTGAAACGACGTCGCAGTATCTGAAAACTACGTTCTAGAATTACGTCAGTTGCTAGGTGCGTTTTGTAGCAGAACACTATTTAGGTAATTTTTGAGCCGGTCAGTTTACCTATCCACACTTTTCCTGGGCAGGCTTATACGTAATGCAGTAGTCATTTGTAACCACTGCACCCCCCCCCCACCTACGGGGATAGCCGGTGGATAGCGGGGCTAATGTGCGGGGTAGTTACCCTCTGGGTTCCCCCGCAGGGTCGGGTTAATGCGGGGTTTTTGATATTATGCAAATATACCCCCAGTGGAATGAACTATTATAAACAGTGGGGCTGTGACCTTCTGGAGGTCCCCCCGCAGTGCAGGGCTTCTAGCAGGGCTGTGAAAACTGAAACGTCATTGTCCCCGCTATCCCCGTAGGTGCGGGGGGGGGGGGGGGGGCAGTGGTTACAAATGACAGGTGCATAAGCAGTGAACCAGTACAGTTCACATTCTTTCGCCAGAAACTGACAACTGCCCTTCTAGAATCAGCATAAGGGAGATAATGAACGTAGAAAAGATTTCATGATCAATCTCCACAAAAGAATGCTGCCGACCTCGGCAGGTATCGAACCCGCGTCCTCCGGATCAAGTCAAATGCGCATCCGACTGAGTTACTGAGGCCGGCATATGTGTTCATAAGTACAAAGCACAGAAAATATATATGTATCTATAAAATTTAGACAATCATGCAAATCTGTAGATGAAGTCTAATTTATTAGAATGTTTACTTTACTCTGTCAGGTATATACAGTCTGGCACGCTTTTGCCCGAAATGACAATTTTCTCAGTTGTAAGCTCATATTCCCATGATATGGTTGGTTGATTTGTGGTTTAACGTCCCCGTCAACACTGTAAAGGTCATTTTGGAGACGTTGCTTCCAATTTTGTGGGACTTTTACCCGACATTGACATGAAATGACATCTCAAGCCCTGTCGCCCAATGAAACCAATAGGGTTTATTAACATGGACGGTCCGCCTCACACCGCGGTTCCTGGACAGGCTTAGATCCTCTGAGCGGTTTACCAGTACTAGTGTGCGGGCCGGATTCAGCTCTTCCCATGATATAAGCAATGATCTGAAGCTTCTTGTGGCCTACATGGACGACCGTTTCGTTACTACAGTTAAATTTAAATTGCCCGGACACCGTTGGAACCATAAACATCACGAAACAAGCCTATATGAATTTGGCCCCCTTGAACCCCACTTTTATATAGTAAAACTGGGGTTAACAGGGGTAAGCCTTATTTTTCTTATTTCTGCTCTAAAATATAGATTGTGGGTACTCGTTAGAACCGCCTCAATGAGGCGGTTCTAAAGAGTACCCACAATCTATATTTTGAGCAGAAATAAGAAAAAAATCACTATTTTTCATCTTAAAATTTTAATTTTTTCGGAGATAAAGGTTACACTGTATTTTTATAAGCGTGTTTTCGTAATGAATTTGTTAGAAACAGGGGTAGTTCGAGTCATCGAGGGTAATTCAGAGCACCAGGTCCGAATGTTTTATTTGTAGTTTATCGACGTTCTTTAATATAATGATATATTGTGTGTTCTTATTAGAATCGTCTCATCGAGGCGATTCTGATGAGTGTACACAACATACAAAATAAGACAAAAAACGCCGTTATCCCTTTAATTGGAGCTCTGAGAAGAATTCCATAGGGACTCAACAGCGAGTTCAAACACCCCTGGTAAACCAGGCCCCGAGTGTTCAAGTGTTCTAGCCATTGTCGTTTTACTTGAACTGTAAGTGCAGTCTACGTTGAGCGTTGAGTATTCATGTCTAATCACATAAGTTCGCTTATTATCAGTTACCCCCAATATATATTGCTTTGTAACGCACTGACCTGGTAAAGATATGCTATCTCAGGACAAGAGAGCTTTATTACGTCAACGTGACAATGCACTTTTACAAATGAACCACTTTTCTGGAAAAATGACAGAAATGTTGTTGCTACTTTGAAAAATGGAAAAATTACCTGAAAGAAAAAATATCACAGGAAAATATGATCAGCTGATACTAAATATATCGACCCCTAGAATGCTCGGATGCACTGAGGATCAGCAATAACTGATCGTAAAATGTTAATTTAAGAGTGTAGAAGGGGATAAACTGATAATTAGAATTCCAGATTCGTGTCATTTGATATCAAGTTTATCAGGCTCGGCTTCGAGAACGCATGTAGAATCGCTCGGCAAGCCTCGCGATTCTACAAGCGTTCTCGAAGCCTTGCCTGATAAACTTGATATCAAAAGACACCAACCTGTAATTCTCTATTTACGCGCCAGGTTAACACATCTGTGTAACGTGCACCTCTGTAAACCCCACTATATTGAAGAAAGTGGGGGTTACATTATTTTCCTTATTTCGTTAGAACCGCCTCAATGAGGAGGGTCTAACGAGATTCCACAATCTATGTTACCCGTTAGAACTGCCTCAATGAGGCGGTTCTAACGAGATCCCACGATATATGCCTGTACTATAAATAAGGAAAACATCTTAAATATGCATCCGAAAAAATGCTAGTTCTGGAGGTTTTCGCTCACGGGTGTGTTGTAGTATTGTCTGAAATGGGAAAAACAAACTTACCAAACATTGGCCGTGGCATGAACTGTGGCTGTCCGAGGAATGGCGGCCTTGGTGCAAAAGCGTTTATCATTGGGTCCTGGAAAATGCCAAATCCCGGGGTTCCGGTGAACGGTGAGGCGGGGAAGGCCCCAAATGTCTGTTGCCCAAATGGGCCACGAATCATCTGAGGGCCCATAAACGGACTCTGCATGAACGGACTTCCAGGAAACTGGGACTGCTGACCCGGCATCGTCTGGCCCTGCCCAAATCTGGGCATATTATTAGCATTTAATTGGTTTTGAAATAGATTTGATTGAGTGTTTGGGTTGAAAGCCAATGAATTGAAATTTGACTGGCTGAGAGCACCCATTCTGGTTGGATCCATTCTGGTTGGATCTTGAAACATGCCGTTTTGCATCATATTTTGTCCATTACCCATTGGTCTTCTTTGTCCATTTTGCATCATTTGTCCATTTATATTTGAAAAACCACCAGTTTGTCCATTCATACCCATCTGATTATTCATAACTTGACCGTTGCTCATAAATTGTCCGTTATTCATCATCTGTCCATTATTGGCCATTTGTCCGCCATTCATTAACTGGGCGCTATTCATTGTCTGTCCGCTGTTCATAAATTGTCCACCCATTGTTTGTGGATTGTTCATAAGTTGTCCACCATTCATCGCTTGTCCAGCGTTCATCATCTGACCACTGTTCATGGTTTGGCTGTTCAATGTATTCATTCTGTTGGGCTGGTTTGGATTTGCCATCGGGAATCCAGTTGGTGTATTTTGAGGCATATTATTTCCCTGTGGAAAGCCACCGGCTTGGCCTAAAGTCCCCATCCCGCCTGTATTGGTTGCCGTCCCAACGGGAGGTATATTAGTGGCAGCCACAGAGCCTGCGCCAAGGTTGTTCGTGCCCCCATTAGTCATTGCGCTGTTGAAGGAGGAAAAGTCGAAACCCGAGCTGCCGGTGTTCTGTGCCGACGATAAATGGGCCACGCCCACGAAAAACAGACATGTTATTAATCTCATGGTTGATTCTGAAAAGACAAATAAGAGATTAAAATGCAATATTAAGATCAAAATGCTATATTAAAACCACCTTTGCGACTGTTCATAAGTTTTAAAGACCAACTTTTGGACTGTTCAAAAGTGGTCTTAAGACCACTTTTGAACAGTCCCAAATGGTCTTAAGACCACTTTTGAACAGTCCAAAAGGTGGTCTCTTATAAGGAGACACTGGGTGCAGAAAACACAAAGAAAGAATAACTGAAATCTTCTCATTAAGATTTTAAAAACAGATTTAGTCTCAGTATTAGGTGGTCTTAATAGCGAAATTTTACTGTAACATGCAAATACTGTGCATCTTCGAACACCAATAACTCGCTTACCACAGCTCTTTCGAACTCTTTATCGAATACCTGCGAAAAAGCCCCATAACTACAGAAACAGCGAAATTCCGCTATTAAGACCACCTAAAATTAAGATTATTTCTGCTTTTTTTAAAACCATATTTAGTAGGTTGTAGCTATTGTTTCTTTGCGTTTTCTGCATACAGTGTCCTCTGGTCAGAGACCACCTTTGGGACTATTCAAAAGTAGTCTTTAAGACCACTTTTGAATAGTCCCAAAGGTGATCTTAATATACGAATTTTACCGTGTAGTTATATATTTTGAATTATTTTCATTTCTATCTTGAAAATATATGTTGTGTGCACTCATTAGTATGGCCTCGATGATGCGATTCTAATGAGTACGCACGACATATTTTGGGTTTTAAAAAAAAAACACGAAAAGATATCTGTTATGCCCCCTGCCCTAGGGCCATAATTATTCTTAAATGGCTCGAACTACCCCTGTCCCGAGTGTGTTCGAACTGTTGAATGTGTTCTAGCCATTGAAGTTCGACCGTAAAATATAAGAATCTGATATGGGGTTCTGTTGTAGATTGGCGTACGACCGTGCTGAGCTGAACCAAGGAGCCTGGGGGACGACCCTGCTGAGCGGAACCGAGGCTTCTCCGAGGTTCCGCTCAGCACGGTTATCCCGAGGGTTGGAAACGCCCATCTAAAACAGAACACCATATCATATTCTTTTTCTTGCACAAAACCACCGAAATTTGTTAGTTTACTTTATTTAACGTTTAATATTTTGTTTGCTTGGGTAAAAACACCAGGGAAAGAACAGAATTTCTATCCCAGGCTAAAACCACGGATTTCCTTGTCCGGTGTGCAAGAAAACACAGTTATTAAAGAATGCTTTTATAAAAGATAACAAAAATATTCATGCTGTATTGTTTTGGCTGCAAGGGTTTACTTAGTTGCACACTGTCGAAAGGAGCAGTGTTTGCTAAGACTGATTTTATGACTGGTGTCAAACTATTTGCGGTAAATACGTTAGAGGTTTAACGCCCCCGTCAACATTATTTAGGTTATTTTGGAGACGATGCTTCCAATTTTGTGGGACTTTAACCCGAAATTGAGATGAAACAACAACACAAGCCCTGCCGCCCAATGAAATCAATAGGGTTTATACGCATGGACTGTCCGACTAGCTCCGCTTTGCCTATGCAGGCTTAGTTCCTCTTAGCGGTTTACCAGTACTCGTGTGCGGTCGGTTTGAAGCATCATGAAGCCCATCTATTTCTTCAAGCCCCAATGGGCGGGGGCCGAATTTGATATAAATTATATTTTTTGTGGTACCACTTTACAGTATGCGACATTGTGCAGTTTTCACACCTCCAAAAGGGAAATTTTACTGATGGAAATCCGTGATATTTTTTTTCATTTTTTTACTCCAAACATTGATTGTGGGTGCTCGTGAGAACCGCCTCATTGAGGCCGTTCTAACGACTGCCCACAATTTATGTCTTGGAGCAGAAATAAGAAAAACTATGTGTACCCCTGTAAACCCCAGTTTTCTATACAAAGTGGAATTTAGGTGGTGTTCATTTCATGAACTTGTTCACGCGATGATATGAAGATACGTGTAACTTGGTTTTACAGGGTAAGCGTTCTATTTATCTCTACTCCCACTGGGGCAGTTATAACGAGCTTCTACAATCTGTTTGGCGAAGATATGTGCGTTTGTGAGTTTTATGTCCCACTAACAGCTAAGGTCATTCGGAGACGGTACCTCGGTTTAAAGTCTCGTCCGAAAGTCTGGAGAAGCCTGCATGGGATCGAACCCACGAACCCTGTTTTTGAGGCGGGTAGCTTATCCACTACACCACGAAGCTTCTATTTGATTTTGTTTGAGTCGAGGTTTAACTTCCCCGTCAACACAGTATAGGTCATTTTGGAGACGTTGCTTCCGATTTTGTGGGACTTTTACCCGACACTGAGATGAAATAACATCTCAAACCCTAACACCCAATGAAACCAATAGGGTTTATAAACATGGGCGGTCAGACTCGCACCACTTTGCCTGGCCAGGCTTAGATCCTCTAAGTGGTTTACCAGTACTCGTGTGCGGTCGGTTAGTCTTAATTCTGCACGGAAGCACCATGCAGTCCATCTATTTCTTCAAGCCTCGATGAGCGGGGGTCGGGCTTCTATTTGATGAAGATATAAGAAAAATATCAGAAATTTTGACATCAGCTTTTGATATATGGTAGAATGCTCTATACGCACGGGCGTCTTACTCTCCCAAACAACATGAACAAAAGGTGAAGACATATTGCAAAAAATGTTATAATTTGAGTAGCAATGCAAGAAAATATATACATCGTACTGATCGTGGCTAGGAGAAGCAGTGGCGACAGCAGCAGCAGTAGTAGTAATAGTAGTAACAACAGCAGTAGTAGTAACAGCAGCAACAGAAGCAGTAGCAGAAAATATAATAATAATAATTAACAATAATAATAATAGTTTTTACTAAAATTTCTTACATTTACGAATTATTATATTTAAATAGGTTTAACTGCAGTAGCTCACCTGTTTCGAATCCAAGAAACACTAAGGAAGAACTGAATAAACTCAGCGATTTAAATATAAAATCACCTAGAGGCGTTAGAAATGTTCAAAAGTTATAAGGATTGTTCAGTATATCACAACTTGGCCTGTCAGATTTCTTATACGTTACATCAACATATACATTAAACTGGCGGAAGTGAGAAGTATTTTTCATCTAGCAATAATTTCATGCTTCCGGAAAAATAGCCAATGAGGTTTGGCGAATGCGTTTGACGTGTAATGGAGTCCAACACTCCGGGATTTGTACATGATGAGAAGTAACGCCTAAAGCAAGAAAAGGCGGTATTTTTTTTAAAGATGGAGTGGATACCTTTTAAAGGGAAGGAACTCTATTATAAATACTGCTGCACCCTTTATCGAAAGAGTTCTACTTTTGAAATAGGGCTTCTCAAGACTTTCGGATGAGTCTTTAAACCGAGGTCCCGTCTCCGTATGACCTATGCTGTTGGTGGGACGTAAAACTCAAACACTCACTCACTTTTGAAAGAAAGAACACGTTCCTCGCTAGCAAATTCTTCCTTTAAGGGGAATGGGTACACCTTAAGGGGAGGCAACTCCTGTAAAAGTATTTTTGTTTCCCATGTCAATAGGGGTCAACTCTTAAAGGAAAGAATTTGCTCCTGAGGAGCAAATTCTTTCCTTTAAGAGTAGACCCCTTTTCAGTGGGACTGTACCTATAGAAAAGCGAACAGGAAGTCCCGAAAGTTGTCTTCCTTTGAAAAATGGCGGAAAATGTGCTAGGTGTTCCCATTCCCCTTAACATTGCACCGGTTTATCGGACGGATTCAGTTTACAAGACCAGGAAGGTGGAATGCATATCAGGTGTATCCATTCCCTTTAATCAGACGGGGACAAAAAAAAATGTTTCAGACTGGTTTACGTGTTGATTCGCCCACAGATTCACCGCATAACCTTGCTCGTACCAAATGACATCGACTCAGCTTGGTCATAGTACAACCTAAGCCCTTTATACGCCGGCCATACTTGCATACGACCTTTTTAACGTATATTATTCTTAAAAAAGCTTAGGATTTCTTGTGAACCGTGAATGTTTAAACATCCATAAATGAGAATAAAAGACATCAGATTACAATATGCACTAGAATTTTGCTGGACATGTAAAGGGTAAAGGCCAGTCACCTGCGGTTTTGAATGTGTAAACATTATGGGTCATCTGAAATGATACATGTAGAAAGATTTGTCATTACTCTCATAACCTTCCTGGAACTTCCTTCTCGCACATGACTCAAATGTTATGTTAGCACTCCTGTGCATAAGCAGAATCTGCTTTTCAATAAGTTAATGATCATCACGAAAACACACCTATATAACTCTGACCCCCTGGAACCCCACTTTTTATATTAAAACTGGGGTTTACAGGGGTCAACCTTATTGTTCTTATTTCTGCTCAAAATATAGATTGTGGGTACTCGTAGGTTTAGAACCTACGAGTACCCACAATCTAAATTTTGAGCAGAAATAAGAACACTATCATAATTTTTCATCTTAAAATTTTAGTTTTTTTCGGCGGTAAAATTTCCAATGTGTTTGTATAGGTGTGTTTTCGTAATGTTTTGGATAGGCAATTTCGATACTGCCTATCCTGTGCAAAATCATTGAAAATCAAATCGCAAATCAGCCTGGATTCCTAAAGATGCAACTTTAATTCATATCACATTGATAAATGCTTTTGGAAAAATATTCAGTGTCGTACTTTTCGGTTTGTGAACGGCTTTCGACATAGTAGGTCGTGATTTGCTGCTGCAGAAACTTGCAGTATACGTAAACATTCAGCGACGCCATTTTATTTGAAATGATGTATAATGTCCCCTTCAACACTATTTAGGTCATTTTGGAGACGCTGCTTCCAACTTTGTGGGACTTTTACCTGACACTGAGATGAAATGACATCTCAAGCCCCGCCGCTCAATGAAACAAAAAGGCTTATATACATTGGATGGTCTGACACACAACACTTTGCCGTAAAGCGCCGTAAGAAGACTTGCAGAACATATTAACCATAACTCTAGTTTGCTTACTTTTGAAGTTATTGCTCTCTGAACGCTAAACATAGGCCCGTGCCCATCGGGGCTTGAAGAAATATATGGGCTGCATGATGCTTTCTCGCAGAGCTGAAACCGACCCGCACACGAGTAATGGTAAACCGCTTAGAGGATCTAAGCCTGCCCAAGCAAAGCGGTGCGAGTCGGACCGTCCATGCTAATAAACCATATTGGTTTCATTGGGCGGTAGGGCTTAAGATGCCATATCATTTCAATGTTGGGTAAAAGTCCCACAAAATTGGAAGCAACGTCTCCAAAATGACCTTTACAGTGTTGACGGGGACGTTAAACCTCAAATCAATCAAAATAATGAACACTGAACATAAGCGAATGTTTGTTTTTGTTTGATTTGATGTTTAACGTCCCCATCAACATTCAGCGATGCCATTTTATTTGAAATGATGTATAATGTCCCCATCAACACTATGTAGGTCATTTTGGAGACGTTGCTTCCGATTTTGTGGGACTTTTATCCGACACTGAGATGAAATGACATCTCAAGCCCTGTCACCCGATAAAACCAATATGGTTTACAAGCATGGGCGGTCCGATTCGCACCGCATTGCCTGTGCAGGCTTAGATCCTCCAAGCGGTTTACCAGTACTCGTGTGCGGGCCGGATTCAGCTTTGCGTGGAAGCATCATGCAGCTTAAGCGAATGACTTCAGCATACTAACAAGTGACCGTTCAATCTAATCGCAATTGACCTCTACAATCCGAATACTTAGAAAGCAAGTGATCTGAACGGTTTGTTTTTTCTCCTGTGTCATACTTTTAACAGTCCTTCGATCTGATTTGCTTTTTTGAAGATGTCTATGATTTCTATTCAGCCAGTGATACTATTGGAAGACTTAAATGCTAAATAACAAAGGAAATGCTTACTGGCACACGTTTTATGCGTATTTACAATTGTGTCAACCGGTTATAGCATAACGATAAACAAAGTGATCAACAATCTACCTCTTCTCAAGCCATCCAAAAAATAGCATCTTTCTGCGGTTGGAACATGATAAAACATCCTTCTTACCATCAAGACATATAAATTGCACATAAGCGTTATGTTCACGGAACAAAAGTGAAATTCCTTACCGTGTCGGCGAAAATATCA
This sequence comes from Lucinisca nassula, assembly GCA_963580285.1. NCBI lineage: Eukaryota > Metazoa > Mollusca > Bivalvia > Lucinida > Lucinidae > Lucinisca > Lucinisca nassula. The sequence goes on along the minus strand of OY757010.1, from coordinate 43,737,471 downwards.
TACCGAAAGTGACTGATCGTCCACTATACAAATCGCAAGTGCTGTTCAATCGCAAATGGCCGTTCACTTCCGCTCCCATACTGTGATAACCATTTCTAAGATGTACTCACGTCGGCTTTGTAAGTTTAAAACCGTTTGAGAATGACACATGCAGAACTCAAGAACTCGTAGCTCTGTTAAATCTACTTTTTAAGTTACGGCCCTTTGAACATAATAAATATTGAAAATGGCCATTTCTATCATGGACTGGCGTCCGCTCTGTAAGTTAAAAACCATTCCAGATATCTTGCTGAAACTTCACAAAAATGTATACCAAAAGAATCGAAACTATGGTTAACTAACTTCTGGAGTAACACTGAAAATATTTATGTTTAATATTTGTCCGCTCTGTAATTTGAAAACTGTTTGAGTTATTTTCTTGAAACTTTATGCAAATGTATATCCCCATGATATGATGTAGAGAATACAAGAACCAAACTTTTAATTACATACCCCCTCTGAACATTGTAAACAGCGATCCTAGTTATAAATATGTGCATTTTCTATATCATAAAAATGTTGCAATGATTTTCTTGGAAAAAAAAATAGTTGCCTTGCAAAAGCAACATAAGATTACATGCAGAACACAAGAACCACATGGCTTAACCAATTTTTAGCTATGGCTATAACAATTTCTGTGATAAACAGTAATATTCCGCTATTAAGACCACCAAAAATGAGACCAATTCTGCTTTAAAAAGCTTATTTAGAAAGTTTCAGTTCTTCATTCTTTGTGTTTTCTGCACACAGTGTAGTCTGGTCAGAGACCACCTTTGGGACTGTTCAAAAGTGGTCTTTAAGACCACTTTTGAACAGTCCGAAAGGAGGTCTTAATTTAGGAATTTTACTGTACTTGTATCTACCTTGTAAATAGAAAACATTTTAAGATATTTTCAGTAAAGAAGCACCATGAGGGGATCTGCAGTAAACGACCATTGTAATTCTGGTTTACTTATTTTTGGACATTGAAAATTATATTCATGTCAACTTTATTTAGGGAAAGACCAATGTACCTTCACATTCATTTTTGACAGTGTTGTATCACTTGCTTGATGTAAGTGCTGTGGCGGGGCATAATGCAGTACTTGCAGTGCTTTTATTCAAATAAGTTAACCAAACAACCTCTATACACCCCAACCTCATTATAACACTGTTAGTTAGAACACGGTTTTGTATATAACGCCGGATTAAGATGGATCCCAAATGATATAGATTATATAGAAAAATTAATTTGAAATATACGCCTAGTACATGCAAGGCAGACTCTATACAGGATAAAAATGAGTTAAATGTCCATCAAGGGTATTTTAAACTCATAACAATTCAAATCACAATGGAATATTCCACCTAATGAGTTTGGAGTGGTCCCTTTCCAATTATAGGGATGTCAGGTTTGTTTTGTGTGCAGTAAGTTTTACAAAAATGCATGTACTTTAAGCAAAGAGTGTACACTCGGACCAGACGCTGCGTTCTGTAGCGTCTGAATTGGGTCTACACTATTTGTCAATGTCCCGAAAAAGGGCCGCTATGTATATATAGGTTATTGACTCAATGAAAGATAACGGAAGCTTGTCTAATTTACATTATGATAACACACCCGTGCGACATATAGGATTTTTTTCACATCCCAAAAATGGCTACTTTTCTGATGAAAATCTGAGATATTTTTCTTTTTTATACTGCAAACATAGGTTGTAGGTGCTCGTTAGTACCGCCTCATTGAGGCGGTTCTAACGAGTACCCACAACCTATGTCTATGAGCAGAAATAAGGAAAATAGTGTATCCCCCTCCCTAAACCCCAGTTTTCTCTATATCAAGTGGGGTGTAGGGGGGGGGGGGTGTTCATTTCACAGACTTGTTAGCGTGATGACCGGGGCAAGTATGCAATCCTCCTCTTGGGTGGGAATGGGATAATGATGGGTGTATAACTTTGATTAATTTAATATCAGTTTTAAATCCAAATTGAATCGAAAAAAGAAAAACAGATGGTTCATCTGTTGAAATGCTACGGTCCTCATGACGCACAAGAAAATCTGCTGTATTTCATAACTCAAAAATTATTTAAACCAGACTTAAGGTTCTTGTGTTCTACATGACATCCTATGTTGCTTTACATTTTTGCAAGGCTTCAAGAAAATCTCTGGAATTATTTCAAGTTAAAGAAAGGACACACGTGCATGACTAGGATCACTGTTTACAATGTTCAAAGGGCGATAACTCCAAAAGCAGGACGTTCAAAGTTATGGTTCTTGTGTTCTGCACATCATCATATAATTTACACAATTTGCATAAATTTTCAAGAAAATATCTCAAACAGTTTTCAAGTTACAGAATAGATACAAATATATTACAGAAAAAAAAAACTTTTTTCAATACTCAAAGGGTAAGAACTCCACATGTAGGTTGGCCAGAGATAGCCAGAGTTACGGTTCTTGTGTTCTGCACCTCGTCTTATAATGCTTAGTTTTGTGCGAAGTTTCAATAATATATCTGAAATGGTTTCCAGCTTACAGAACGGACACGAGTAGAAATGGCTATTTTCAATATTTACTATGTTCAAAGTACCGTAACTCCAAAAGTAGGTTATCTTGTGTTCTGCAAGTTGTCCCATTATGAGAAATTTCATGAGATTTCCACTTACAGAGCGGACACAAGTATACATAGTAAACATGACTATGTTAATGTTCAAAGGGCAATATATAACACCAAAAGTAGTCAAACCAGAGTGAGGTATATATGTTCTGCACGTTGTCTTATGGGCGTTACATTTGCACGTATGACGATTCATGAAAACATCTCTAACGGTGTCAGAGTTATGGGGCGGACATGAGTACAGGGTAGAAATGACGATGTTCAAAGGGCAATAACTCCAAAAGTCGGAAAATCATAGTTACGTGTTCGGTTTATGTGTTTTGCACGTCGTCTTATAGTGCTTTATATATTTGTGAAGTTTCGTAGAAATATCTCAAACGGTATCAGAGCTACAATGTATGGAGCGGGCACGAAACTATAGGTGCTGACGGACGGTGGGAGGGACGGTCGGTCAGGGACGGACGTACGGACAGACGAACGGACGGACATACTTAAATATACTAACATAGGTCAAGGTCATCAGGTCAAGGTGCCGGCCAAGCCAGAAGGTCAGGGAGATGCTTTATGCAAGGTTTGATGGTTGATACTACAGTACAACATTTGACGTAAATGTCGAATTCGACTTTATTGTTGACAGACGGACTGACGAACGGACGCCTATGTCACACCCTACTACAAGCAGCTGTGACAAAAACACTGTCAACCTCCCATAATTATTCATTGAGATCATCTTCAAATGCGCTCTTATCGGTTCCTAGATCAAGAATTGCATTATACAATCGCTCATTCTCGCATTCAGCCTCTAGGTTATGAAATTTATTGCCGCCATCTCTAAGAGAAACAAAGCTCAATGAATTTAAAGCACCTCTGAAACACCTCTTGTTTTCACAAATTACATAAATTATATAACATTTCTAAATGAAACCGGTTGCATGTGCAGTAATACATTTTAATTATACATACTTTACTGTGCGACTCTTGATCAGTTGTTTCAAATATGTTAAAATTCTCCTCTTTACAATTATAACTTTTTAGACAAAGCGCGCAGCAAAATTTACTGTATTTTTGTTATTGTTGTTGTTGTTATGCTGTTGTTGTAGTTGTTGTTTTAGATTTTAAGTACGTTCCATCCTGTTGCATCCTGTAAACGGATAATACAATTCTTACCGTTGTACAAAATGTATATACATGTACTTTTGTAAATGCTTGCATGAAATGTGTTGTGTTGTGCTTTTTTTTTTGTTATTGTTGTTGTTGTTGTTTAGGTTTAGTCCGCGTGTTTTATTATAGAATGCCACATGGTATGGACAACAGCAGGCGGCAAGCTTCTATAGTTAGTAAGTTACGGTCGATTGTTTATTTTGGTCGATTGATATCAATTGATAAACTACTCCACCACCCCCTTCCCTCCAAAGAAATTGAAAAATGCTAGTTTGCCAGCTATAAAAGTCGATATTATAGATCATAATGTTACGAAATGCCAACTGCCCCCGCCTATCGGGGTTTGAAATAATAGATTGGCTGCATGATCCTTCCACACAGAGCTGAAACCGACCTCACACTGATAATTCGCTTAAAGGATCTAAGACTGTCCAGGCAAAGCGGTGCGAGTCGGACCCTCCGTGCTTATAAACCCTATTGGTTTCATTGGGCGACAGGGCATGAAATGTCATTTCAATGTCGGGTAAAAGTCCCACAAACTTTGAAGCAACCAAAATGACCTCTACAGTGCTGACGGGGACGTTAAACCTCAAATCAAACAAAACGAAATACCAATGTATAAACTAAACTTCCCTGATGGAACCAGGCATGTTAATATAAAGTAGACAAACATTTTGAAATTTTCACTTGGCGTTTAGATCTGATATAAATCGCTAATTCATCAAGTTTTATTTTGCCTTGGGCTGAAATTCATGTTCTTAAATCAGAAAAAGAAAACGGTAGTGTGTACATTGATTGATAGACGGCTCTTATGATATATCCCGACAATTTCAATAGGTCGAACAGCTCTGGGACCGCGTGAGATAGGGGTAATTCGAATTAAACATGTCAGCGAAATGAACACTCCTAAACCCCTATTTATATAGAAAAAAACTGGGGTTTACGGGGGTATACATTATTCTTCTTATTTCTGATCCAAGACATAAGATGTGGGTACTCGTTAGAATCGCCTCATTAGAATCGTCTTTAATTGCACGCCGGTGGGTCCGGTCTCAGTTTTTATGACGGTTCCAGCGTAAAGGTTTCATGCGGACTGACCAAATCATTTGTCTAAATCGCGACGGAAGTATGGGCGATGAGTGTGTGTATCGCTTATATGATTTTGTTTTGGATAGCGTAAAATCGATTTAAGCAACCCCCACACACCACCACCACCACCCACCCACCCGTTGGAATTCGTTTCACTGACCGTTCTAACGCGGTTCTTCTGTCGCGGTTTATTTCTGTTATGGTTTGTCTTTGGAGTGCGTGTATCGCTTATAGTATTTTGTTTTGGCTAGCCAATTGGCCATTTCATGGGAAAGTAACTCCGCTATTGAGTTTCCATTAGGTATTTCATATTTGTATTTCTTTCCCTTTGGTGTCACTGATGGGAGCTGTGGGTTTATTGTATCGATTCCTGATCATTGCCTTCACTTCTATTTTACTGAGAATTAGAGAGAATTTGTTTTTATGTAATGTTGGTTGGTGCCTGATGCTCTGTCTCTGATCGAGCCCATCGGAGTCTAACTGTTGGTTTTCTTTTGCTCCAACATTTAATGCAGTCGAGTCCTCACCGTTGTTTCCTCTCTGTGATTGTATGATTTTTTGGGTTCTCGGAGATGTTGCACTGATAAGTTAGGAGGCCTTCATGCGGACTGAACAAATTATTTGTCTAAATCGCGACGGAAGTAAGGGCGAGGATTAAAGCTGCGTAAAATCGATTTTAGTCCCCTGGTGGAATTCGTTTCACTGACCGTTTCAAGGCGGTTCGTCTGTCGCGGTTTATTTTGTTATGGTTTGTCTTCGAGTGTATGTCGCTTATATTATTTTGTTTTGGATAGCCAATTGGCCATTTTGTGGGAAAGTAACTATCCTTTTGGCTTTCCGCTATTAATGTTCCCCTAATTCATGTTTGCGTTTCTTTCCCTTTGATGCCACTGATGGGAGCTGTGGGTTAACTGTATCGATTCCTGATCATTGCCTTCACTTCTGTTTTAATTATCAACCCTGTAGGCCGACACAAATACATGTAATAGAGTGTAGATCGGTCTGGGATCACCCCATCAGGATCTACACTGCTTATTATATAGACAATAATTATTGCCTAAACCACCTATGTATTGTTAGGGAAGTGACATTATCATTTGAAAAAGTCGTGTTTTGTGTATTTGATTTAATGAACACTTTATATAGCGAAGAGTGGGGTATACAGTGGTTTAAGCGGTTGCTCAGTCGTGGTTATTTTTTTTTTTTTTATTATAGTTGAGCCCCGCCAAGCGAATTTTTGTGTCTTCGAGCATTCCGTCATGACAAATTTTAACTGCGCATGCCCAGCCATTCAGAGGGGCCAGGGATATGGCTTTCTGTCTGAATTTTCCTCTTGATTCACTGCTTGTATGAGCGAGCAGCGAAGATTCTGGCGAGACTGCGCAGATGCGCAGGCTCGCCTGAACCTTCGCTGCTCGCATAGGCGATAAGTACCAAAATCGCTTGACGGGGCCCAGATTGTCTTTGAATGTGCACGTGTGTATCGCTTATACATTTTTGTGTTGGATAGCCAACTGGCCATTTTGTAGTTTGGGCTTTCCGCAGTTTCCATTAGGGTCTACTTATTTCATGTTTGTTTTTCTTTCCCGTTGATGTCTGGGATAATTGTATCGCTTCCTGATCATTGCCTTTACTTCTGTTTTAAATTACATTCCATATCTGTGTTGAAAAACAAAGAATGTGGTTACTCATTAGAATCGCCGGCAATTCAACATTTTACGTCAAATTTATGAAAAAAAATGTTACTTTTTGAGTGAATTTCTGCATTTCAAGAACTACAACCTATTGCAACTGGGCAATGACGTTTAAAACAAAGTGGCAGCAAGACCTCATGTGACTTCGCATCGACATTGATACGATTTTGTGTGCGCGCTGGATAAATGTCCCTGTGTCGCATCTATAGATATGTCGTGTGTTTTAATGGTTATTATTTTAATGGAAAGTATTTGACCACTCTAGTAGCAAAAATTCGATTCCGTAAACACCAGTTTGGAAAAGGATTTCAAACAAAGTGCCCACCTACCCTCGAACAGAAACAAACAAAAATACCCCCATTCGATGCAGCTTTATCTATATTGAAACATAAGGATAACTCATCCGTGTGGTGCCCCGCCCACCTGGGGCTAGGAGAAATATATTGGGCCTGCACGTGCTTCCACGCAGAGCTGAAACCGACCGCACATGAGTACTGGTAAACGGCTTGGGTTCTAAGCCTGCTCAGGCAAAGGTGTGTGAGTCGGACCGTCCATAAATATGGTTTGTTTGAGGGGGGAGGGGCATGGAGTGAGGTGTCATTTGGTAAAAAGTCCCACATAATTGGAAGCACTGTCTCCAAAAATGACCTAAATAGTGTTGGCGGGGACTTTAAACCTCAGTTCAAACGAACAAAACTCACCCGTGTGGCATATGGCTTTAAAAATGACATGTTTGCTAATGGCCAATTATAGGGATGTTAAGTTTGTTTTGTTTGTGGTAAATTTTACATATATGTATGTACTTAGAACAGTGTAGACCCAGATCAGACGCCGCGCCCCACGGCCTAGTCAACACTACTTCGATCATGTCGAGCCCGTTATTAACCCTTATCTTGCTGTTCACGACAATGCCTATCTTTGGAAAACAGTGTAGATCCAGATCAGATGGCTTCTGAAGAAGCCATCTGATCAGGATCTACACTGTTTGACATTCAGTTTATGAATTTGTAGCAATAAATTACATCAAGTAATTTGATTTGGTTGATAGACTGAAATGGGTGTGGCTTAAATGAATATTCAGCAAGATAAGGGTTAAAAGCATAAATAGCACACAAACAAAAGATGTCAAACCTGGAAAAGGGCATTAGGCCTAAAAAATAGCCGTGTTTCCGCTAACCCGACCGACCCCGACTCTACTATTTGTATTAAAATTAAAACTCCGACCCTACCATTTACAATTTCCGACCCTACCCAGTGTCGTCTTTGCATTTTCCAGTAGTAATTCCGCGTTTTAAGTACATTTTTGTAGTTTTTGGCATTTAGTACCTTGCCTATACATGAAAACATGCCTATACAAATACATTATCAATTTTTCGGCCAAAAAATGGAAATTTTAAGATGAAAAAAATTGCGATAATTTTCTTATTTTTTCCTCAAAACATAGATTGCGGGGACTCGATAGAACCGCCTCGACGAGGTGGTTCTATCGAGTACCCACAATCTACCTTTTTGAGCAGAAACAAAAAAAAATTGTTTACCCCTGTAAACCCCAGTTTTAGTATATAAAAGTGGGGTTTTAGAGGGTCAAATTCGCATAGGCGTGTTTTCATGATGGCTAACCCCAAGTGTTATTTTCTTAGTTAACTGCTCTTAAAGACATATTTATTGTTCGCACGACCCGACAGGGTCCTCTCTCTCTCTCTCTCTCTCTCTCTCTCTCTCTCTCTCTCTCTCTCTCTCTCCTCTCTCTCTCTCTCTCTGACGGTGTCATGGCCTACATGTTGCTCTCTCTCTCTCTCTCTCTCTCTCTCTCTCTCTTAGCGTACCAGCAATCTCTCTCTCTCTCTCTCTCTCTCTCTCTCTCTCTCTCTTAGCGTACCAGCAATTAGCGAGCGTAGGTAAATATAAATTACAGTCTGTCGTTGAATAACTCATGTCTGACATGTGACGTGTCAACAACGTCGTGTCTACAGCAAACCAACATCAAAGCGATGCATTGAATTTGACTTTGCAACGTCGATGAAACGTCAGAACTTTGCGTTAGCGATAATACGGCGCTTAATAAAATGTCATTTGCCCAATGCTCGGACCCATTAAGACTCAGTGGGACTGGAACATTAAATTCAAAACAAACATAGAACACACTTTCAGTGCATGAGAATGAAACACTCATTCGCAAGTGCAAGATTTTACAGTAAAATATGGTAGAATTCTTCAACCTTCCCAGCCCTTACATTTACCCATTTGGTACCGGAAAAAGTTTAGCCATTTTCGAAATAAATTTTGAAGAAAAAAAAACCTTGAATCTTCAATTTATCAAAATTGCACATAATTTTTATACATGCTGACAGATCGCTGAACATTTTTACCTGCACTTCTAGACAGATCGTTGAATTGTTTCTCAAGAGAGAGAGAGAGAGAGAGAGAGAGAGAGAGAGAGAGAGAGAGAGAGAGAGAGAGAGAGAGAGAGAGAGAGAGAGAGAGATCAAAGTTCTGTCCGTATGTGATAGCTTTACTTAGATACATTTAGCGAATAAAACGAAAAGTTACGTAAAAACTTATTTTGTAAGTAAGCTTTCGTGAATAACGGCATCTCAAGCCATTGACATGGGTCATTCACGAAGAGATTTTCGACAATTAAAAACGGATCCAGGATAAATGAATTTCAGTAATAAAAGCAAAATATCATTCTTTCCTTCTCGAATTATTTCAATGTAAACGGGTATATTTCCTTTCAAAATGTCTGAATATTGTTAGCATTTTAAGTTCCGCCAATACATTTGAATATCGATGGCCGTTTCAATTGACGGCCAGTGCTTTGCGCATGCGCAAGAATGACGTCATAAACGGAATTCCTAAAACCTCCTATATGTTAGGCACCTTTTGACATGATGTAGTTGTCATGTACAGCGCCTTCAGTGTATATATTCCTGTGGATAAGTTACAACGTGTTCCCGTGTTCCTGTATATATGCCCTATGATCTACACAACACCAGCCCTCTCCTGTATAAACTTTATAAGTAAAATAACAAACACGTACTAAGAAGATTTACCAGAAGCTAACCTGGGTGTCCCAACCTTGGGAGTTAATACAGAGATAAGAAGAAGATGCAGCTCATAGTTTCTACATGATAACATCATTTTAATGAGTTGCAAATTCCTGTGGTAGGGAATAGTTTACTTTAGTTATGAAGAGTCTGATAAAATTAACCAATCATAGCCAAGCGGCTTCCACGAGCTGAATTTATACCTGAAAGCTCTTATGATGAGCTATTCTGTCTGTCTGTGTTTCTTAGTGTTCCACCGCTTCTTTAATCGGTGCACCCTCTTGGAGGTATAAGTTTAACGATAGAGAGCTCAAATCTATTGTGGTGCTTTTATTTACACGTGTGTGGCTTAACTTATTTATTTACACTGTATTTAAAATACTGTCTTTTCTGGATAGTCAGGTAGTGGACGCCCGCTTAAGGGCCACGATACGTCTCCTGTGTATTTTGGATAAGTACTCCCTTGTATACAGTTCCAGCAACCCCAGCCTCTCGTCCCCCAAATCGTTGGTATTAAGGAGCACAGACGCATCCAATGTAATTTGAGTCAAGAATTCTGGGTCACTGAGCTGTGATGTCTGATAATCTGTAATAACATGGCTTGCTGACAACCTGTCTCTGTAAGCTTTCCTCTCGGCTGATAAGAATTCACATTCACTAATAAAGTGCTGCCTGGTTTCAGGAGCAACTGCACACAATTTACAGTTAGGATTAACCGCGTGCTGATTAAAGGCAGCTCGATTTGCTTGAAGGATGTACGTACCCGTCAATAACTTACACTTAATTTGTGCCCGTCTATTATCATGAACATTATCCCTAACAGTTGACCAAATATGGTGGCACTTGCCAATTTTCAGAACATTTGGGTTAAGATATTTAGTAGAGGTTTTATTTGCAATATCGGACTTCCAGAAGGACTCCACACTTTCATGTATTCTTTGGTTAAGTGTACGTTTCCATTCTGCTTTGGAAGGGGGATTGCTGATCAAATGAAATATTGATGGCAGCTCGTACTGTTCAAGAATACTTTGAATATGAGTAAACATACTCTTGTTGTTGTTGTTGTTGTTGTATATATTCTGCCGTCCGGCACACCTCCAATGGAGTATAAGTCTTCAAGGCTAAAATGGTGTCCCCTTCACCACTCTATTTACAGTTTATGATACACCATTTATACATAGTTAAACGTTCTTTGTTAAAATCTTGTAAAATCTCTTTAAAATCTGCTTCTCATAAAAAATATTAATAACTGGGCTCTGCTGTTGTGCGTCTTGGCTTGTCTCATGGAGGTAAAAGTTTGTAACTTCAGTTTAGTCAGTGTGTTCGTTTTCTTTTATTTCTGCGTTCTTTCCTTCTCGGCATTAACTGTAGTCTTTTGTATCTCTCACAGTGCAGTGCGTAGCATAATCTACGGCAGTAACTTTCTACTGTCTTTAGATGTTGGTGAGCACCAATAACAGGACTACCGTTATTCAGAGTTATCGCTGTATGGTCTAGTATTAGTTGAAGCTTCAAGCATGGGTCATTGACTAAGTCTATAAGGTTAGCACTAGCGCAAGCCTCATCTATGTTGTTCAGGATTGGTTCCCTCACACCTGCTAGTGAGTCACACTCAAGGATAAAATGCTGAAGGTTCTCATCGTCTTTTCCGCATAGTAGACACAGGGGGCTGACTTCACTCTGATTGAACGCAACTCTGTTCACTTGAAGTATATAAGTACCTGTCGCCATACGCAGCTTTTCTTGAATTCTTGGAATGTCCCTTACATCATCAGGTGACTGAATCAGCATATGTCTCCATATTTGTCTATGTCTATGGCTATGATCACTCTTGCGGCGAAACGTTTTACCTCAAAAATCTTGTGCAAATAATCAAGTACGGCTCAAGAAAATGGAGGAAGATGCAAAACGCGTAATTACAATAGAAAGGCGTTCAAATGGCTATTTTTGTTGACACTATGTGGAATAAATAATAGAATAGGGAGCTTTAGATAAACGACGACTTCATTGGTATCTTTAAGGTGATGGATGATATTTCGATTATGTCATATGTTTTCGCGACTGTCAATATGTCAAATTAGTGTGGTCTACCTTGAGGGTTACTCCAGCACACCAGTTTTGATGAACAAGGGAGTTTCTCCTATAGGTAACAATTATACTGGAGAATTGGTAGGTATACAGATCGGGCTAGAATTCTTGGCTGATCTAGACTTCAAAGGCAGAGTAATTCATATTCTGACCGATTGTCAACCAGCTATTAAGACTGCTTTCAGTACTGAAATGCCAACTAACAAGATTGAAACAGTTCTCAGCATCAAGGAGAGTTTAGCAAAGGTAAGGTGTAGGGAGAATATTGTCAAAGTTCATTGGGTGCCGGGTAGTGTTGTGAATCGGACAGAAAAATTACAATCGATTATCGGTAAAGTAAAACCGATTGATTATCGATTGTACAATCGGATATCCCATCATTCGCTTCAACAATATATAACGATAGCAAACGCTTTTTTCAGAGCCTCCATTTATACGTTCCCACCCAATTACAGAGCGTAATTTGCTCCAGAAAACAGCTCATAGTTAATGAGGTAGTGGGCTCTAGTTTTGCCTGGTGTCCCACGAGGGACTGTTCTTGGTCCCCTGTTATTCTCCCTGTACATTAATGATATTTCCTCTGACATTGATTCAGAAATAAGATTGTTCGCAGACGACTGTGTTTTCTACTATAAGGACTCAGTGAAACTTCAGAATGATATAGACACATGATGATAAGGATGTTGGGCGCGAAAATGGGGCATGAAATTTCAGCCCGTTAAAGTTAATGCAGTATTATGCAGATAAATAGGAAGAGACCCAATGGAATTAATGGAACGGTGATTCCATTAAATACCTTGGTGTGACAATCACACACGATTTGAGATTCATAGCACCTAATTAAAGATATACAAACTTAATTACTTCGACACGCGTGATAAAACATGACATGCAATCAACTCAAAACTGTCAGCTTAGCGAGAAAGAGATCACCGTAAAAGAAAGCAGTTTAATTAACAATTTAATATTCAGGCTATAAAATGAGCCGAAACTTTCATACCCACCTTTATGGGCAAGACAAATGCGAACATAAAAGTTTTCTGCAACCAACATCATTGATAAATCAATTGTTTATCGTTTTTTTCTGTTGGCGATCGGTAAATGACGTCATCGGATTGTAGCAAATATACATGCATTGAATGTCATTGTTTTATTTTAATAGGCCGTTTTTTCTTTCATAAAAAAACTGGAACTGATAAAATATTTTCTCAATAACTAAACGGTTGTGTTTTGAAAGTTCTATCTTATTTACCAATAGCACCGTAAGGAGGTCGTTTTTGTTTTTTTCGCGCCAAGCATGCGATTTTTCCCCGCGAAAAAAAACCCCCAGCAAATCTAGCGTTCATAAGACAGTAGAAAAGCATGTTTTTGTTTTGCAGACATCCACCTTTAGATGTTGCTAATCGCCTTAGGAGGATTTTCACACTTGTTGAATGCGTTTTATGATTGAGGGATATACCCAAATAAGAGTCATAACTTAACCTTATTTTCACACCTTGTCACACGGAACATTCATTATAGGATTATCGGTATGACCGGAGGCGTGTGTTTGCAGTGTAATAGTAGAATAGTAACGTGAAGAATACGGTCGGCGTTTATAACGCGATTCGGTTAACTGACACGGTGCGTTGGTTGGACCCGGAATTCCGGGACACAGCGAGGTTGAGGTGTATTACAAATCCGATTTATATCGCAAATTGGTAGAAATTACACACTCTAAAACTTACAACGCATTCATTTCGGAAGAATTGATATGGATAAACACACTTAAACATATTCAATTTTGACTTCTCGAACGTTATTTATTTATGTTTATATTGAAATGAATACCGAGCTCACATTTGAGCACGTCTCTATTACCGTCAAAAGCGATAAGATAGTACATTTACACAACGGTATTTATAATCAACGCCAACGGCACTAATTATGGTCGCTGAAGTCAACAGGTGTCACATGCTAAAAACATGTTTACATAACGGTATTTATAATCAGTGCCACAGGCACTAATTATGGTCGCTGAAGCGTGGACAGTCATAGGTGTCAGGTGCTAAAACACGTGCCGGGTTAATTTAAAGAGGATGAAAATAATGCAGGTAAATAGACTTCAAAGGAAAGAAACCTAATCAAGATGGCATTATGATTGTTGTTTTTTTCTGCGATAAAAAGAGTGTGCCCGGCAGGCTTCATTTACAATTGATAGTGACCAAAGTGCTATCGATTGTCGCCGACGTTGCGCAAACCGATTAGTTTTCGATGTTCAGCGACAATCGGAACAACACTAGTGCCGGGACACAAAGATATTGAGGGGAATGAGTTGGCAGATCAACAAGCAAAGGCGGCAGCATCAGAGATGATTAAAAATAATGAGGCAAAACCGACCCTGGACAAGAAAGAAGCAGTACGGGAGTGTAAATCACATGGATGGGAAAAATGGGAAAGAAGGTACAAGTGCTCAGACAAAGTGAACGTATTGCAGGATATAATTGGGGAAGTGGGAAAAAGGATCTGTCATGGAGATAGGGACAGAAGGACTTTCTCTGCAGTAAATCAGGTGCTGTGTGGACATTCAATCTTAAATGATCACCAGGCAAAAGTTAACAAAGATCAGTCAAGTTTGTGCGAGACATGCAACATGAAAGAGAATGTGGATCATTTTCTTTTTCACTGTCAGAGATTTAAATCAGAAAGGGATACTTTAGAGTATAATGTAGAAGAGATTCTGGCCAGGGAGGAGGTGAAATTGGTAACAGACATTAACTTGAAAGTGTTGGCAGGCATGATTGAAGACATTAGTAAGCAAGGAAGGAAGGAACTGACAGATGCACTGATGGAATACATCAGGAGCACTAAAAGATTTTGAAGGTCATTGTATTATGAGCATCATGTGTTTTTCACATAGGGAAATGCACAAGTGACTTACTTAAGTACCATGAGTTTATAGGCAGCGAAAAAATGCCTTATAGATATACAACAACAACAATGTCAATAGTTGCATTTGCTCCACTTTTTAAAGTATCAGAATTGTAATCAGAATCGAATTGTTACTGGTGATACGTCAAATGACACTAATTCACCAGGATTGATGAATGTCATAAAGTGAACCGTCCTTCGGATCGGGACGTTAACTGGAGGCCCCCTGTGCAGGGAGAACCATCCCCTGTGCAGGTTAAAGATCCCTACCGTAATTACATGATTACTGTGTAGGTTGTCATCATGCAAAACGTGGAGTGTATGTAACGTACACCTGTGGTAATGGTCAAATGTGACCGACCCAGTATCAAGGTTGGTCGGTAAATACCGGTGGTGGGAATTCCCACTGGTATTTACCAGTAATTACCGTCCTGGGAAATACTCCAAATTTCAGCAAAAGTGGGAAATAGTGGGAAATATGATTTTGGTTTTGTTATTATATAGAAAAACACTATTAATATTTGTGTAATTTTATTAAAATAATGAACAGTTAGCTATTATGCAATTCACCATATTTGCATTATTTGCTGGCTCCCAGCTTGCACATTGTCAATAATGGAAAAAACAGGTAACCAGACCCCCCTGACAAGGTCAGGGGGTCTGGTTACCTCCCAGCTTGCACATTGTCAATAATGGAAAAACAGACATTAGTCAGGGGTCAGGGGGGTCAGGGGGGTCTGGTTACCTCCCAGCTTGCACATTGTCAATAATGGAAAAACAGGTAACCAGACCCCCCCCCCTGACCTTTCAAGCTTGCACATTGTCAATAATGGAAAAACAGGTAACCAGACCCCCCTGACCTTGCTCCCAGCTTGCACATTGTCAATAATGGAAAAACAGGTAACCAGACCCCCCTGACTCCCAGCTTGCACATTGTCAATAATGGAAAAACAGGTAACCAGACCCCCCTGACCTTGACATTGTCAATAATGGAAAAACAGGTTACCAGACCCCCCTGACCTTTCAAGGTCAGGGGGGTCTGGTTACCTGTTTTTCCATTATTGACAATGTGCAAGCTGGGAGCCAGCAAATATCAAGGTCAGGGGGGTCTGGTTATCTGTTTTTCCATTATTGACAATGTGCAAGCTGGGAGCCAGCAAATAAGGTGAATATGCCTCCCAATACATATATATCATAAGTCTGCTTTTACGCAACCAAACACAAGCCTAAATATAAAGTGATCAGTTGTTATGTGGGGTGCAGAGAGTTATTTGAAATCACTCATATAATAAAATACCATAATGATCCCAATATTTGGGAGGCATGCCTGGGAAAACAGTGCAGACCCAGATCAAAATCACTTAGCTTCTTTAAGAGAGTTTGCCACTGAAAAAACAGGTAACCAGACCCCCCCCTGACAAGGTCAGGGGGTCTGGTTACCTCCCAGCTTGCACATTGTCAATAATGGAAAAACAGGTAACCAGACCCCCCTGACAAGGTCAGGGGGTCTGGTTACCTCCCAGCTTGCACATTGTCAATAATGGAAAAACAGGTAACCAGACCCCCCTGACCTTTCAAGCTTGCACATTGTCAATAATGGAAAAACAGGTAACCAGACCCCCCTGACCTTGAAAGGTCAGGGGGGGTCTGGTTACCTGTTTTTCCATTATTGACAATGTGCAAGCTGGGAGCAAGGTCAGGAGGGTCTGGTTACCTGTTTTTCCATTATTGACAATGTGCAAGCTGGGAGCCAGCAAATATCAAGGTCAGGGGGGTCTGGTTATCTGTTTTTCCATTATTGACAATGTGCAAGCTGGGAGCCAGCAAATAAGGTGAATATGCCTCCCAATACATATATATCATAAGTCTGCTTTTACGCAACCAAACACAAGCCTAAATATAAAGTGATCAGTTGTTATGTGGGGTGCAGAGAGTTATTTGAAATCACTCATATAATAAAATACCATAATGATCCCAATATTTGGGAGGCATGCCTGGGAAAACAGTGCAGACCCAGATCAAAATCACTTAGCTTCTTTAAGAGAGTTTGCCACTGGAACTACATGTTTTTTATGCTTTAGTGTAACACTAAACCACACTCTTCAATTTTTTTGGAGATTTACAACAACTCTTTGGATGTTTGAATTTTAAGGATGTTTGTACACTAGAAAAAGGTTTGTTTCCATGTTTGTAAGTAGTCATACTCCTAATGCTAAAGGGTGTGATAATTTAATTGTTTGTTTTATTTGTTTGCAAGTTTGTCAAGTAATCATACTCCTAATGCTAAAAGGTGTGATAATTTAATTGTTTGTTTGAGACAGGTATTCCACTGCTTATTTCAGAAAGGGACATTTGCCCCCCAACCTGGCTAGACAAGGATATTCATTACACAGACTTGTATATAGCTACATAATTTACATGATAACATTTTGGTTAAAGTTTTACAGCCCATTCAAGATCATTTCAATTTCTTCAAGAATTAACCATCAGTGTATCCAGTGTAAAAACCACTTGAGTATAGGCGTCTGACACTGGACCTTCAGTGAGACACAAACTCAATATATGGTTCTGTAGCTGACTTGCTTAACCCTTATCCTGCTGAATAAATTAAGCATCACCAATTGTTGACTATTAACCATCACATTCTTGGAATATTTTTGTTAACTTAACAAATTGCATGACAAACAGTATAGATCCCCATCAGATATGGCATCTGATCGGGATCCATACTGCTTTCTAACGTAGGGGTTGTCCATAACAGCAGGTTATTATGGGATTCATATTTATATAGATGGAGTAATTTATTGCTTAACATTTTGTATTTCTGGTGATAATAAACCAATAAATAGATTGTTTTCCTCCTTTGTGTTAGCCCTAGTCTATCTGGGGGCCAAATGTCCCTTTCTGAAATAAGCAGTGGGGGGCAAATGTCCACCTGTAAAATAAGCACTGGAGGGCAGATGTCCATACCAATAATAAGCTCTGGGGGGCAAATGTCCGGGTCGCATTTTCAACTGGGGGGCAAATGTCCATTTTTAGATTAATTCATCGGGGGGCAAATGTCCTGGGGGGCAAATGTCCTGGAATCATTAAAAGAACACAGTTAATTTATGCATAAAATGTTTCTTTAATCATCTACAGATACCCACCTATGTATTATAATTACATGTATACAAGTCAAGGGAAATAGCTGAAAGTTAAAAACAAATATTTTAGAATCCTGTTTGAAAAGAAATTATATACATTTTATATGAAGGCAAGGAACTATAGATCTTAAGTTATTCAGTATAAAAAGGGCTGGAACATTCTTCAAAATTTCACTTGTCCTACATGACTAAGTGCATGTAAACTAAATGGTAAATGTTGGAAGGACTAGACAAGCTTTTTACCTGTCCTTCAATTTTTTTTTGTCATTGCAAGCAGACAAGTGGAATTTTCAAGCCCTGCATGAACTTGAAATAATTTTTCTTTCAAATAGCTAGGTAGTTGGGGTATATTAAGCAGTCTCAATTGGTATCGCCTATGTTAATATGTATTTCCCAGTATTTCCCGGGAATTCCCTGTATTTCCCGGGAATTCCCTGTATTTCCCGCCGTCCAGGGAAATATGAGTATTTCCCGCTTTTTTGCCAACCTTGCCCAGTATCAGTAGACAGACAGATTTCATTGATAAAGTTTCAGATCATGGAGCGTGGTAGCTAAGCTCGGTGGTTCCACCCCCATGGCCCGCCCGTTGGGGGTTGAAGAAATAGATTTGGCTGGTTCTTAGAAATACCGGAACACAACAAAACACCGGAACACACTGGTTATTACTGAAATACAATTGAATTTTTATTTTTAGCCCACCGTAAGCTATTCTACGTAAGAATTCTTATGTTATTTAAAGTTTTTGTGTTAAAGTTTTTAGAAGCTCATTACTCATTTACCCACCGGCCCCGATAGCTCAGTTGGTAGAGTGTCCGGTCCGGGGAACGGGAGGTCACGGGTTTGATCCCGGGCCGCGACATACCAAAGTCGTTAAAAATGGTACTAGCTGCTCCTCGCTTGGCACGTAGATTTACGGGGTAGAACTAGGTCTGGTCGACCCAGTGTCAGGATAATGTGACTGGGTGTGGTATCATGTAATGTGTTTGGGACATGATACTTCAGTGAGGTAGCACTATAAAAGTGAGCATGGAGCTCCCTGTCCCAACCAGACACTGTCATGATATGACTGAAAAATTGTTGAAAGCGACGTTACACACACACATTCATTTACCTTCTGATAGATTTAGTTCATACTTGGGCTGGTGATAGGTACTAGTCAAAAGTTTTTATCAGCAGCATCATCATACATGACCGTGACCTTTAGGCCAAGGTCACAGACTAAGGACTTTTATGATTTTGCTCTGAAGATTTAAGATCATTACTTAGTTGCCTTCAGACGAATTTACTTGAGACTGGGAATGGTAATAGATACTGCTTTATATTTCTGTAGTGTCATATACTTTTTTGAGTGCGTTCTGGTAATTACCAGTGTGTTCCAGTGTTTTGGTGTGTACCGGTATTTCTACGAACCGGATTTGGCTGCATGGTACTTCCATGCAGAGCTGAAACTGACCACACACGAGTACTGGTAAACGGCTTAGAATGAATTGGCCTGCCGAAGCAAAGAGATGTGAGTCGCACAGTCCATTGCATATAAGCCTATTGGTTTCATTGGGCAGCAGGGCTTGAGGTGTCATTTCACTCAATGTCGGGTGAAAGTCCCACAAAATTGGAAGCAACATCACTAAAATGACCTAAATAGTGTTGATGGAGACATTAAACCTCAATTTAAAGAAACAAATAAAAGCTCACTGGTTAGTAAATTTGCATATGGCGTCAGAGGCACGGGTTCGATTCCCTGAATCTGAATCATTACTGGTGACATGTCAAATGACATTCATTCACCAGGACCTGTGAAAAAGAAAGTTACTACTTCCTAGCACTTGCCAAAGAAGTAAACTTAGTTACGTTATCCCTTGCAGCTTCCGCAAATGAAATAACCGAATCTGGAAGGGCATTCCAATCTCTGATTGTCTGTGGGAAGGAGGATCGCTTGTAGCCGTCAATTCTTGCGGAGGGCGTCTGAAATGCCAAAGAGTGATTAGTTTCTGCCACTCCTAATTGGGGGATAAGGTCATCTGTTGGAATGCTGGCAGCACCCTTGAGACCTTGGTACAAGAGTATATATAAGTATACTGCCTCTCCTCCTTTTCTTTTGAGACTCCCTAAACCAAAGTTTTTCAGTATTCCAGTCATACATCCTGTATTAAAGCTGTAATTGCTCGCAACAAATCTAACTGCCCTATTCTGAACTTTTTCAATTTCTTCCTGAAGGACTATGCCATGGGGGTCCCAGATACAACTACATGTATCATATTCCAAGATTGGGCGAATCAGTCCATTATATGCTGCTTCTTCTACATCTTTGGAGCATTGATAAAGATTTTGCCTCAAGAAGAGAAAGATGGATATACATATAAAGACTCTTTGAGAAAGATGCCCCTTCATATGCTACATTGAAAAGGTGGGTGGCAGAATTCAAGCACGACAGACAGAGCCTTGAGGATGACCCCCGTCCTGGGAGGCCTGTGACTGTTGCAACCCTAGAAATGGTCAATGAAACATGGATCCATCAGAGGCCAAACAACAATTGAAACAATGGAAGCACCCTGGCTCATCCCCACCAAAAAAGGCAAAGACTGTATCATCAGCTGCCAAGGTTATGGCCTTGGTTTTCTGGAATGCAGATGGTATTCTGCTGATAGATTATCTCCAAAAGGGACAAGCTATCAATCGCACATACTATGCTTCACTTCTAACGCAGTCACTGGAAAATATTAAACTTAAGCGCTGCGGAAAGCTCACTATTAAAGAAAATTTATCATTCTAAGCAAATTGTTGACGCGCCACAACACACATTGACTGATCAAAATAAGCTCACCTGATGATTAGCACTTTGTGCTAATGTGAGCTTAAAAGGTGAACTACATTCTGAGTTACATGTAGGCAAACAGATGCACCACATTCTACCCTGTTTGCTTTAAACCAAGTCTGCAAAATGTCTTGCTTTCTATTTCTCCAAAACCGGTGGATACACAAACAATGACAAGATCCAACAGAAAGTATGTGATTAGCAACTGATATATTGCTTAGTGGGATCCTCTGTAATCTACTATCCGCCTGCAATCACTGTCATTATTCAAGTTACATTGGAAATTAGTGGATGCAATGTCTAGATTTGCATAAGGACGTAGCTTCTATGTTTATTCAACATTCTACAGCAATATGATTATATTTTTTATTTCACTTAAGTCGGTTGCAACCTTTTTTTGTCCCCTATTCCGAAGTTGGTTGCATCATTTTCGACAAAAGGTCTCCGAAGTCGGTTACACACCGAATGCAGTTGCATCCATAAATCCGACCCCAGATGTGTTTGAGGCAATATTGTGGGAAAAAGTATTTGATTTGAATAATATCTTCTGTTATTATGTGATCAGGAATGTTTATTGTATACACAGACACATCCACGATGTAATTCAACAGAGCAGAAGCCAAGATAACTGCGATTGAAACTGGGTTTGGTGTTACTGAAGCGAGATTTCTGGTTTAGATGTATGCTTTTCAGGCAGTAGGAGCTGTCTTTTAATAGAATGAGGATGGCTAAAATAGCAGTAAAGTACACTTTTCTTCTTCCAAAACTTTCAGCTCATAGATCTTTTTCTAAATAGGAACAGAATGAGAAAAAAACGTCCTCTTACCTGTCTCCGTCACTGCACGTGACATGTTAAATTGCATCTTATCTCGGTAGTCGGCTGTTTGGTTGTATGGTGGATACAGGGGGTGCACATGCAAAGACATACAGTGGTAATAATGAACTACAACTGAAGCGTCGGCTTGGAAAGGCAGTTAAAAGCTGGGTTGGAAATGGCATCCAAGGATATCCCTTTTTCAAGTTTGGGAATAGGAAATAGTCACTAGGAGCTAGGTCCAGAGATAGGTGGGGTGAGGTATTAGCTCGTCCCCATTCCGCTCAACAGCATCCATTGCAATTTTGCAAGTGTAGACTCTTGCATTGTCCTGTTGGAGCAGAATCCCTTTAGATACATGTAGTTTACCTCCACATTTTTCACGGATAGCAGTTCTCAGTTTGTCGAGCAAAGTTGCATAATATGCACCTGTTATTGTACCTTTTATGGCCCCGCCATTCGAAGAATGGTAGAAGGGCATATAGCTTTGTCCCTGTCTGTTCGACTGTCCGTCCGAAACGGTCAATAACTTTCTTATTTCTGGATAGATTTTGAAATTACTTGGCAGAAATGTTAACCATTATGAAACGATGTGTCGCTTGCAAAACTCAGATCCGTACCTCCAAGGTCAAGGTCGTACTTAGAGGTCAAAGGTAAAACAAAGTGTCCAAAACTTAAACACAGTATTTCTGGATGGATTTAGAAATGTTAGCCATCATGAGACAATCTGTCTCACACAAAACCCAGGTCCGTACCTCCAAGGTCAAGGTCATACTTAGAGGTCAAAGGATAAAAAAAGTGCCCGAAACTTAAACACAGTCATTCTGTATGGATTTTGAAATTGCATGGCAGAGATGTTAATCATTATTAGACGATGTGTCGGCCCAAGTCCCAGGTTGGTACATACAAGGTCATGGTCCTACTTAGAGGTCAAAGGTAAAGAAAAATGTCTTTTTCTTCTGTCTGGGTATTCTGAATGGATTGGTAGAAATGTTAACCATCATTTGCAAGACCCAGTTTGGTACATCCAAGGTCAAGGTCATACTTAGAGGTCAAAGGTAAAGAAAAGTGTTTTTTTTCTTGTGTTCACTCACTATCTTTGTTGTTCCTGGATGGATTTGGGAAATTACTTGGCAAAATGTTAACCATCATGAGACAATTTGTTTCACGCAAGACCCAGGTCCGTACCTGTAAGGTCAAGATCATATTTGGTGGTCGAAGGTCAAATTATAACATCAACATATTTTCAGGCGGGGGCATCCATGTCCTTGGACACATTTCTAGTCTTTGCTAGAAAGTCCAACATGATAACGCCTTGTGCGTCCCAAAATACAGTTGCCATCACCTTGCCAGCAGAGGGTTGCTGTTTGAACTTCTTTGGCCTTGGAGACCCCGCCCCTACCCACTGGCCACAATGAGCTTTATTCACAGGCTCGTAATAATGGACACAGGACTCATCTACAGTCACCAGACATAAAAGAAAATCTTCTTCCTTTGACCTAAACCCTTTCAACAATGCGCTGCATACTGATACTCCTATTGCCATTTGCTCGTCGCCAAGTGATTTTGGGACCCAGTGTGCTTAATAATGTAAAATTGTTGAAAAGCTACCTTGTGAAAATGTGTATTGTATTCGTTATTTCTTCTGTCTTAATTCGCCAATCAGAGTAGACCAGACCCCGCTGTTCTTTGTTACACATATTCATGGGTGGCATCTGATGGGCGTCCAGACCTGGTTTCATGTTCTAATATCTACCCCATTTGAATTCTCCAACCCAGAATTAACTTGTATATACAATGTACATAAACATTGGTATCCTCGCAATGTATTTCCTGACCTGTTTTTATACCCCGCCACACGATAGTGGCAGGGTATTATGTTATACCCTCCGGTGTCCGTCCGTCCGTATGTTTGTCCGCACCAACGAAACAACATTTAGGGGGCAAAAAATTTGGACAGTTTGACACTTAAGTATATATTCGTGAGTCCAAATGGGGTTTATTCCGTTATTTTGGTACTTAAGTGGCAAAAATTCGCTCTTAGGTGGCTTGCCGCTTAAGAGAATTTGCCGCTTAAGTAGTCAATATGCCAACGCCTAGCCACTTAAGTATCCGTTCGTGAGAACGTCCGTCCGTCCGCACTTCGTTTCCGATCGATAACTTGAGTATTTTTTCACAGATTTTGTTCAAATTTTGCATACATATTGGTATCGGGATGAGTGGTTTGGGATTGTTAATGGGCAAAATCCGTTTATTTTTAGCAGAGTTATTGCCCTTTTTAGTATCTGAAAAATGGTTTTTGGCCTCTAATTCCCTTACTATATGGAATATCTGGATGAAACTTCACAGATATATAGAGGACTAAACAGTTCATATTGTGGCCAAGGACTGCTACTCTGGCTGATCCAGTTCTTGAGTTATCTGCCCTTGACATATTTAAGAAATGCATTTTAGACTGTAGTTCGTTTATCATTTACAATATCTTGCTGAAACTTCATAGATATGTAGTAGATGAATTGTTATATACTGTGGCAAAGGAACATGACTCTGGCTTTCCCAGCGATTGAGTTATCTGCCTTTGAAATATCTGAAAAATGGTTTTTGGCCTCTAGTTCCCTTACTATATGGAATATCTCGATGAAACTGCACAGATATATAGAGGACTACATGTATACAAGTTCTTGAGTTATCTGCCCTTGAAGTATTTAAAATGCATTTTAGACTGTAGTTCCTTTATTATTTACAATATCTTGCTGAAACTTCATAGATATGTAGCAGATTAAATGTTACATACTGTGGCAAAGGAACATGACTCTGGCTTTCCCAGCCATTGAGTTATCTGCCCTTGTAATATATAAAAAAGGGATTTTGGCCTATAGTTCATTTATTATTTGAAATATATGGATAAAACTTCTACACCCTCTGCTGTCTGTCTGTATGTCCATCCATTTGTATGTCTGTCCATCTGTCTGTCTGTCCCTTTTCAGTATCATAATTTTCTAATAATGTCAACTCATTGAGTTGCCTTCCCATCAAATGTCTGAAAAATGGATTTTTACATATGCTTCCTACATCATCTAACAACTTCATCCACTCACATTAAGACATTACACTTGCGGATCATATCTCTGCTATCCCCTTTCCAGTTATTTAGCCTTGATCTATTTTCAAATAAGTTACATTGCTTAGCAGTGGCGGGGTATTATGCAGTGTCTGCGGTGCTTTTATTTCCCTTTCAAATACAAGCAACAAATTAACTTTTGACAAAAAGCTTGCTTTTGTATCGCTAGCCATGTTTGATGTTCAATATCTTATAAGTGAATGACACGATAAGGGTGCAATTTTGCCCTCATGCCCAAAACATGTACTGAAACAAGGCATAAAAATCTTGGTTGGTTCTGTGAATTGGGAATGGGACAGGCCCTTGTAAATGCTTCTTACATGTATGTACTTTTGTCTGATATTATTTTATGTCCCTGGTAGCGATAGTGGGGACATATTGTTTTTGCCCTGTCTGTTCGTTGCCTTGTTTGTTGGTTGGACAACTTTAACATTGGTCATCGCTTTTATACTGTTTGAGATAGAGCTTTATGTTTGGCATGTAGGTTCCTTGTGACAAGGGCTTCCCACTCATACAAGAAATTTTGACCTGTAACCTTGACCTTTGACCATTCCACCACTTTTGAATTCTCCAACCCAGAATTTAACTTGTGTATACAATGGTGCAGAAGACTCATAAACATTGGTCAACTCGCAATGTATTTCCTGACCTGTGTTTTCCCTTTCAAATACAAGCAACAAATTACAGCACAGTACTTAACTTTTGACAAAAAGCTTGCTTTTGCATCGCTAGCCATGTTTGATGTTCAATATCTTATACATTGTAAGTGAATGACACGATAAGGGTGCAATTTTGTCCTCATGCCTAAAACATGTATTGAAACAAGGCATGCCCAATGGCCCTATATTGCTCACCTGTGTACCAGAAAATCATTAGTGTAGGAGACCACTTCACTTGACATTGCTACACTAAATATCTAAGCTCTGGGCCTTATGGCTTCGAAGAAGAAGATTTTTGAAGCTTTTTTCCATTATAAGTCTAAAGCAGCTAAGGGGTCGGGGTGTGGCCCATTTGGATTCCAGGGGCAGGGTTAGCAGGATTTATGTAGGTGACTATTTTATGTTGCTAGATACTAAATATCTAAGCTCTGTGCTTCACAGTTTCAAAGAAGAAGAGATTTTTTAAGCTTTTTTCCATTATGAGTGGCCCGTTTGGACCCCAGGGGCATGATTGGCAGGAATTATGTAGATGACCACTTGCCATTGCTACATGCTAAATATCTAAGCCGTGGGCCCTGTGGTTTCAGAGAAGAAGATTTTTGAAGCTTTTTTCCATTAAGAGTCTATGGGAGCTAAGGGGCCCCGGGGTGTTGCCCATTTGGACCCATGGTGCATGATTGGCAGGATTTATGTAGGTATAACCACTTGCCATTGCTACATGCTAAATATCTAAGTTCTGGGCCCTGTGGTTTTAGAGAAGAAGACTTTTTAAGCTTTTTAGCTCACCTGAGCCGAAGGCTCATGTGAGGTATTAGTATACCACGAGCCGGGGTCCGTCGTCCACACTTTCAACGAAGTATATCTCTGGAACCAGTGGGCCGGCCTTGATCAAATTTCATATGAACCATCATCAGGTAGGGGGAAAGGCTGTATTAGGTTTTCGTGCAGATCGGATGAGAACTCTGGTTGCCACAGCAACAAAGAGCTCCCATAGGCTTAACATAGGAAAAAGCTTGTCATCACTCTAGCTCCGTCAATTTTTTTCTGATCGACTTCATTCTTGCAGATAACGAGGACAGGCATGAAATCTCGATCAAGTTCGATTTTGGGCTGAATCGGATTATTCACTCAGGAGTTACGTGCCCTTGAGCGTTGAAAAAATTGCCTATTGACTTAACATGGGGAGAATGTTGCCATCACCGTAGCTGCTTCAATTATTTTCAGATTGGCTTTATTCTTGCAGATAACCAGCACAGCCATGAAATCTCGGTCAAGTTCGATAACTGGCAGAATTGGATCATTCACTTAGGAGTTACCTGCCCTTGTGTGTTTTTGCATTAGGGTTAATGGGAATTTCAAAAATGTATATCTTAAAGACTACTTGGCCAACTTTGATCAAATTTCATGTGTCGCATTATTGGGCAAGTGGAAAGGCTTCATTAGGTTTTCAGGCAGATCTGAGTGGAACTCTGGTTGCCATGGCAACATCTAGCTCCCATAGACTTCACATAGGAAAAAGCTTGTCATCACTCTAGCTCCGTCAATTTTTTTCTGATCGACTTCATTCTTGCAGATAACCAGTACAGGCATAAAATCTCGGTCAAGTTCGATTTTGGGCCGAATCAGATAATTCACTCAAGAGTTACGTCCCCTTGAGCGCCCGAAAAATTGCCTATCGACTTAACATGGGGAAAATGTTGTCATCACTGTAGCTAGTAACGAGGACAGGCATAAAATCTCGGTTAAGTTCGATTTTGGGCAGAATCGGAATATTGACCTCGGAGTTACGTGACCTTGAGCGACAAAAAATTTGCCCATAGACTTAACATAGGGAAAATGTTGTGACTACGATAGCGACTTGAATTTTTTTCAGATCAGCTTCAAACTTGCAGGTAACGAGGACAGACATAAAATCACGGTTAAGTTCGATTTTGGGCCGAATCGGATTATTTGCCTTGGAGTTACCTGCCCTTGAGCATGAAAAAATACGTTGTGACCACGATAGCAACTTTATTTTTATTCATATCAGCTTCAAACTTGCAGGTAACGAGGACAGGCATAAAATCCCGGTTAAGTTCGATTTTGGGCCGAATCGGAATATTGACCTCGGAGTTACGTGACCTTGAGCGACAAAAAATTTGCCCATAGACTTAACATAGGGAAAATGTTGTGACTACGATAGCGACTTGAATTTTTTTCAGATCAGCTTCAAACTTGCAGGTAACGAGGACAGACATAAAATCTCGGTTAAGTTAGATTTTGGGCCGAATCGGATTATTTGCCTTGGAGTTACTTGCCCTTGAGCATAAAAAAATACGTTGTGACCACGATAGCAACTTTATTTTTATTCAGATCAGCATCAAACTTGCAGGTAACGTGGACAGGCATAAAATCTCGGTTAAGTTCGAATCGGAATATTGACCTCGGAGTTACATGACCTTGAGCGACAAAAAATTTGCCCATAGACTTAAATTTACATAGGGAAAATGTTGTGACTACGATAGCGACTTGAATTTTTTTCAGATCAGCTTCAAACTTGCAGGTAACGAGGACAGACATAAAATCTCGGTTCAGTTCGATTTTGGGCCGAATCGGATTATTTGCCTTGCAGTTACCTGCCCTTGAGCATAAAAAAATACGTTGTGACCACGATAGCAACTTTATTTTTATTCATATCAGCTTCAAACTTGCAGGTAACGAGGACAGGCATAAAATCTCGGTTAAGTTCAATTTTGGGCCGAATTGGAATATTGACCTCGGAGTTACGTGACCTTGAGCGACAAAAAATTTGCCCATAGACTTAATTAGGGAAAATGTTGCGACTACGATAGCGACTTGAATTTTTTTCAGATCAGCTTCAAACTTGCAGGTAACGAGGACAGACATAAAATCTCGGTTAAGTTCGATTTTGGGCCGAATCGGAATATTTGCCTTGGAGTTACCTGCCCTTGAGCATAAAAAAATACGTTGTGACCACGATAGCAACTTTATTTTTATTCATATCAGCTTCAAACTTGCAGGTAACGAGGACAGGCATTAAATCTCGGTTAAGTTCGATTTTGGGCCGAATCGGAATATTGACCTCGGAGTTACATGACCTTGAGAGACAAAAAAATTTGCCCATAGACTTAACGTAGGGAAAATGTTGTGACAGAAATAGCGACTTGAATTTTTAGCTCACCTGAGCCAAAGGCTCCAGTGAGCTGATAGTATACCAAGGCTCCGGAGTCCGTCGTCTGTCGTCCGTCCATCCGTCATCCACACTTTCAATGAAGCATATCTCAGAAGGCAGTCAACCAATCTTGTTTAAATTTTATGTGTAGCACCATTGGGCAAGGGGAAAGGCTGCATTAGGTTTTGGAGCTAGTCTGGTTCATTTGTTCCTTCATTCTTCTTTCTCTCCATATAGAGATAATAGACCAATGTTAAATTTTTAATCAATGATTTCTCAGGAACTATAAAAGCTAGAAGCATCAAATTTGGTATTCAATAGAATAATGATGACTTATTTTGTGTAAGAGACATTGGGCTTTCTCAGCTTATTTGTTCATCTGTTCTTTCATTCTTCTTTCTCTCCATTTTGACCAACGTTAAAATTTCGTCAAAGATTTCTCAGGAACTATAGAAGCTAGAAGTCTCAAACTTGGAATGCAATGCAATAATGATGACTTATATCCTGTAAGGGTCAATGGGCTGGATTCTATTAGCAGATTTAGTAGTCAAGTCTGTGAATTGTTAAAACTTAAGTTCCTCAGGTGAGCGGTTTAGGCTCATTGAGCCTCTTGTTTCCATTATGAGGCTATGGGAGATAAGGGGCCCTGGGGCGTAGCCCATTTGGACCCCAGGGGCATGATTGGCAGGATTTATGAAGGTGACCACTTGCTGTTGCGACATGCTAAATATCATAGCTCTGGGCCCTGTGGTTTCAGAGAAGAAGATTTTCGAACCTTTTTTCCATAAGGAGTCGATGGGAGATAAGGGGCCCCGGGGCCTGGCCCGTTTGGACCCCAGGGGCATGATTGGCAGGAATTATGTAGGTGACCATTTGCAATTGCTACATGCTAAATATCTTAGCTCTGGGCCTTGTGGTTTCAGAGAAGAAGATTTTTCAAGCTTTTTGAAAGTTGATTTTTAAAATCAAGTCTAAGCTCTCTAAGCTCTGGGCCCTGTGGTTTCAGAGAAGAAGATTTTTGGAGCTTTTTACCATTGGGAGTCTATGGGAGATAAGGGGCCTGGAGCGTGGCACATTTGGACCCCAGGGGCATGATTGGCAGGATTTATGTAGGTGACCACTTGCCGTTGCTACATGCTAAATATCTAAGATCTGGGCCCTGTGGTTTCAGAGAAGAAGATTTTCGAACCTTTTTTCCATTAGGAGTCTATAGGAGCAAAGGGGCCCCGGGGCGTGGTCCATTTGGAACCCCAGGGGCATGATTGGCAGGATTTATGTAGGTGACCACTTGCCGTTGCTACATGCTAAATATCTAAGCTCTGGGCCCTGTGGTTTCAGAGAAGAAGATTTTTGGAGCTTTTTACTATTATGAGTCTATAGGAGCTAAGGGGCCCCCGGGCGTGGCCTGTTTGGACCCCAGAGGCATGAATGGCAGGAATTATGTAGGTGACCATTTGCAATAGCTACATGCTAAATATCTAAGCTCTGGGCCTTGTGGTTTCAGAGAAGAAGATTTTTGAAGCTTTTTTTTCCATTATGAGTCTATGGGAGATAAGGGTCCCTGGGGCGTTGCCCATTTGGACCCCAGGGGCATGATTGGCAGGATTTATGTAGGTGACCACTTGCCGTTGCTACATGCTAAATATCTAAGCTCTGGGCCCTGTGGTTTCAGAGAAGAAGATTTTTGAAGCTTTTTTCCATTATGAGTCATTGGGAGCAAAGGGGCCCCGGGGCGTGGCCCATTTGGACCCCAGGGGCATGATTGTCATCATTTATGTAGGTGACCACTTGCCGTTGTTACATGCAAAATATCTCAGCATTGGGCCTTGTGGTTTCAGAGAAGAAGCTTTTTGAAGCTTTTTTCCATTATGAGCCTATAGGAGCTAAGGGGCCCCGGGGGTGGCCCGTTTGGACCCCAGGGGCATGATTGGCAGGAATTATGTAGGTGACCAATTGCCGTTGCTACATGCTAAATATCTAAGCTCTGGGCCCTGTGGTTTCAGAAAAGAAGATTTTTGAAGCTTTTTCCATTTTGAGTCTATGGGAGCGAAGGGGCCCCGGGACGTGGCCCATTTGGATCCCAGGGGCATGATTGGCAGGAATTATTTAGGTGACCTTTTGTCGTTGCTACATGCTATATCTGAGCTCTGGGCCCTGTGGTTTCAGAGAAGAAGATTTTTGAAAGTTTTCTTCCATTAAGAGTCTATAGGAGCTAAGGGGCCCTGGGGCATGATTGGCAGGAATTATGTAGGTGACCACTTGCCGTTTCTACATGCTAAATACCTAAGCTCTGGGCCCTGTGGTTTTAGAGAAGAAGATTTTCGGCCCTTTTTTCCATTAGGAGTCTATGGAAGATTTTTGAAGCTTTTTTTTCCATTATGAGTCTATGGGAGATAAGGGTCCCTGGGGCGTTGCCCATTTGGAACCCAGGGGCATGATTGGCAGGAATCATGTAGGTGACCACTTGCCATTGCTACCTGCTAAATATCTTAGCTCTGGGCCCTGTGGTTTGAGAGAAGAAGATTTTTGAAGCTTTTTTTCCATTATGAGTCTATAGGAGCTAAGGGGCCCCGGGGTGTGGCCAATTTGGACCCCAGGGACATGATTGGCAGGATTTATGTAGGTGACCACTTAACATTGTTACAAGCTAAATATCTAAGCTCTGGGCCCTGTGGTTTCAGAGAAGAAGATTTTTTAAATTTTTCCCATTATAAGTCTATGGGAGCTATATGTTGCCATGGCAATCAGAATTCCAATCTGATCAGCCCAAAAACCTTATGCAGCCTTTCCCCCTACCTGATGATGCTTCACATGATATTTGATCAAGATTGGCCATGTACATGTATTAGAGATATACTTATTTGAAATTGTTTACGGACGGATGCACGCACGGACGCAAGCACGACGGACAAAATGTGATCACAAAAGCTCACCTTGTCACTACATGACAGGTGAGCTAAAAACAACAACATTGGTCATAACTTTTGAACCTTTGAGATAGAGTGTAGGTTCCTTGTGAGAAGGGCTTCACATCCATACAAAAAGTTTTGACCTTGACCTTTGACCTCCTTGAAGGAAAAAAATTAATATTTGTCATAACTTTTGAACCGTTTGATTTGTTTGTTTGTTTGTTTGATTTAACATCCCCGTCAACACTGAAAGGTCATTTTGGAGACGTTGCTTCCAATTTTGAGACACTTTTACCTGACATTGGGATGAAATGACATCTCAAGTCCTGCCGCTGAATGAAACAGGGTTTATAAGCATGGGCGGTCCGACTCGCGCACCGCTTTGCCTGGGCAGGCTTAGATCCTCCAAGCGGTTTACCAGTACTCATGTGCGGATCTGCGTGGAAGCATCATGCAGCCCATAAACAGTAGCATCTCGGTGATTATAATGCCGATTTTTCGAAACTACTGGATTTTTCGAAAGTGTGTGTCGGTCCCGATCTTACATGTTCTATCATTTTATGTAAAAAGTTTACCGATTTTTCGAATTTCGATTATTTGAAAAATTCAATTTTTCGAATAAAATTATTAGTCCCCGTCATAGAAATCCCTATTAAAATCCATCTCCAAATTCGAAGTCAGAATATGACCAGCACACTATTCATGCTTGAAGAGCATGTTTTCTTTGACCAGTATTGTTTATTGTTCACACTGATTTCACAGGTGGGTTAATTTATTGAGAAGTAGTTCGATCACGTACCGTGGTTAACCATGGTGGTTAACCAGTGGTTAACCAAAGTGTGATCTAACTCAGTCTGGAGACGGGCCTCCGTGGCCTAGTGGATAAGAGCGCTGACTCTTAGTCATTAGGTCTCTCACCGCCGTAGGTTCGAGCCTCGCTCTGGCCACGTGTGAGACGCCAAGTTCTGCAACGGAAGGTCAGGTGGTTTTTCTCCGGGTACTCCGGTTTTCGCCCACCTCTGATTAACGATCGGCTCGATATGAGTGAAATGATCTTGAAAGGGCCGTAAAACCCAAACAAAAAAAAAAAAAAAAAACTCAGTCTGGTAGCATGGCGGGAAAGTATGACGTCACTCTGGTCGAACCAGACTAAAGCGTGGGTTACTCTGGTACATGTAGATACGTCACACCATACGTAACAAAGATGGCGACGAAAGGACGAACACTAATGTCCGGGAATTGACTCAGAAATGGCCGGGAATTATCCGGGAAATGGGGGGTAGTGGTGCGTTATCCCTAATATCTCCACTTCGGGTGGTCAGAAATGAATAAAGTTAGTATCAAATAAAATTTTAAGCTCCATGCTAAAATATTTTTCATTCTTAACATTTTAAGGGACCATTTTTGAAGTTAATTTGTCCGGGAAATTCCCGGACAAATTAACTTAAAAAATTGACCCCTAAATTGTTATTTTTATTGTTTTTTTTATCTTTAGAATGGAGCTTAAAATTTCATTTGATACTAATTTTATTAATTTCTTACCACCCGAAGTGGAGAAATTTGGGATAACGCACCACTAACCCCATTTCCCGGAAAATTTCGGGACATTAGTGTGCGCCCCATGGTTTGTCTAGACTGCTACACAGTCTTCTATTTAAGAAATAGATGGTCTGTGTACCAGTCAACCAAACATCTACCAGACGTCGTTCAATCACACCGGTGAAAGAACACAGAAATCATGGGAAGAACGTGCACATTTTGACTTCGCTACCATGGTCTGGTAGATGATCAAACTCCCTCTGAGTATACAGGTAATTGACACCTATTTAATCCCCGGTATAAGGGTAATTGATAATGGGTATCGTTAAGAAGACAATACTGTGACTTATTTTTTTATGAGAATTTCAGAGAAAATCAGTGAAAATAAATAAATTTGCAATGCTGAAGTGATTGGCCAGCACAGACTTCAGCAGTATATTTAAATTGCATTCCGATCTAGATCTTTGCTGACTTTTCCCCCTGAGCCATTTCTGTCCCGCCTTTTACTGGTACAATAGTTCGTCAGTTAAACATTTTTGTTTTACAAAAATGTACATTACACGTTTGTTGGGGGATGTAAATAAAACATGTAAGTTATCTTGTTTTGTTTGCTTTATTCTCAAGGAGGAAATATGAGGTACATTGCTATTCATTTTAATGCTTAAATGGAAAGTCTGAACAAAATGGAGTCGAATATTACAACCGAACGAAATCTGAATATTTCCGAAAACTACTGATTTCGAAAATTCGAACTCCGGATCTTTCGAAGAAAATCTGGCGGTCCCAGTCACTTCGAATTATCGAGATTTGACTGTATTTCTTCAAGCCCCAATGAACCGTTTGAGATAGAGCCTTCATATTTTGTATGTAGGTTCCTTGCAACAATGGCTTCACACCCATACAAAAACAATTTACCTTTGACCTTGACCTTTTACCTACTAAAAAGAAAAAAATAACAGTGGTCATAACTTTTGAACGGTTTAAGATATGGCCTTATATTTGGTATGTAGGTTCCTTGTGCCTAGATCTTTCCACTCATACAAAAAATTTTGACCTGTGACCTTGACCTGTGACCAACTTTGAAAAAAATGACTTTTCCCGGGGACATGTTCGTATTTCACAAACACATCTTGCTCCATATAGGTTTTTATTGAGGTTAACAATATCTGTTTGGCAGTAATTTGCTATTTTTACTCGCTATGATATTAATAGTGTTGACTTGGTTATTTACCACCAAAATAGAAAAAAACATGCTGTGCATTAGAAATTGTGTTCTTATCTTTTTCAAACAGCAAAGAGTGCTGATTGGACAGCACATCTGTGCAGTCTGATCAGCACCTTTGTGTTTGCTGCTTGACCTCTAGTGCTTATCTCTAAAATTTCAAGATTTAAGGGGAACGGGAACACCTGGCAGATTGTTTTCTGCCATTTTATAAAGGGAGACAATTTTCAGCTTTTTTTCTATAAGCTCTATCTCATAGAAAAAAGGGTCTGCTCTTCACCCTTCGATATATATATATATCACCACTCAGGGATTTTGTGAATTTCGCTGATTTTCACAGTTTTGCACCAGACAGCAACTTCAACTAGCCATTGTTTCCGAATGGATGGTCTGTTTTACACCAAACTCAGTATGAATGTTCATTGGGCAGTAGCCTTTCAAATGCAACCTTTCATTGTTGTCATGGTAAAGAGGGGCCATCTCAAAGTGTGCAAAAAGTGTGTTTTTACATGAATTTTTGACCACATTTTAATCTTCACACAGCTGTCAAGGCAACAATTAAGGTGTTTGGCACTGGCCATTTTCACTGTTTGCAGTATGTTTTATCAGCATCAATTTTCAGGCATTTTTGACCCAAATTTTTTGGGATGTGAGGGGGGCGTTGCCCCCCTTCAATCCCCCCCAGAATCTTTTTAGTGGGGAGGCGCGCGAAAAAACAGGTCACTTTTTTGCCCAACAAATCCTAAAGCAAAAATAACTATCCAGGGGTAGAAATGCAGATTTTAGGTGCTTCTGGGGCTTAAAATAGGGGGGGGGGGGGGGGGGTGCAGACACGTAAAAACACGTATCTGAGTGGTAAAGGGTTAAAGGAAAGAATCTTTCCTTTAAGAGTTGACCCCTATTGACATGGGAGACAAAAATACTTTTGCAGTAGTTGCCTCCCCTGAAGGTGTTCCCATTCCCCTTAATAGTCAGGCGTTGTGACAGGCTTTGTGAACTCCAAATACATGTTTTCACGTTCCAGGGCTCAATATATATTTACTTGTGATTGCAGGAGGTTGAAAGATGAGCTACCCGGGTGAGTTCTTGGTGATGGATATTGTTGGAATGGACCATTGCTACTCAAAGCCCTGGAGTGCCCATCCTGATGCTAGCAATGCTAGGCCGATACGAACACTCTATATGGCTAAGTTTCCTAGAAGCCTGTCACTGGAACAGTCTATGCCGTAAGTGCTGCACTTATCTGATAAAGGGAATGGCTGCCCCTTCAGAGGAGGAAACTCTGAAAAAAAAGTGTTATCTCCCCTTTCAGTAGGGGTCAGCAGTTGAAGGGTTATTTATGAGTACTGTATTTACCATACATATTTGGAGGGACAGACATGAGCAAACAATGTAGACCCAGATGAGACACTGCATAAGGCGGCATCTCATCAGGCTTTACACTGTTTGCCTCGCATCCATTTATTTTTAGAATCAACATCTGGTAGTAAATTGTATGTTCAAATTTTAGAACAAATATCCTTAGTATGGTAAAAAGTTGAGCTGTCTGAATACTGAGGGTAGATAGAGTAGTACCCTTGTGATAAGGACTTCATTAACAGGAAAGCAACTAGGAAATGCACCCATTTCCCTTTGTGGAGGCATGATTTCAAATGACTGAGATGATAGGCATAGACCCATTGAGTATTTTTTGATATAAAATAGAAGTAAAGGCAATGATAAGGAATCAATACAGTTACTTCACATCTTCCATCCAAGAGACCAATAAGAAAGAAACACCGCCAATATAAAACAATTTAATCATAATGAAACTGTCAGAAGTGGAAAGCCAAAAGGACAGTTACTTTCACTCAAAATATTTGGCTATCCAAGATAAAAGGATCTTAGCATTACATACACGTACATGGATGATGAAAAAAGAAAAAAAAATAACAATAATAACCCACAACAGAACAGCCTGAACAGTCAGTAAAAATTTTCTCCTGAAGGGCTTAAATTGATTTTACATGGCCGCAATCCTCGCCTTTGGTTCTGTTGTGGTTTAGACAAAATAATTATTCAGTCCGCATGAAGATGGATTCAAAAAATGTATAGATTATAAAGAAAAATGACCATATTATACTCTACATTTTTGTTTGAATATACATGTAACATGGTTGTTGAACTAGCACCATTTCTGCTTTGGGTCTCAATAAGTGTTATAAAGAGATTATGGTGTACATCACTACATGTATTATACTTCCAGAGAGCCTGACATCCCCCTGGATATTGTGACAGAACATAGCCAGACCACACCCTCCTATGATATGACAAAGGCTCGTCAGTTAATGAATGAGTGTGAGAAACATATTGCCGTTGCCAGGGCGGACGAGGGTCAAGATGACTGGGATGAGAAATTAAACAGGTAGACAATTCAATCATGTACATGTCTTTGTGTTGAAGTTACGTGTGAATTTTCTGCAATAACTGAAAGTGTCTTACTGGCATATTTCTACCGGGAAGACTGGGATCACCTGTCTGAACTATGAAGACCCATTCACAGCTATTTTCAATCTTGATAATTGATTTGGGTAATATTCAATTGATAATAAATTAAGGATAATGTTTTGATAATATTCAGTTGGTGGTAAGTTTTGGGTACTGTCTTGTTATGTTTGGGATGGGATAATTTTTTGTACTGTTGAGTTTGAGTAATTTTGGGGTACTGTTCAATTGGTGCTGAGTTTTTGATAATTTTGGGTTACTTTTGGGGATTATTTAAAAGCACTGTTTGGTTGCTGATAAATTTATGATATGTTGGATAATTTTTCCATTAGTGATAAGCATGGGATAATTTTTTGGCACCGTTACATTAATGATTGATTGATAATAAGCTTGGGATAATTTTTGGGTACCGTTACATTAATGATTGATTGATAATAAGCATGGAATAGTTTTTGGGTACCGTTACATTAATGATTGATTGATAATAAGCATGGGATAATTTTTTTTGGGGTACTGTTACATTACTGATTGATTGATTATAAGCATGGAATAATTTTTGGGTACCGTTACATTAATGATTGATTGATAATAAACATGGAACAATTTTTGGGTATTGTTACATTAATAATTGATTGATAGTAAGCATGGGATAATTTTTGGGTACCGTTACATTAATGATTGATTGATAATAAGCTTGGGATAACTTTCGGGTTATATTTGGTTGATTCTAAGTTCACAGTAATTCTTATCATTAGCCACACAGTCTGCAGAAATTTGGTCCTTTATCCAAGTTGACTTGCTACTAATGTTTTCTTTGTTACATTACAGGATAGGTTGGAGCCCACAGCAAAATAGACTGTTCAACAAGGTGAACAAGGCTTTACAGAGTGACAGATTGGCCAGACTGACCTATGAAAATGTAAGACTGTTGTTACACTGGTCATTTGCCTTGTTTCGGCCCCCACCAATCAGGGCTTGAAGAAATAGATGGGCTGCATGATGCTTCCACCCAGAGCTCACATGAGTACTGGTAAACCGCTTTGAGGATCTAAGCTGCCCAGGCAAAGGGGTGTGAGTCGGACCGTCTATGCATATAAACCCTATTGGGCTGGATTCAGCTCTGCGTGGAAGCATCATGCAGCCCATATATTTCTTCAAGCCCCTATGGGCGGGGGCCACAGATTTTTGGTACAGTCATCATCACACTTAAGCAGAATGATCGTCTTGACAAGATACAGTTGAACCTGCAGTGGCGACCATCTGCCTTAAGCGATTTCCTGTCTTGAAGGACCATCATGCAATCCTCCTGAGCGATTTTCAATGTTAAATTACCTGTCCTGAATGCCCACCTGCCCAACGCAACCAACGACCGCTTAAAACTTGTCCAAATTGTAGAATTGTCCTGCCTTGTGCGACCAAATAAGTTTACTGTGACACAGGAAGATCAACCGGTGCACCAGTACAAATAATTACCTCTCTTCATGTTGTCTTTGGAAACCGAAATTTTGACACTGATTATGACAAGTGCGTGGATTAAAATTA
This sequence comes from Lucinisca nassula, assembly GCA_963580285.1. Classification (NCBI taxonomy): domain Eukaryota; kingdom Metazoa; phylum Mollusca; class Bivalvia; order Lucinida; family Lucinidae; genus Lucinisca; species Lucinisca nassula. The sequence continues at coordinate 43,699,430 of OY757010.1, read as the reverse complement.
ATTGTTTGCCAATTATAATCAATACATGCACTGATTGACACTAATTGGATTGTTTGGTCATAATGCGTGACACGACTTAGCGTTTGAATAGGCGCGGAAATATACCGAACAAATTACGGCCGTCTCAGCAAACTATCATTGCGACTTGTATCGACCGCTCGGCAAATTACCATCATGACTTGTATCAGCGTCACGGCAAACTACTTTCATGACTTGAACATATTTGTGTAATCTATTTTTAATTGTTTCATTTTTAAACACCTTTTTCCCAAATATTTTGAATTCATAGTTTTCTCATTATCATACATTTAAATTAATATTCATTTTTGTCGCGCCTGCTATTAGCATGGCACGATATAGGCGCCTGGTTTTCCATCCGTTCATTTGTTCGTCCGTTCGTCAAGGCGTCAACAATTGCGACCACCCTAGCGTTCACCCTAATGGTCAAGTTTATTTCTCAAGAACTATAAGAGCTTCTCTAATGATATTTGGTACAAACTTGAATCTGTGGATGGCAACTTCAATGCAAGCATCCATATTTGACCTTGACATAAATTTCATGGTTCACTGACTTTGTAAAATATTGCGACCGCCCTAGCGTTCACCCTACTGGTCAAGTTAATTTCTCAAGAACCATAAGAGCTTCATTAATGATACTTGGTAAAAACTTATATCTCGGGATGGCAACTTAAATGCAATTATCCATATTTGACCTTGACCTACATTTCATGGTTCACTGACTTTGTAAAATATTGCCACCACCCTAGCGTTCACCCTAATGGTTAAGTTCATTTCTCAAGAATAATTTGAACTTCATTAATGATACTTAGTACAAAGTAGAAGTAAAACAAAGATCAGGAATTGATACAATTAACTTACTCCACCCATAAAAGACACCAAAGGGAAAGAAATACAAACATTAAGCGACCAGACCATAATGGAAACCTAAACAAAGGAAGGCCATAAGGACAGTTACTTTCCCACAAAATGGCCATATGGCCATCCAAAATTAAAAGACACAAGTGATATACACAGTAAGTAACAAACAACAACATAAATAAACTGCCTTGGAACGGTCAGTGGAAGATTTCCACTGGGGGACTTAAATTGATTTTACGTGGCCACAATCCTCGCCCTTACTTCCGTCGCGATTTAGACAAATAATTTGTTCAGTCCGCATGAAGGCCTCCTAACTCATCAGTGCAACATCTCCGTGAACACAAAAATCAAAGAACCACAGAGGTGAGACAACGGTGAGGACTCGACAGCAAGAAACCACTGAAATGCTGGAGCAAAAGAAAACCAACAGTTAGACTCCGATGAGCCCGACCAGAGACAGAGCATCAGGCACCAACCAACATTATCTCTCTAATTATCAAAAAGCCTTTACGTTGGAGCCGTCATAGAATCTGAGGCCTGACCCACCGGCGTGCAATTAAAGAGGGAAGCAAAGTTGCCAACCGTGATTGGGTTAACTACCATGCATGCAGTCTGTCGTATAATAAGCCTTTTATGCAAGCATCTATGTTTGATCTTGGCCTAGATGTCAAGGTTCGGTGACTTTGCGCCCCCACAGGCATGACATAGCCTTTAGCGGAATTCTTGTTTTTTAATTCATCTTAAAATAACTTTTTAGAAGTAACACCTTTTCTGCAGATAAATTCATATATTTCAATAATGATCTCATAATCTGCAAAGTGTGATTTAAAAAAAAAAAAGAAAAAAAAAAAACATCTAGATTTATCCTCCCTGCCTTAAGAGACCACCTTTTAGAAGTAACACTTTTCTGTAGATAATGCATATATATCAATAATGATCTCATAAATTGCAAAGTGTGATTTAAAAAAAAAAAAAAAAAAACAGAAAAGAAAACATCTTGATTTATCCTCCCTGCCTTAAGAGACCACCTGTCTTGAGAGACCACTTTTGTTTTTCCCAAAGGTGGTCTCTCAAGATAGGTTTGACTGTACCTTCTTTATGCACTGCTCTTCAAGGCAACAGATGCCTTCTTTAAGTACTTCTCCTTATAGAACCAGATGCGCTCTTTATGCACTTCTCTTCAAGGCGTCATATGCCTTTATGCACTTCTCTTTATAGCACCAGATGCCTTCTTTATGCACTTCTCTTTATAGCACCAGATGCCTTCTTTATGCACTTCTCTTTATATCACTGCACTTCTCTTTATAACACAGATGCCTTCTTTATGCACTTCTCTTTTTAGCATGGATGCCTTCTTTATGCACTTCTCTATAGCATCAGATGCCTTCTTTATGCACTTCTCTTCAAGGCACCAGATGCCTTCTTCATGTACTCCTCTTTATAGCACAGATGCCTTCTTTATGCACTTCTCTTCAAGGCACCAGATGCTTTCTTTATGCACTTCTCTTTATAGAACCAGATGCCTTCTTTATGCACTTCTCTTTATAGCACCAAATGCCTTCTTTTTGCACTTCTCTTCAAGGCACTTGATGCCTTTTTTATGTATTTCTCTTAATAACACAGATGCCTTCTTAATGCACTTCTCTTCAAGGCACCAAATGCCTTCTTTATGCACTTCTCTTTATAGCACCAGATGCCTTCTTTATGCACTTCTCTTTATAGCGCCAGATACCTTCTTTATGCATTCTTTATGCACTTCTCTTCAGGCACCAAATGCCTTCTTTATGCACTTCTCTTTATAGCACCTAGAAGCCTCCGTGGTCGAGTGGTTACGCTACTCGCCTTGTAAACCAGGGGTCGCAGGTTCGATCCCGGGCTTCTCCAGACTTTCGGATGAGTCTTTAAACCGAGGTCCCGTCTCCGTATGACCTTAGCTGTTGGTGGGACGTAAAACTGAAACACTCACTCACTCACTCACTCTTTATAGCACCAGATGCATTCTTTATGCATTTCTCTTTATAGCACCAGATGCCTTCTTTAGGGACTTCTCTTTATAGCACAGGATTCCTTCTTTATCCACTTCTCTTTTAGCACAGATGCCTTTATATGCACTTCACTTTATAGCACCAGATGCATTCTTATATGCACTTCTCTTCATGGCACAAGATACCTTCTTTATATACTTCTATTTATAGCACAGATGCCTTCTTTATACACTTCTCTTCAAGGCACCAGATGCATTGTTTATGCACTTCTCTTTATAGCACCAGATGCTTTCTTTATTCACTTCTCTTTATATCACCAGATGCCTTCTTTATGCACTTCGCTATAAGGCACCAGATGTTGTTTTGGCACACTTTTCTTCGTAGCATCAAATGAGGAGTATTTATGATAATTAAGGGGAATGGGAACATCATCAGGGGAAGCAACTCCTGCATAAAGTATTTTTGTCTCCCATGTCAATAGGGATTAACTCTTAAGGGAAAGAATTTGCTCCTGAAAAGGAGCAAATTCTTTCCCTTTAAGAGTAGACACCTTCTTCAGTGGGTCAGGGCTTATAGAAAAGCGACGGGAACTCCTGAAAGTTGTCTCCCTTTAAAAAATGGCAGAAAAATCGACCAGGTGTTCCCATTCTCCTTAAGGCACACATTTCCTTATATCCTGTTCAAAACATGTGTTGTGGTTACTTACCTTGTTAGAATCACCTCCTTTGTGGGGAAAAAGACAAGTTGCCACAACATGATGTTTTTATAGAGAAATCTGAAATTTGATCCGAAAGTTATCGTCAGAACTCCTAATCTGGAGCTATGCTTCTTTTTTTCAACAGACTGTCAGTGAACCTGTGCTGAGACGTATACATATAGATAAAACAGCAAAGCGCGTCAGGCATGCTTTAGCCAGTGTTTCATGGGTAAGTGGCATTAAGCAACAGAAAATCCATAATCTATTTGTCCGCAACACATTTTATACAAAAATGTTTAGAGGAAACAGCAATTTTGTTGTCTAAGTTATTTTACAGGAGAAATACGGCTTGACATTAGATATAACATTGCATGTGATTTGTGTGCAAAGCATTTCTGCCCCGCAGATGATTCACATGTAATGTCAAGCCTTATTTTCTCTGAGAAACCAGAAAAAAATATTTAAAAAAATGACATCTTCAAATCATGATAAGGAGTCTAAGAGTTTAACATATTTATGAGACTGTTAGTGGGTGGGTAACCTGAATTTGATCCCCATAGGCTGGCCGCTTATCTTTAGATTTCCCATCACTCATAAATCACTAACAAATGCCCTCGCTGGCCTCAGTAGCTCAGTTGGATGGGTGTCTGACTGGTGATCAGGAGGACGCTGGGTCGATACTTGTTAGGGTCAGCAACATTCTTTTGTAGAGATTGATCAAGAGATCTTTTCTACGGTCATTCTCTCCGTGCCACTGATTCAAGAAGGGCAGTTGTCTGTTTCTGGTAAAAGAATGTGCACGGTACTGGTTAACCCCTTGCGTATAAGCCTGCCCAGGAAAATGTGGATAGATAAACTCACTGTTTGAAAAATGACCAAAATAATGTTGACAGAGCCAAACTCTGATACAAACAAACAAATGAAACAAACTAACACATGTCCTCAACATATGTTTTAACCCATACATGTATATGCCTAGCGACCCTTTGCTGGGACGTTGGCAAACAGTGCAGACCAGATCAGATGCCGCAGAATGCGACATCTGATCTTGGGTCTTCACTGTTTGCTAAAAGAACATTCATTTTGTAAAATTTGTCTCAAATAAAAACAAACCTGACACCCCTATAATTGGAAATGCAACTCATTAACTCATTAGGTGGAATATTCCATTGTCATATATGGATTAATGAAGAAATCAAAAGAACTGTCCCTAAATTTTCCACAGTAATCTTCCTTTTCTAGAGTTGTGATGGCAATGTTGCTTCATTTGAACCCATTATTTCCTGTATCTGTGTTCCTAGGACACCCGGTTAACCCAGTGGCTACACAGTATTCTGGTGGATCACCTCAGTAGACCATACCTGGTGGCATACTTCGAAGTTCTTCAGACAATCAAGGCTAAAGTACCTACCCTGATTGAGAGGATGATCTCAGCTGCACCGCTCAATTCTAAATCCTCTCAGGCTACCACCGAGGCAATGTCAGGCTTGTTGAAGAGACCCTGGGACCCTGTACACAACTTCATCTCACAACAGAAGCTGGTAAGTTCAGTGAAATTTAATATCAAATATAACTACCCATCACTACAATTATAGCCTTTTCACCAGACGCAGGTCTGGGACAGTCTGACAAAAAAAATCTAGCCAGAAATGCCACCGGCATGTCCCTTTTCCCGTGACCGCCCCAGCGTCGAGTCCTGATTGGTCGCTGATGTCACATGACCTATCAGACCAATAGGCAGACGATAAAGGTCACGTGACCGCGATTTTCGCGCCGAGAGGTCATTATTTTTTCAGACTTGCTTGGGATAGGATCGTCAAACTACATTCCATGGAAGAATGAATAAACGGATAAGTGTTTTATTCTTTTTTGATTTTGCACTTACCTTGAGTTTCCACAACGTACTTAGGCTTTTTAAGCTTACTGTTTATTCCGAAATTCTTAGAGACTAATTATTTCGCGTGTTTCTGCCGACATTACATGTGTAGTGGTTGTCCGCCATTTTGAATTTTCACTTGGAAGTTTTGTTTATCATGTGATCAACCGTTTTTGGTTTTTGATAAGCACCACACTTCTTTTCATGCTATGTGCCAGGGTATACGCTCGTATTATTCCTGGTAATGTTTTAATAGAAGTCGGCGTTGTGGAAACTTAAAATGCCAGAAAAGAGGACGGTTTTTGTGCGTGTTCCTTCCACTTCCGGTATCGGAAGACGTTGTAAAAATCGCTGAATAAAAATTCTCAGCATTAATTTAGTTTTGAACATGTGCAAGACCCGTCTTCGTTTAGCACTTATAAATCCCATGATGCAGATGGATAATATTCAGGTCCCTTTGTGGCCTTTCTATAGTATCTTCTAAACAGAATCCATCCAATTCGTGTGGGTCACCATTGCCGAATCAAGATGAGCCAGTCCATGTCCCCTCCTCCCATTTGGGCCTGGGTTGACTAGGATAGGTTCGTCGACCGCCCCGTAGAGACCCTGCTCATAATTGCGGGGACTCCGGGGTGCGGGGAACCTATGCCCAAATTTTTTTTCCGAATCCATGTTACATACGAATTTTGGTACGGTTCCGATCCCGGTTTTTATCGGGTAACCTTTCCGGACCTTCGGTACTTAGTTTACCTTGGTCATATGCTTCTTTCCTCTTATTATGATAAATTTTTGTTATCATAATCATTAAATTGGATTGTTTTCCCTTGTAAAACATACAGATTTGGGCATCGTTTATTGGAATACCGTAACTACTGCAAGTGAATCCGGGACATTTCGGTACTGAGTCGTTTGGGCCTGGGTCGTTTTCGACCCGAATTTGCACCTGGATCGATTCGGCCTATTTCGGTGGGTCGTTTCGGCTTTTGGCCGATTCGGCTTTGATCGTTTTAGACACGGCTCCTTGAATGCTCAGTTTTGATTCGGCAATTTCGCATGTTCAGTGCACTATATATAATAAAGGGCCTAACACTGGGGAAGTTTAATTGAGCCTCAAGTGTTTTGCCCCTAGAGCTGAATCTGGGCCTAGTGATTTATCCTCTGGGGATATATCAGTACTCAGAGGTTGGTCTTTTTTCGTCCTTACTAATTAGCGATTATGAGAAGGACATATTTAGAGCCTCATCACCTATTGATTCTAAAACTATAAGCGGACCATGTCTTCCCAACGTTTTCAGAATCAAGCTTCAAGACCGGGGGCACTCGTGCGAAAAGAACTTGGAACATTGGTTCTAACAACAAACAACATCAATTTTTTGTTCTTATGAAATTCCAAAATTCGACCCAGATTCAGTCTCTGTATATATGACGTCAGGGAAATTGGCATTACTTCCTGTTTCGACGCTCTAACATTGGAGCTTCTTACCAGGACTATTATTAAGTGGGTTCTCATTATGACTGGTATTCTAGTTCTACCCACTTTGCCTTCAAACAAGAGCATTCCGACCATATAGCTGCTATTCTAATGCTTTTGTTTATTTCCCGGTCATTTTTTACATGCCATGGCTGTCTACCACCATGTTGCATGTTTGGCGCAACTCTGCTCTTGATAACTGGTTCAGTTTTTACTGAGCATAGTAAATGAAAACTTAGAGCCTCAGCGCCTCTTGATTCTAAAACTATAAGCGGACCATGTCTTCCCAACGTTTTCAGAATCAAGCTTCAAGACCGTGGGCACTCGTCTTTTTTGAAGTCTTCGGAGAGCGTATCAAGTACAGGTACCGCAACCAAGAGACGCTCTTCGACTACTTCCGATGACTTTTAAGTGCTTATCACCCTCGACTAGAAGATCTCAATCAGTCCCCATCTACTAGTAGATCATTCTCAGATCAGGGTACACGGTCCTTTCGTTCCAGAGGTCGGACTGGAACGAAATCTCCCAATAGAGGAAGACACAAGTCTAACAAATGACTTTCTTCCTTCCCCTCCTCTTCATCTTCTTCCAGTAGGAGCCGAGCTATTTCAGTTCTATCAAGCCTTGGCTTCTTTTATCAAATATATTTTGAGTTTTATGAGTTTTGAGAAAGGGTTCGTTAGGAATCCTTTCTTTTTCTCACATGCAAATACTATTTCTGGTAAATAGTATCAAGAAAAGAAATCTTTTTATTGGAAGAGGAAGGGTTCTTCTCCAAAAGAAAGCCGTGTAAGTAGAAAAATTTCTCCTTTCCCCAGGCTATCTACAGGCGGATCTTTCCGGTCGAGAAGAAAATGGGAAAATCGACTCATCATCGACTTCTCAAACTTAACACAGATGATGCAAGTCGATCATTTCAAAATGGAAACTTCGTCCTCGATTAGTCAGGTCAATTCTCCCAAATTCGGGGACGATTTCCGTAGTTTTAAAGGACGCTTACCTTCACATCTCCATCCATAGGTCATTACGCAAATACCTTCGTTTCACCTTGGATGGAATTTTGTGTATCAGTCCGTTGCCTTTCCTTTGTTGGATTTGTCAACGGATCAATGAAAAGAAAAGAAGAAAATGGGAAAATCGACTCATCATCGACTTCTCACACTTAACAAGATGATGCGAGTCGATCATCTCAAAATGGAAACTTCGTCCTCGATTAGTCAGGTCAAATTTCCAAAATTCGGGGACGATTTCCGTAGTTTTAAAGCTCGCTAACCTTCACATCTCCATCCATAGGTCATTACGCAAATACCTTCGTTTCACCTTGGATGGAATTTTTGTGTATCAGTCCGTTGCCTTTCCTTTGTTGGATTTGTCAACGGATCAATGTTTTCCCTGTTCACCAACTTAATAGAAATTAATTAAGCAGCTCTCATCATAGAATTAGGCCCCAATCTCGTGTAGTGTTCCGATGATGGGTTTTGTCATCATTTTTACAGATACTTTCCCCTTTTTAGAAACTTAGTAATTGGATCCAGTTTCCCTGGACAATCTCATCTTAGACCTTTCCAGTTTTTTTTTTTTTTGCTAATATTATCACTGGAAATACCATACGGTCTATAGGAGCAATAAATTCCATTATCAAGATTGCTCTCTACGATTTATGAATCCCTCAGTATCAAATGGGGTCTCCTCTTTTAGAGACTATTCCCTATTTGTTTTTTTCGCATGCCAGCCTTTCAGGTTGGTTTCCCACTTCGAACCTCAGGGATTAGTTCTTCAGGAAACGTGGGGCCTATATTAGGCGGGGCTATATATATATATATATGAAAAATGCTTTACTTACACATCCAGATGTTGTCAGGAATCAAACCAGAGGTAGACACTTTTCTGGTTTCTCTGCCGAGTGTATCTTCAAATATAGAAAGATCTCCACTCTCAAGTTTTACTCTGGAAGATGGAAGATATTTTCTAGTTGGTGTAGAAAAAGGGAAATAAATCCAGACAATTCCTCTAGGGAGGTTTTTTACTGGATTTCTTTTTCTGTCTGTTCATTACCCTTCAATTTCTATTTCATCTAAGAGAAGGGTACAGATCAGTAATCTCGAACATGTTAAAATTTTAGTCGGCTTCACACTTTTTCATTAAACCCTACCATCACCAGCTTATTAAAGGGGTTTTTCACTATGCCGACAGGTTTCCAGGACTTTGAATCCAAATGGAATCTTGCATGAGTGCTGTGGTCTTTTCTAAACCACCTTACGATCCGGTGAATTCAGCTTCTTTTGTTCATTTGATAGTCAAGCTGTATTTCATTTGACATTTGCTTCAGTTAGTAGAAGTTATAGTCATGCTTTACCAATTGCAGAGGGTTGTTTTCAGGTATGAGAAGAACAATGACTTCTTTTTCTCTTCTCATTCAACCTATTTTTGTTTCAGGCTATAAATCACCTTGTCTGAAACTATTATTTATCCTGTCAGGATTCGTGGATCGTAGGCTAATGTGAATTTTTTTGTATACATTAGAACGTTTGAAACGTTTCGAGATTATCATGAGAATTTTTTCTTTCCAATCAAGGGGTTTTGGATATATTTCTAACCATCCTTGATTGCAAAGTGGATTTGTAAAGTGATAAAGCTTCTACCAGTATATGCTAATTTCACTTCTGCCCTATTATTATTCAGAATACAGTATGAGGTTAGAACCTTCTACATTTTGGGCATTTTGGAACTCCGTTTTTTCTTCATAATGGATGTTCCAACGCTACTTTTCATCCCTTCACCTAAGGAGCTTGGTTCCCATTCGTAGTGGTACTCATTCCTTGGGTAGTTTAGTAGCTTCTCAATCTATTATGAGCAGCTCTTATTTTGGGATTTTATTTTCCTTGGTTGTTTGTTAGCCTGTTTGAATAGGTATGAACCTTCTATTTTGACTCCGGTTCCTGTCCATTTATCTTCTCCACTTGTGAATTTTGGATTTGGATCCCTTGCAGTCATGGTGGATACTCCCTTACGTTACCATCATTGGATGGTTTTAAAAGGGGTATAAACAACCAAGGTTGGAGGAGTTAGGTATGTGTAACTTTATTTTTCATCCAACCCTCCACTTGCTTTGAATTCAGGCTATAATTGTAGTGATGGGTAGTTATATTTGATATTAAAATGATATTTTTAATGTAAAATTAATTTTAATTAATAATATACCTACCCATCACTACAATGGTATGTCCCGCCTCCCAGCCCCGCCTGAAATATTTGTTTTCCTGAAAGAAATAATGACCTCTCGGCGCGAAAATCGCGGTCACGTGACCTTTATCGTCTGCCTATTGGTCTGATAGGTCATGTGACATCAGCGACCAATCAGGACTCGACGCTGGGGCGGTCACGGGAAAAGGGACATGCCGGTGGCATTTCTGGCTAGATTTTTTTTGTCAGACTGTCCCAGACCTGCGTCTGGTGAAAAGGCTATAATTGTAGTGATGGGTAGGTATATTATTAATTAAAATTAATTTTACATTAAAAATATCATCTTAAGTTACTCAAACATGGATAGCTGGCTGTTCTTGGGTATTTCAAATTTCCTGCTTTTATTCTTCAAAAGGTATGTTTTGTGTACTCATTTGAATCCCCTCATTAGACTGAGATGATTCTATTGAGCACACACAATATACCTTTATTTCATAGAAGATTGTAAAGATAATAGATATCTAGACGTGATCCCCATTATGCTTTTTGATTTTCCATTGGCCCAGAGGTATTTGAGGTATTGAAGATAGACGGTATACCTCTTCATACATATTAAGGCAGATGAATCATAGCAGTAGATAAGGTAAGTATTTTGTGATAATTGAAAGATAGCTTTCCTTATTTCTCCACATAAACCAATGTTGTGGGTACTCATTAGAACCACCTCTGTGAGGCAGTTCTAATGAATACCCACAACATAGGTTTGGAGAATCAACAATAACTATCCTTCAGTTATCATTAAAATTCTTAGCCTATCTGTTGCTACGTGAATATACTTGCAAGGAAGACAACTCTTTCAACATTTTGTGTCCCATGTCAGTAAGGGTGTACTCTTAATCCATTTCAGTAGGAAAACACTGGCAAGCAGAGAAGGCCCAGAATGCGGCATCTGATGGGCCTTCACTGTTTCAGGGCTAGAAAATTCCACTCGTCCGATCACCATGTCGAGTAAAAATTTTGGAGGACAACTTAAATTTTATGTCTAGTCCCTATGAAATTTACCAAAATCTACATGCCATTGGTCATGCAGGACGAGTGAAATTTTGAAGAATTTTCCAGCCCTGTGTTTGCAAAACCCTCAATCACTTTTCTAATTGAATGTTTTGACAACCCTGAAATTGAAAATTGGCTATTCCTGGATTCCATTCAGTTGAAAATGGGTAAACCCTTGAGACACTAAGAAAAACTGCATCTAAAAATATTCTTTTTTTTGTTGTTTGATGCATCATCATCTCGAAAACTTTTCAAACATATTATTGCATACAGGCAAACACTATGTGCAACAATGACTTTTATAAGTAACTAGCAGACACCACAGTAGACAATTATTGTGATTGGCAGTTTCAGGGTTAAAGGAAGGAATTTGCTGCTAAAGAGCAATGGATGTAATTATTAGAAAATCAGACTTCAGTCATGAAACTAATTACGAGTCATTTAATGCTAAATACAGTAAGATTCAAATCTTAAGTCCACCTTTGGGACTGTTCAAAAGTGGTCTTAAGACCACTTTTGAACAGTCCCAAAAGTGGTCTTTTACTAGTCCAAGATACTGGGTATAGAAAACACAAAAGAAAAAAAATCTGAAACATTTCAATTTGTTTTAAAAGAAGAGTTAGTCTTAATTTAAGCTTATCTTAATAGCGGAATTTCACCGTATTAATAAAGGGGATGCATAACTTTTGTCATTGTGTATACTTCTGGTAACTGTTTGCAGAGAAAGTTACCAGGAAATCCACTCATATTGGTGGCTCCAAGTGGACCAACCACTGCTTCTCATGGTAACTTTCCTAAGAGGATGAGGTTTTGGAGCAGTCAGCTGTCCAATTTTGGCAAAGTAATACCAGTGACAATGCACACAGTGAATGGTGGCAGTGGGATTACTATAGCACAGTTTCTGGAGCATATGATTGTAGCTGTGAAATCCAAAGTTGAAGAGGTAAATCTTTGTTTTGATTTTTATCTTCATGTACCCTGAGGCTGGCCGCTCTCAGTAGCTCAGTTGGATGGGCATCTTAGTGGTGATCAGTGCAGAGATTCAATATCTGCCATGCCAGCAACATTCTGTTGTGGAGATTGATCATGACATCTTTTCTAACATTGTTCCCTTTCGCTGATTCAAGAAGGGCGGTTGTCAGTTTCTGGCAAAAGAATATGCACTGTGCTGGTTAATCGCATATATGCATGTAAAAGCCTGCCTAGGAAAAGTGTGTTTAGGAAAAATGACTTGATTGATATGACCTTGATAGTCTTTAGGTGAAGTGACTTGATTGATATAACCTTAATAGTATTAAGGTGAAGTGTCTTGATTGATATGACCTTAATAGTGTTTAGGTGAAGTGACTTGATTGATATAATGTTAATAGTATTAAGGTGAAGTGTCCTGATTGTTATAACCTTAATAGTGTTTAGGTGAAGTGACTTGATTGGTTTAACCTTAAAAGTATTTAGGTGAAGTGGCTTGATTCATATGACCTCAGTAGTATTAAGGTGAAGTAACTCGATTGATATAACCTTAATAGTGTTTAGGTGAAGTGTCTTGATTGATATAACCTTGATAGTGGTTAGGTGAAGTGACTTGATTCATATAACCTTAATAGTGTTTGGGTGAAGTAACTTGATGGATATTTAGGTGAAGTGACTTGTTTGATATAATGTTAATAGTATAAAGGTGAAGTGTCGTGATTGTTATAACCTTAATAGTGTTTAGGTGAAGTGACTTGATTGGTTTAACCTTAAAAGTATTTAGGTGAAGTGGCTTGATTCATATGACCTCAGTAGTATTAAGGTAAAGTAACTCGATTGATATAACCTTAATAGTGTTTAGGTGAAGTGTCTTGATTGATATAACCTTGATAGTGGTTAGGTGAAGTGACTTGATTCATATAACCTTAATAGTGTTTGGGTGAAGTAACTTGATGGATATTTAGGTGAAGTGAATTGATTGATATAACCTTAATAGTGTTTAGATGAACTGTCTTGATTGATATAAACTTAATAGTGTTTAGGTGAAGTGACTTGATTCATATGACCTTAATAGTATTAAGGTGAAGTAACTTGATTGATATGACCTTAATAGTGCTTAGGTGAAGTTACTTAATTGATATAACCGTAATAGTATTTAGTGTGAAGTGACTTGAATCATATGGCCTTAATAGTAATTAGATGAAGTGTCTTGATTGATATATATTTAATAGTGTTTGGGTGAAGTGACTTGATTCATATGACCTTAATAACATTTAGGACCTCAATAGTATTCAGGTGAAGTGACTTGATTCATATAACCTTAATAGTGTTTAGGTGAAATGACTTGATTGATATAACCTTATTAGTGTTTAGGTGAAGTGACTTGATTCATATAACCTTAATAGTATTTAGGTGAAGTGACTTGATTCATATGACCTTAATAGTGCTTAGGTGAAGTGACCTGATTCATAATACCGTCCAGCAAATGTCCAGCAAATGTTTCAATACTCATATACAGCTTCAGCAGAGTTGTAGATAGGCCCCCGACAAAGGGGCTTGAAGAAATATATGGGCTGCATGATGCTTCCACGCAGAGCTGAATCCAGCCCGCGCACTAGTACTGGTAAACCGCTTAGAGGATCTAAGCCTGTCCAGGAACCGCGGTGGGAGGCGGACCGCCCATGCTGATAAATCCTATTGGTTTAATTGGGCGACATGGCTTGAGATGTCATTTCATCTCAATGTCGGGTAAAAGTCCCACAAAATTGGAAGCAACGTCTCCAAAATGACCTTTACAGTGTTGACGGGGAGGTTAAACCTCAAATCAAACCAACAAACAAACAGAGTTGTAGAAGATGAGTAATGAGTTAAATATTTAGAATAATTGTCTGTATTTCTCATTAGAAACATATATTGTTGGTACTCGTAAGGTTTATCTTGCTGAAGCAGCTCAAAAATGTACACAACATCCATAAGGAAAATCTTTCCTTAATTGTCCTTTTTTTTTCCTTATCTTGAGTGTATGTCAGCATTTTCATAGAATTCCCTAGTACTAGTACACAAAGTTTTCACACATCAGCCTCGATAGTTCAGTGGTTATCGAGTTTGACTTACCAGCGATAGGTTATGGGCAAAGATGTGTCCTTTGGCAAGACAAGTGGTAATACTGCCCCACTCCATCCAGATTTTAATAGATAGCTGTGGTGTAAAAATCACTGCCTTTCTAGCGTGCGCGTGATAACATCCTGAATGAATGTTCGAGAGTGATTCAATAAGCTTGAAGCTTTCATCGCAATCAAACTAAAATAAATTTGTTTAAACAAAAAGTTTTCATACAAATGTGTAAGCCTGCATAAAGTATAACACCTTGTCTGTCATTATGAGGAACCAGTTTTCAAATTCAGACCTATCCTCGTTTTTAGCTCACCTGTCACGTAGTGACAAGGTGAGCTTTTGGGATCACTTTTTGTCCGTCGTGCGTCCGTGCGTCCGTGTGTGCGTGCGTGCGTCCGTAAACTTTTCTTCAAACGACATCTCCTCCTAAACCACTGATCATATTTTGACCAAACTTCACAGGAATGATCCTTATGTGGTTCCCTTTCAAAGTTGTTCAAATGGTTCCGGTCCGTTGCACATATAGGTCACAGTAGCAAAAAATAGATTTTTTTCACCGCAAACTTAAAAAATCTTCTTCTCTGAAACCGCAAGGCCCAGGTCTTTGATATTTGGTATGAAGCTTCATCTAGTGGACCCCTACCAAGATTGTTCAAATTATAGTGCTGGGGCCAAAAATGCCCCCGCCCCGGGGCCCTTTGGTTTTACATGGGCTTATATAGGGAAAATCTTTAAAAATCTTCTTCTCTGAAAACGCAAGGCCCAGGTCTTTGATATTTGGTATGAAGCTTCATCTAGTGGACCCCTACCAAGATTGTTCAAATTATAGTGCTGGAGCTAAAAATGCCCCCGCACGGGGGCCCTTTGGTTTTACATGGGCTTATATAGGGAAAATCTTGAAAAATCTTCTTCTCTGAAACCCTAAGGCCCAGGTCTTTGATATTTGGTATGAAGCTTCATCTAGTGGACCTCTAAGAAGATTGTTCAAATTATAGTGCTGGGGCCAAAAATGCCCCCGCACGGGGGCCCTTTGGTTTACATGGGCTTATATAGGGAAAATCTTTAAAAATCTTCTTCTCTGAAACTGCAAGGCCCAGGTCTTTGATATTTGGTATGAAGCTTCATCTAGTGGACTCCTACCAAGATTGTTCAAATTATAGTGCTGGGGCCAAAAATGCCCCCGCACGGGGGCCCTTTGGTTTTACATGGGCTTATATAGGGAAAATCTTGAAAAATCTTCTGTGAAACCGCAAGGCCCAGGTCTTTGATATTTGGTATGAAGCTTCATCTAGTGGACCCCTACCAATATTGTTCAAATTATAGTGCTGGAGCTAAAAATGCCCCCGCACTGGGGCCCTTTGGTTTTACATGGGCTTATATAGGGAAAATCTTGAAAAATCTTCTTCTCTGAAACCGCAAGGCCCAGGTCTTTGATATTTGGTATGAAGCTTCATCTAGTGGACCCCTACCAAGATTATTCAAGTTATAGTGCTGGGGCCAAAAATGCCCCCGCACCAGGGCCCTTTTGTTTTACATAGGCTTATATAGGGAAAATCTTGAAAAATCTTCTTCTCTGAAACTGCAAGGCCCAGGTCTTTGATATTTGGTATGAAGCTTCATCTTGTGGACCTTTACCAAGATTGTTCAAATTATAGCCCTGGGGCCAAAAATGCCCCTGCTCCGGGGCCCTTTGGTTTTACATAGACGTATATAGGGAAAATCTTGAAAAATCTTCTTCTTTGAAACCACAAGGCTTAGGTCTTCGATATTTGTTATGAAGCTTCAGCTAGTGGACCTCTATAAAGATTGTTCAAATTATAGCCCTGAGACCAAGAATGCCTCCGCCATGTGGCCCTTTGGTTTTACATGGGCTTATATAGGGAAAATCTTTAAAAATCATCTTCTCTGAAACACAAGGCTTAGGTCTTTGATATTTGTTATGAAGCTTCAGCTAGTGGACCTCTACCAAGATTGTTCAAATTATAGCTCTGGGGCCAAAAATGCCCCTGCTCCGGGGCCCTTTGGTTTAACATAGACTTATACAGGGAAATCCTTGTTTTACATAGACTTCTATATGCAGGGTAAACCTTTAAAATCTTTTTCTCTGAAACCACAGAGCCCAGATCTTTCATATTGGATATGAAGCTTCATCTTGTGGACCTCTACCAAGATTGTTCAAATAATAGCCCTGGGGCCAAAATTGACCCTGCCCGGGGCCCACTTGTTATACATTGGATCAGGTGAGCGAACCAGGGCCCTCCTGGCCCTCTTGTTATTGTTTATTTATGTTGTGTAGGTTTAAGACTGGTGATCAGGAAGATGCTGGTCCAATCCTTGCTGGGGCGACAGCATTCCTTCTTGGAGATGGAACATGAAACATTTTCTATAACCATTCTCTCTATTCCACTAATTCAAGAAGAGCAGTTGTCAGTTTTCTTGCAAAGAATATGCACTGCACTGGTTAACTGCTTATACATATATAAGCCTGCATAGGAAGAGTGTGGGAAGATGAATGACAGGCCGCTTGACATGACCTTAATAGTGTTCACTGGGCTGTAAAACTCTAAACCAAATTGACCAAAACCTGGAGTATGTTGGATAAATTTGAGTTCTTTATGCTGTTATAAATTAAGATTTTAAGACATGCCTCCTCATATCAGAAGCTGCATAGGTGGAAGCAATTCAGGTTTATTTTCAGCATCTTTCACACTTATAGTGGCTCAATATATCACTCATCTGCTTGTATTGTCAAGTGAATTTGAGTGTTTTCCTTTATTTTGAAGTAAATTCATGTTGCATGGCGAGTGACTTTTAGAAAGATTTTACGACCTTAAAAATATTACAGCTATAGAGATAATCATATCGGTTTAATCTCACATACTTTATTTCAGTTGAAAGGCCATTTCATCAACAGACCTATAGTTTTGCTTGGTTGGAACATAGGAGCACTCATTGCTTGTCATGTAAGTTTTCTAAAAGAATAGTTTCCTGAAGATAATTTATTGAATGATTAACATTGAAAGTAGCAAGGCAATGCAATTACATAAAATTCTAATGCACTTGCGAATTTAACGCAACGTCTGATTGGATGACTTCAAAAATTTGCGGCGGTATACTCGGCAATATACTATTGGAATCTCGACGTCATCTCTGCTGCTTTCAGTAAATAGTACGCTTTTTAGCTCACCTGTCACGTAGTGACAAGGTGAGCTTTTGGGATCACTTTTTGTCCGTGCGTGTGTCCATGCGTGCGTGCGTCCGTAAACTTTTTCTTCAAACAACATCTCCTCCTAAACCACTGATCAGATTTTGACCAAACTTCACAGGAATGATCCTTAGGTGGTCCCCTTTCAAAGTTGTTCAAATGGTTCCGGTCCATTGCACATATAGGTCACAGGAGCCAAAAATAGATTTTTTTTATCGAAAACTTAAAAAATCTTCTTCTCTGAAACCGCAAGGCCCAGGACATTGATATTTGGTATGAAGCTTCATCTAGTGGACCCCTACCAAGATTGTTAAAATTATTGTGCTGGGGCCAAAAATGCCCCCGCACTGGGGCCCTTTGGTTTTACATGGGCTTACATGGGGAAAATCTTTAAAAATCTTCTTCTCTGAAACCGCAAGGCCCAGTTCTTTGATATTGGGTATGAAGCTTCATCTAGTGGACCCCTACCAAGATTGTTCAAATAATAGTGCCGGAGCTAAAAATACCCCCGCACCGGGGCCCTTTGGTTTTACATGGGCTTATATAGGGAAAATCTTAAAAAAAATTCTTCTCTGAAACTGCAAGGCCCAGGTCTTTGATATCTGGTATGAAGCTTCATCTTATGGACCTCTATCAAGATTGTTCAAATTATAGTGCTGGGGCCAAAAATGCCCCCGCTTCTGGGCCCATTGGTTTTTCATAGACTTATATAGGGAATATCTTGAAAAATCTTCTACTCTGAAACCACAAGGCCTAGGTCTTTGATATTTGGTATGAAGCTTCATCTAGTTGACCCCTACCAAGATTGTTCAAATTATAGTGCTGGGGCCAAAAATGCCCCTGCCCCAGGGCCCTTTGGTTTTACATAGGCTTATATAGGGAAAATCTTTAAAAATCTTCTTTCTGAAACTGCAAGGCCCAGGTCTTTGATATTTGATATGAAGCTTCATCTTGTGGACCTCTACCAAGATTGTTCAAATTATAGCCCTGGGGCCAAAAATGCCCCCGCTCCGGGGCCCTTTGGTTTTACATAGACTTGTATAAGGAAAATCTTGAAAAATCTTCTTCTCTGAAACCACAAGGCTTAGGTCTTTGATATTTGTTATGAAGCTTCAGCTAGTGGACCTCTACCAAGATTGTTCAAATTATAGCCCTGGGGGCCAAAAATGTCCCCGCTCCGGGGCCCTTTGGTTTTACATAGACTTATTTAGGGAAAATCTTGTTTTACACAGACTTCTTTATGCAGGGTAAACCTTTAAAATCTTCTTCTCTGAAACCATAAGGCCCAGGTCTTTCATATTCGATATGAAGCTTCATCTTGTGGACCTCTACCAAGATTGTTCAAATTATAGCCCTGGGGCCAAAATTGACCCTGCCCGGGGCCCACTTATTATACATTGGATCAGGTGAGCGAATCAGGGCCCTCTGGGCCATCTTGTTTAATAAAACAAATGAATAAGTATATTAGAATGGTGATAACTGTATTCCAAATTGTCATTTGGGGAGTTAACTCATCAGTTTTACAGTTGCAAATTACGTTTTATGGAGAGTCTCAGCAGAGCTGTAAAACGTAATTTGTGACCATAAAACCGCAGATTTACCTCCCAAAATTACAATTTTTAAGACAGTTAACCCCTAATCAGCCACATGCCATATACGAACACCTGAGTTGCAGATAGCCATGTGCATTCATGCAGACTGAACGGCACTGAAGTGTTCACTACATGGATATTATAATACCTTTAGTTCCTACATCTAAAATATCGAGACCTTTTCTAGTCTGTGTAGCTGAGTAGACCAAATTGGTTCTTAACCTGGGCACAAACCCTGAAGATGTTTAAATGCTTGATGGGGCTTATATAATGTTTGAGTTGCATTTTGGAAGGGAATGATGCCATCTATGATAATGTTGTGTTGACCTTTGATGAGTGTCAGTTTTCTACATGAAATGGGTATTTTTAAGCTGGCCCCAAGATTATAAAACTTTTTTTCATGCTCATCTTTAGCATTAAAGGAGCAGTCTCTATAAGGCTGTTTTCATGGCCACAACCGATTTCCTTTAAACTTTGTAGCTTCAAATTGGTACATATTGACTGTCTAATGGTGAATTTTTAGACTCTTTGGTTCACTGGTTTTTGCTGTATACACTATTAAAGTGGGTGGGGTAATGTCACCCCATCAAGGGTATACCAACAAAAATGCTATTATTTTTGTTCAAAGTGCATGACTGGAGGCAATGTTTGCCGTATGCTTACTACCCTTTTAGGCATAACAGCCGGTGATAACAGTCTTATAAATATCAAACAAGAGAAGAGTTTATCCACGCTTGTAAGTTGTACCCAAATATCAGTAATTTTTATTCCCCAACTTTACGAAAAACCACAACACCTTTACAGTTTTGAACTTATTTCAAAGATCTTTCATAAATATAATGTTGATGTAATAGTCATTCTAGGTATATGTCAGAATTATTGTTAGTTCATAAAACTTAAAGAGTTACCTGCCCCTGAAATTGGATTTTACCAATTTTTGGACGGGTTTTTTTTAAAAAAAATCCGTCTCTTAAAATAGCGATGTCCGGCTGGGCGGGCGTCCTGCGGGCGGGCGGGCGGACGGGCGGGCGGGCGTCGTCCCAGGTTTACCTTTTGGTTAACCTTTTTTCAAAGTGATATTTTTCATCTATTCTGCAGCAGATTGTTTTAATATCAGGACTGATGCATAAGTGGAGGTACCGCTTTCATGTATTATCCATAAATGGCGCAAAAGACTAAAATTTTGGCGGAAATTGTCATTTTTCAAACTTGCGTTTTTCAGGTTTACTTTGGTTAACCTTTTTTCAAATGCCAGTGTAGTGGATAGAGTGCTGGACTACGGATCCTATTGTTGACTATGAATCTGAGGGGCGTGAGTTCAAACCCCGGTGGAGACATTTTTTTTTTTTTTTTTGTTCTTTTTTTTTTTTCTGTTCTTTTTTTTTTTTTCTTTCTTTTTTCATTCTTTTTTTTCTTTATTTTTCTTTTCTTCTCCATAAACACACATAGAAGCCTCTGTGGTGTAGTGGTTATGCTACTCGACTTGTAAACCAGGGATCGCAGGATCGATCCCGGGCTTCTCCAGACTTTCGGATGAGTCTTTAAACCGAGGTCCCATCTCCATATGACCATAGCTGTTGGTGGGACGTAAAACTCAAGCACTCACTCACTCTCCATAAACACATATGAACAATTATTATCTTCCTCCCCTGATAGTTGCTAGTAATAATACATGTATACATGCATGCACAGGCATGGAATTTTCTTTTTTTTTTTTTTTTTTTTCGTTCTTTTTTTAGCTCACCTGAGCACGAAGTGCTCAAGGTGAGTTGATGTCCGTCGTCCGTCAACAATTTCTTTAAACGACATCTCCTCCTGGGATAATGGCCCGATTTCAAAATTATTTTACAGAAATGTTCATTAGGTGACCCTTTTTCAAAATTGCTAAAATCAGTGGCCACTAGAGCTAAAAATAGAGCTAAAAATAGAAAAAACTTTATTTTATTTTCTTCGTAAAACACATAAACAAATCCCCCCCCCCCCCCACACACACACACAAAAAGTTGTTACTGGGTTAGGATATTGCATTTGTTCTGTACATACATGCATACTTAGTTTTATATACATACCCTACCCACCCCACCCTACCCTAGCATACCCTACCCTACCCCACAACCCCACCCCACCCCCATCCCAAAACAACCCCAATCCACCCCCAACCCAACCCCATCCCACCACTCCCCACCTTACCCGACCTCACCCAAGCCCACCCCACAACCCCACCACACCCCATCACACCCCACACCCCACCCCACCACAAATTCCACCCCATCCCACCCGACTCCTAACCCATTCCACCCCACCCTACCCCACACCAGCACACCCCACCCTACCCCACCCATGCCACCACCATCCTAGCCATACTGAAAAAAAAAAAAACGTCCATAATGCCATTAGGCATTTTTCTTGTTTTAAATCGGAGTGCATTTATCTGTTTGTAGTACTCACAACTTCATTTGAAAGTGAATAAACCAATTCCATGCAAATATTATTAAATAGATGTGGACAAGGAAGTCATTTGATTTAATAGTGCATGCTAGTATTTCCTTTTTTTATTTTTTTTTTTTAGCTCACCTGTCACGTAGTGACAAGGTGAGCTTTTGTGATCACATTTTGTCCGTCGTCCGTCGTCAGTGCGTCCGTGCGTGCGTGCGTCCGTAAACAATTTCTTGTCCGCACGATAGCATCTTCATTTATGATTTGATTTTAACCAGACTTGCACACAACTTGTACCACCATGAGATCTAGGTTCCTTTCTTGAACCAGCCATATCCCTATCATGTGTTACTGAGTTACGGCCCCTGAAAGGGCAAAAATTGCCTATTTTGGTCTTGTCCGCACGATAGCATCTTCATTTATGATTTGATTTTAACCAGACTTGCACACAACTTGTACCACCATAAGATTTGGGTTCCTTTCTTGAACCAGCCATATCCCATCATGTGCTACGGAGTTACGGCCCCTGAAACGGCAAAAATTGCCTATTTTGGTCTTGTCCGCACAATAGCATCTTCATTTATGATTTGAATTTAACCAGACTTGCACACAACTTGTACCAACATGAGATCTGGGTTCCTTTCTTGAACCAGCCATATCCCATCAATCATGTTTTATTGAGTTACGGCCCCTGAAAGGGCAAAAATTGCCTATTTTGGTCTTGTCCGCAAAATAGCATCTTCATTTATGATTTGATTTTAACCAGTCTTGCACACAACTTGTATCACCATGAGATCTGGGTTCCTTTATTGAATCAGCCATATCCCATAATGTGCTACGGAGTTACGGCCCCTGAAAAGCCAAAAATTGCCTATTTTGGTCTTGTCCGCACGATAGCATCTTCATTTATGATTTGATTTTAACCAGACTTGCACACAACTTGTACCACCATGGGATCTGGGTTCCTTTCTTGAACCAGCCATATCCCATCATGAGTTACGGAGTTACGGCCCCTGAAAGGGCAAAAATTGTCTATTTTGGTCTTGTCTGCTGGATAGCTGTTTCATTTATGATTTGATTTTAACTAAACTTGCACACATTTTGTACCACCACAAAATATCTCGGTCAAGATCGAATATGGGTCATGTTGGGTCAAAAAGTAGGTCAGTAGGTCAAATCAGAAAAAAAAACCTTGTGAAGACACTAGAGGCCACAGTTTTGGTCCGATCATCATCAAACTAGCCCAGAATGATCATCTTGACAATATCTCAGTCAAGTTCAAATAGGGTGTTGTCGAGTCAAAAAGTAGGTCAGTAGGTCAAATAAGAGAAAAACCTTGTGAACACACTAGAGGCCACATTTTTGGTCCAATCATCATCAAACTTGCTCGGAATGATAGTCTTGACAATATCTCGGTCAAGTTCGAATATGGGTGATTTTAGGTCAAGAAGTAGGTCAGTAGGTCAAATCATAGAAAAACCTTGTGAACACACTAGAGGCCACAGATTAGGTCCGATCATCATCAAACATGCCCAGAATGATCATCTTGACAATATCTGAGTCATGTTCAAATATTGGTCATGTCAGTCCAAAAAGTAGGTCAGTATATAATATCATAGAAAACCCTCTGAACACACTAGAGGCCACAGTTTTGGTCTGATCATCATCAAACTTGCTAAAAATGATCATTTGACAATATTTCGGTTAATTTTGAATGTTGGTCATATCTAGCCAGTAAGTAGGTCAGTAGGTCATAGAAAAACATGGCTGCACATAATCCTCGCGAGAGGGTGCTGCAGGATATATAGATAGATAGATAGGTCAGATTGCTGAAAAAACTTGTGTACACACTAGAGACCCCAGTTTTGGTCCGATCATCATCAAACTTGCTCAGAATGATCATCTTGACAATATCTTGGTCAAGTTTGAATATGGGTCATGTCAGGTCAAAAAGTAGGTCAGCAGGTCAAATCATAGAAAAACGTTTTGAACACTCTTAGAGGCCACAGTTTTAGTCAAATCATCATAAAACTTGCTCAGAATGATCATCTGGACAATATCTCAGTTCAGTTCAAACATGGGTAATGTCAAATCAAAATGTAGATCAGTAGGTTATTTTGTCATAACTTTGAACTGTTTGAGATAGAGCCTTCATATTTGGCATGTAGGTTCCTTGTGACAAGGGCTTCCCACTCATATAAAGATTTGACCTGTGACCTACTTTATCATAACTTTTGAACCATATGAGATAGAGCCTTCATATTTGGCATGTATGTTCCCTGTGACAAAGTTTTCCCAACCATTCAAAACTTTTAAGCCATGGCCTTGACCTTTGACCTACTTTGTCATAACTTTTGGAGCATTTAAGATACAGCCTTCATATTTGGCATAAAGGTTC
Source organism: Lucinisca nassula (assembly GCA_963580285.1). NCBI lineage: Eukaryota > Metazoa > Mollusca > Bivalvia > Lucinida > Lucinidae > Lucinisca > Lucinisca nassula. The sequence goes on along the minus strand of OY757010.1, from coordinate 43,675,571 downwards.
CTTCATAGGAGTGAGTGTTTGAGTTGAAGTCTCACCAAAAGCCAAGGTCATACAGTGATGGGACCTCTGTTTAAAGACCAATCTGAAAGTCTGAAGAAGACTGGGATCGATACTGCTACCCCTGGTTTACAAGGCAAGTAGCATGACCACTTCACCATGAAGGCTTCTAAACTTCATTGGAATGTTGTGTAGCTGACCCTCTAGGAAAATAGCATAACCATTAACAAATGGTCACAAGAGCTAAAAATAGAAAAACACTGTGAATTTGCTTCAAATGCGAACTCCTTCTAAACCTTTGGGCCAATTGGATTTAAAACTTCACAGGAATGTTGCCTAGGTGACTCCGTGCCAAAATAGTTAAACCTTATTCCACTCCAATGAACAAGATGGCTGCCAGAGCTAAAAATAAAAAACAAATCTTCAAATGACAATTCCTTCTGTACTCTTGGGCCAATTTCATTCAGACTTTGAAGTTATGTTGCTTAGATGACCCTCTACCAAACAGGCTAAAACAATCCCGCTCTGATGAAAAAAAAAAAAAAAAAAAAAAAGCCCCCGCCCATAGGGGCTTGAAGAAATATATGGGCTGCATGATGCTTCCACGCAGAGCTGAATCTGGCCCGCACACTAGTACTGGTAAACCGCTTAGAGGATCTAAGCCTTCCAGGAACCGTGGTGCGAGGCGGACCGTCCATGCTAATAAACACTATAGGTTTCATTGGGCGACAGGGCTTGAGATGTCATTTCATCTCAATGTCGGGTAAAAGTCCCACAAAATTGGAAGCAACGTCTCCAAAATGACCTTAACAGTGTTGACGGGGACGTCAAACATCAAATCAAACAAACTGATGAAAAAAAATTTGGCCACCGGAGCTAAAAATAGAAAAATATTGTAAATCTGATTCAAACGTGAACCCCTCCTAAACCCTAAGGCCAATTTGATTCAAACTTCACAGGAATGTTACCTAGGTTACTCCCTACCAAATAAGCTAAAATCACTCTGCTGATGAACAAGATGGCCACCATAGCTAAAAATAGAATGTACTCGAGACAGTGACAGACAGGTGAGCGAACCAGGGCCCTGTGGGCCCTCTTGTTGGTTATTTATTAACTCTTAATTTCCAGGTGCAAATGGAACATTTGTCAACTGTCAAACATTTTTGACCACCAAAGCAGGCTTTGCTCATGTTGTGGAACCTCATTTTAGACTGATACTGTGCTTAAATATAAGCCTGTATGGTCTCACGACATGTTTAAGAATTTGTTAATTTACTGATCTTCCTCTGAATCGCTAGATGTACTCCATGTGTCGATAGCAGCATCATAAACAAAATCAATTAATCCTGGCTTGGTTTTGCTTCACTATTTTCTGTTTTGTTCCGGTAATATCCCAAATACCAGAGAACAGAAGCCACATGTGCGTAACATCCCACAGTAAGAGCTTCCCACAATACCATTCAGTGATTGGGTTCAGTCCTTGTGTATATTCAACCCACATGTTATATGTTTTATTAGACGTGTGGCGAGAACGTATCTGTGCTTTGAGAACACCATCTTCTTTGTGTGCCATTATCTCATATGATCCATTGTCGTCAAAATGTTCATCTGTGTAGGATTTGGCTTGTTTCAGCTGGTAAATACCCAGTTTCAAATCCCTGAGTTCATCCTCAGTCATCTCTGGGAAATTCTCAAGTTTCTCATCATCGATCTTTTTCCAAATAACCCGTTTTTTATCCCAGCCATTTTTTGTCGCGCCTTCTATTAGCATGGCGCGATATAGGCGCCCGGTTTTTCGTCCGTTCGTTCGTCCGTTCGTCAAGGCTTCAACATTTGTGACCACCCTAGCGTTCACCCTAATGGTCAAGTTTATTTCTCAAGAACTATAAGAGCTTCATTAATGATACTTGGTACAAACTTGTATCTGGGGATGACAACTTACATGCAAGCGTCCATATTTGACCTTGACCTACATTTCATGGTTCACTGACTTTGTAAAATATTGAGACCACCCTAGCATTCACCCTAATGGTCAAGTTTATTTCTCAAGAACTATAAGAGCTTCATTAATGATATGTGGTACAAACTTGTATCTGTGGATGGCAACTTGAATGCAAGCATCAATTTTTGACCTTGACCTACATTTCATGGTTCACTGACTTTGTAAAATATTGCGACCACCCTAGCGTTCACCCTAATGGTCAAGTTTATTTCTCAAGAACTATAAGAGCTTTATTAATGATACTTGGTGCAAACTTGTATCTGGGGATGGTTACTTAAATGCAAGCATCCATATTTAACCTTGACCTATATTTCATGGTTCACTGACTTTGTAAAATATTGCGACCACCCTAGCGTTCACCCTAATGGTCAAGTTTATTTCTCAAGAACTATAAGAGCTTCATAAATGATATGTGGTACAAACTGGTATCTGTGGATGGCAGCTTGAATGCAAGCATCCATATTTGACCTTGACCTTTATTTCATGGTTCACTGACTTTGTAAAATATTGCAACCACCCTAGCGTTCACCCTAATTGTAAAGTTTATTTCTCAAGAACTATAAGAGCTTTATTAATGATACTTGGTACAAACTTGTATCTGGGGATGGTAACTTAAATGCAAGCATCCATATTTAACCTTGACCTATATTTCATGGTTCACTGACTTTGTAAAATATTGCGACCACCCTAGCGTTCACCCTAATGGTCAAGTTTATTTCTCAATATTTATAAGAGCTTCATTAATGATATTTGGTGCAAACTTGAATCTGGGGATGGCAACTTAAATGCAAGCATCCATATTTGACCTTGACCTAAATTTCATCATTCACTGACTTAGTAAAATATTGTGACCACCCTAGCGTTCACCCTAATGGTTAAGTTCATTTCTCAAGAATTATTAGAGCTTCATTAATGATACTTAGTACAAGCTTGCATTTGAGAATGGGATCTTTTGAGCAAGCATCTATGTTTGACCTTGACCTACATATCAAGGTTCGATGACTTTGCGCCCCCACAGGCGCGACATAGCCTTCGGCGGAATTCTTGTTACAACCTTATCCTGCAGCTGATTTGGAGTTTTTGCTAGGGCCATCATTCTTCTAGCAATTACTTTGCCTGAATCTTTGCTTGTTACCAAAGGTAGTCTAAATGCATTGCACAATGAGCAAACAATCCTTACATAGTCGCCAACATATGGTATTTGACAATTGGGCATTGTGTTGCTAAGGGCTTTCCACATTTTAATTCTCCCATTAGCTGATTCGACAACCCATCTCACCTTTGTAACTAGCCTTGACTCATTCGCCTCTTCAGTTGTATGTTGCTTTTGAGATTTGTTTAGGAAGTGAGGCATATGAGAATTGATTCCAAAATCCTTTAGTATATCTATAGCATCCCTGAAGCTGCGGTCTACAACGAGAACATCATCTTCTTCAAACCAGTCAGTAATATTTTCAGCATTAGTCTTTAACATGTGTTCGGTAATCTTAGCATCTGTGTTTTTCCCATCTGCAAGATATGGTCCCATCACAGTCAAAATGTAACCATCAGTGGCCACAAGCATCATAGGTTTCAGCAAAGGCTGTCCTTTATGTACAGAATAAGATCTTCTCTGAAATGAGTAGTTTCCACTCTTCTCTATATATATGTATGTTCCATCAGCCACTGCGATTGCAACATCAGAATTTGAATCCCCAAATAGGACATTTGCAAAAGTTGATGTATGATTCAGGGGTGTTAGAGAAATACTAAAGGGTTGTGAAATCAATTCTCATATGCTTCACTTCCTAATCAAATCTAAGAAGCAATATACGACTGAAGAGGCGAATGATTCAAGGCTAGGTACAAAGTGAGATAGGTTGTCGAATCAGCTAATGGGAGAATTTCAAAGTGGAAGGCCTTAGCAACAAAATATCCAATAGTAAAATACCATATGTTGGCGACTATGTAAGAATTGTTTGCTCGTTTTGCAATGTGTTAAGACCACAAGGACTGAACCCAATCACTGGATGGTACTGTTGGTGAAGAAGTGGTGCTCGTAATGTGGGATGTTGTGCTCATGTGCTTGCTAGCATGCACTATTAAATCAAATGACTTCTTGGTCCACATCTATTTAATTATATTTGCATGGAATCGGTTTATTCACTTCCTAATGAAGTTGTGTGTACTACAAACGGATAAATGCACTCTGATTTAAAAAAAAAATGGGTAAAATCCAATTTCAGGGGCAGGTAACTCTTTAAGTTTTATGAACTAACAATAATTCTGACATATACCTAGAATGACTATTACATCAACATTATATTTATGAAAGATCTTTGAAATAAGTTCAAAACTGTAAAGGTGTTGTGGTTTTTCGTAAAGTTGGGGAATAAAAATTACTGATATTTGGGTACAACTTACAAGCGCGGATAAACTCTTCTCTTGTTTGATATTTATAAGACTGTTATCACCGGCTGTTATGCCTAAAAGGGTAGTAAGCATACGGCAAACATCGCTTCCAGTCATGCACTTTGAACAAAAATAATAACATTTTTGTTGGTATACCCTTGACGGGGTGATATTACCCCACCCACTTTAATAGTGTATACAGCCAAAACCAGTGGACCAAAGAGTCTAAAAATTCACCATTAGACACCCAATATGTACCAATTTGAAGCTTCAAAGTTTAAAGGAAATCGGTTGTGGCCATGAAAATAGCCTTATAGAGACTGCTCCTTTGTCCTGCTCATAAATTTTAAAATGCCAAATGTATTTGGCATTTTAAAATTTATGAGCAGGACAAATGACTTTTGCTGTTGATCTGAGCAGGAAAATAACATAATGAATTTGTATTTCAATTTTCATACTGTGCTTGTGCTGAGTTGAGCATGAAAAAAGTTTTATAAACTAAGCCCCTGTGCCTATGATACTACAGACTATCATACCTGTGTCCATTTCATAAGGAATTGGTTATATGCTTCTTGATAAAAAAGTCACATGATATCAGTGTTATCCTGTGGTCAAAAAAGCACACATTATATACACTTGGTTAATTGTGCCAAATATTGTCTCAATTTATGAAAATGTTTTTGAACTGATGAAAACTTTTGGGGCAATAAAACTATATAAAATAGACATTTGATTTACAGATTCCCAAACTTGTAGCTGTTACATATAAAAATGCACAAAAAAAAAACTCACATTTCATATGAAATAGCCATTCATTCTAACCTATCTCCAGGCATAGAAGATATCACAATAAACATAACTCCAAATATGGAGTGTGGTCCTTGGTGTCACAGTTCAGTGTGCTGCTGACCGATGATCAAGAAGTCACAGGTTCGATCTCCACCAGATCCAGCAATATTCTTTCATGGAGATTGATCCTGTAATATTTCATGCAGATTGATCATGAAATATATTCTGTGGTCATACTGCCATCCATTGATTCAAGAAGGGCAGTTGTCAGTTTCTGGCGAAAGAATATGCTCTGGACTGGTAAATTGCTTATGCCCAGGAAAAGTGTTTGGTAAACTGACAGGCACAGCAAGACCTATATAGTGTGTCTGGGCTGTTAAACGCAAACAAAAGTAAAACAAAGCAAATAAGGAGGAAAAATGAGGATAATTTTGGGATAATATTTCTTACTTGTTCATTTACCCTTTTTTTACCAAATGGAATCTTCCTTCTTATATATAGCAGGTGTCCATTTCGAACTTTAGGGGTGTCAGGTTGTGTTTTCTGCAAAATTTATTTGGAAAATGGCTGAACTTTTTGCAAACAGTGTAGGCCCAGATCAGACGCCGCATTCTGCGGCGTCTGATCTGGGCCTGCACCGTTTCCTAGGGTACCCGTTTTGTTGTTTCCAGTACAAAATGGGTTAATACATGTTATGAGTACTTGTTAGAATTGCCTCATTCCGACAAGAAACAAGGAAAATCATCACTTTCTTACTTTGAGTTTAGTTCATTGCGAACGCCCCAGCCCATCGGGGCTTGAAGAAATATATGGGCTGCATGATGCTTCCACCCAGAGCTGAAACTGACCCGCACACGAGTACTGGTAAACTGCTTAGAGGATCTAAGCCTGCCCAGGCAAAGTGGTGCGAGTGTCGGCCCGTCCATGCTTATAAACCCTGTCGGTTTCATTGGGCGGCAGGGCTTGAGATGTCTTTTCATCTCAATGTCGGGTAAAAGTCCCACAAAATTGGAAGCAACATATCCAAAATGACCTTTACAGTGTTGACGGGGACGTTAAACCCCAAATCAAACAAATGTTCATTGCGAAATCTCCTGTGCAATAAGATATGCTTCACTTCTTTCATGTTTTGTTAGGTTGCTCTGCATGAGGTGGTGTCAGCTATTGTGTGTCTGGGATTTCCATTTACTGGTGTGGGAGGACACAGAGGGGTAAGTATAAGTCTTCCATATGTGTGTTAGTTTTTAGTTTATACTAATTTATTTTAGTTCGATTGCGATGAAAGCTTCAAGCTTATTGAATCGCTCTCGAACACTCATTCCTGGTGTTTTCACGCGCGCGCGCGAGAGAGGCAGTGGCTTTTACACCACTGCTACCCGAGTACACCTGGGAGTTTTAGTCATATGTGTGTTATAAACCAGGGGTCATGGGTTCGATTCCAGGCTTCTCCAGACTTTTGGATGGGTCTTTAACTGAGGTCCCATCTCTGTATGACCACAGTTATTGGTGGGATGTTAACCTTAGAAACACACACAAATGTAGACATGGACAAAAACACATACACACAAATAGATGTATTGTGCATTTAAAAAAATTTTTCCCTCAAGATCACTTCTGCAAATCATATAGACATTTTTCCCTTAGGACCACTAAGCAAGCCATAATGCATTTGGATAGCTCCTCATTTATGGCTTTAATGAGATATCATATCTTGCTTTGATTAAAATGTCCAGTAGATGAGCATGATCCAAAAAACCACTGGCCGGCCGGCCTTGGTAGTTCAGTTGGATGCACGTCTGACTGGTGATTAGGAGGATGCGGGTTCGATACCTGCCGGGGGAGGCAACAGTCTTTCAAGGAGATCGATCATGAAATCTTTTCTACGGTCATTCTCTCCCTTCCGCTGATTCAGGAAGGGCAGTTGTCAGTTTCTGGCGAAAGAATGTGCACTGTACTGGTTAAACACTTACATATAAGCCTGCCTAGGAAAAGTGTGGAAAGGTAAACTGACTGGCTCAGAAATGACCTAAATACTGTAAACTCCAAATACAAACAAACAACAAAAAACAACACTGTTTTATGATATCACTTGGAGGTTCTATGACCTTAGATGGTGAATTGTCATTTAATTGCATCAAAACAATACAGACATAAATGTGTTTGATATAGTCAACAGTATAGGCAGGATTTCTTCTCACAGTGGCAACCAGTTGGGAGAATTTATAGGAAACAACAAATCATTATTGATTTTAGTGTTTGAGAATAGTAGAAGATCACCTTGTTGAGTAATTAATCACAGTTCATAGTCAGTTGTAGGTAGTCAAATTACTCTGACTACGGGCTCATGATATGATCTACTTTATAACTGAGCTCCAAACTGTGATTTATTTCTCAACAAATCACTGCCAGAGCTGGTCTATTTCTTAAATTAATAATAGGCCTATTGACCAATCACATAATTAAATTTGAGTCCGACGCCAACCAGTAGCAATGGTATCAATTTTCCCATAGGATGCTGATGACACACTATTGGACAGTAGGACACCAACAATGTTTGTGATTGGCCAACACTCAACCACCTGTAGTATTGATGATATGGAAGATTTACGGGAAAAGATGAAGGCAGACAATAGTCTTCTGGTGGTGGGTGGGGCAGATGACAACATCCGGGTGTCAAAGGCTAAGAAGAAGGAGGAAGGCCTCACACAGGTTATGGTGGATAGAAAAATTCTGGTTAGTTTCGATATGAGCCAGCGGAGGACAAAACCTACAATAAGACATGTGCGCCCAACAATGACTCGGATCAGCCTGCACATCCATATAGTCTAACCAGTGACTTCTCTTGTGGCATGAAGGAGCATTGGGCCCTTAGCTATCCTTAGATTGCACAACGAAGACTCTGATCAGACTGCGCAGATGCGCAGGCTGATCTGAGTCTTCGTTGGGCACACATATCTTACTGTAGGTTTTGTCATGTGCTGGCTAATATTTTGTTGTAAATCAGGTTCATAGGCAACACATGGGCCTCAGTAGGCTGAGCAGTGTTAAAAGAAGTCTCTCACCACTGTGTGTTCTAGCCTTGATTAGGTCCCTTTTGAGGCACAAGTTCTGCAACAGAAAGTCAGGCAGTTTTTCACAGGGACTGTGGTTTTCATTCACATCTGATTAACGATTGGCTCAATATTAGTGAAATAATCTTTGAAAGGGTCATAAAGTGCTAAATATAGTTTAAGGAATCTGACATGAGACTGGTGACCTCTATTACCATAATTTCACTCCGGACTGAATGCATATATTTATATTCACCGGTTTCTGAAGAGGTCAGTATTGTTATTCAATACATAGAGGCTGGTAAATGAGTCGCAATTCACAAGTTGACAAATTTACGAAAACCGACCGTTTTAGGCGAAAACACTGACTAATTTATTCTTTGCATAGAGATCAGGCTCATGTCAAATTGCACCAGCTATAAAAGAAAATCATAGAGTACACCCACTGCAATGTTTTTTATACCCCGCCACACGATAGTGGCGGGGTATTATGTTATACCCCCCAGTGTCCGTCCGTATGTCTGTCCGTCCGTCCGTCCGCACTTCGTTTCCGATCGATAACTTGAGTATTTTTTCACGGATTTTGTTCAAATTTTGCATACATATTGGTATCGGGGATGAGTGGTTTGGGATTGTTAATGGGCAAAATCCGTTAATTTTTAGCAGAGTTATTGCCCTTTTCAGTATCTGAAAAATGGGTTTTGGCCTCTAATTCCCTTACTATATGGAATATCTGGATGAAACTTCACAGTTATATAGAGGACTAAACGGTTCATATTGTGGCAAAGGACTGCTACTCTGGCTGTTCCAGTTCTTGAGTTATCTGCCCTTGACGTATTTAAAAAATGCATTTTAGACTGTAGTTCGTTTATCATTTACAATATCTTGCTGAAACTTCATAGATATGTAGTAGATGAATTGTCATATACTGTGGCAAAGGAACATGACTCTGGCTTTCCCAGTGATTGAGTTATCTGCCTTTGAAATATTTGAAAAATGGTTTTTGGCCTCTAGTTCCCTTACTATATGGAATATCTCGATGAAACTTCACAGATATATAGAGGACTTAATGGTTCATATCGTGGCCAAGGACCGCTACTCTGGCTATACCAGTTCTTGAGTTATCTGCCCTTGAAGTATTTAAAATGCATTTTAGACTGTAGTTCCTTTATTATTTACAATATCTTGCTGAAACTTCATAGATATGTAGTAGATGAAATGTTACATACTGTGGCAAAGGAACATGACTCTGTCTTTCCCAGCAATTGAGTTATCTGCCCTTGAAATATATAAAAAAAAAAGGGATTTTGGCCTATAGTTCATTTATTATTTGAAATATATGGATAAAACTTCTACACCCTCTGCTGTCTGTCTGTCTGTCCATCCATTTGTATGTCTGTCCATCTGTCTGTCTGTCCCTTTTCAGTATCTGAAAAATAGTTTTTGGCCTCTTGTTCCCTTACTATATGAAATATTTGGATTAAACTTTACAGATATATAGAGGACTGAATGGTACATATTGTGACCAAGGACCATATAGAGGAGTAAAGGGTACATATTGTGGCCAAGGACCACTTCTCTGGCTGTTCCAGTTCTTTAGTTATTTGCCCTTGATGTATTAAAAAACGATTTTAGACTCTAGTTCCTTTATTATTTGCAATATCTTGCTGAAATTTCATAGATGTACAGCAGACTAAATATTACATATTGTTGCAAAGGTACATGACTCTGGCTGTCCCTGCCCTTGATAAGTCTGAAAAATGGAATTTGTGTCTGTTGGTCAGTGCATACAAAATTAATTTGTGGATTTTGTCCCTGTGAGAATGCCAAAAGATCACCCACAAACATCTTAATTTATGATTGGTTGCCATTTATGCTTAATCCTTTTGATTGAAGCCTAATCAACCTCACCCTTGGAATGTGCAGTAAAAGCCTAACCAAATAGATGCCTAAAATAAAGGCCCTTCTAAGTGGTTAACCAGTACTTAGTGCACATACTTCATGCCTGCCCTTCTTGAATCAGCGGAAGGAGCACAATGACCGTAGAAATTACTTCATGATCAGTCTTCACGAAAGAATATAGTCAGACAGGCAGTACATCGAAAAACATGAAATTCTTACATGTACCACATAAAGATACATGTTCCACAGCCATTTAAGGTAAATACTTGCCTCCATAATTTTCTAATAATGTCAATTTATTGAGTTGCCTTCCCATCAAATGTCTGAAAAATGGATTTTTACATATGCTTCCTACATCTTCTAACAACTTCATCCACTCACATTAAGACATTACACTTGCGGATCATATCTCTGCTATCCCCTTTCTAGTTATTTAGCCTTGATATATTTTCAAATAAGTTACATTGCTTAGCAGTGGCGGGGTATTATGCAGTGTCTGCGGTGCTTTTATTAACACGTGCTACCCTGTGTAGAAGGGGGCATGAAAAGGATTGATTCTGAAACAAACACCGCAGATGGGGGCAGGGACTGTGCTTGCTGTGGCAATTGCTGTGTTTCTGGGTGCTACAACAGGTGTAAAATTGATTGTCTGCCTGGTCTCACAGGTAAATAAGATTATTGCGGCAGATTTGCTGTGTGTACCCGCATCAATGCATTGACTAGCAGCGGAATGTAGTGTGGGCTCAACTAGATTACGGGATTGTGCTGGTTCAAAAAACTTTGTGCCGAGTGAACTGTAGTTAACCCTTAAGCACTGATCACAACTAGCAGAAACAATCACTGCATTTACCAAGAGTATTTATTAGTTATTTTCCAGATAAAGTCTCTGTGGCCAGTTGAATAAAGGAAGTGTCTCCTGACAACCGGTTGTCAGGAGCATTTTTGCTATATAAAATGCTCCTGACAACCGGTTGTCAGGAGCATTTTTGCTATCAAAAATGCTCCTGACAACCAGCAATATTTTTCCAATATAAACCTATAATATTAGTATTATTTTAGTTACCTTTTTAGTATTTCATGGTTCTTGATAAATATTTAATGCTTTTTTTTGTCATTTCTTTAGTATTCAAATGAACTTAATTGAAGTTAATTCATGTAATTTTTATTCAGATTTTTTTAGGTCACCAGAGCCAAAGGCTCCGTGGGAGCTTATAGGATAGGCAGTTGTCTGTCGTCGTCTGAAATACGTCGTCTGGCGTCAACACTTTCAAATGACATCTCTGCTGAAGCCCCTTAGCCGATTTGACCCAAATTTTATCTGTAGCATCCTTGGGCTGGGGGATTGAAAGTTTATGTTTTAAGCTCACCGTCACATAGAGACAAGTGAGCTTTTGGGATCACCTTTTGTCCGTTTTCCGTGCATCCATCCGTGCGTAAACACATCTCCTCCTAAACCCCTGATCGGATTTTGACCAAACTTCACAGTAATGATCCTTAGGTGGTGCCCTTTCAAAGTTGTTCAAATGGTTCTGGTCCGTTGCACATCTAGGTCACAGGAACCAAAAACAGATTTTTTTCACCAAAAACTTAAAAAAAATATTCTTCTCTGAAACCACAAGGCCCAGGTCTTTCATATTTGGTATGAAGCTTTAACTAGTGGACCCAAGAATGTTCAAATTATAATGCTGGGGCCAAAAATGCCCCTGCCCTGGGGCCCTTTGGTTTTACATGGGCTTACATGTATATAGGGAAAATCTTTAAAAATCTTCTTCTCTGAAACCGCAAAGCCCAGGTCTTTGATATTTGGTATGAAACTTCATCTTGTGAACCTCTACCAAGGTTGTTTAAATTATAGCCCTGGGGCCAAAAATGCCCCTGCTCCAGGGCCCTTTGGTTTTACACAGACTTGTATATATATATAGGGAAAATCTTGAAAAATCTTCTCTGAAACCACAAGGCCTAGGTCTTTGATATTTGGTGTGAAATTTCATCAAGTGGCCCCGCCCTGAGACCCTTTGGTTTTATATTGAGTTATATAGGGACATCTTTAAAAATCTTCTTCCCTGAAATTGCAAGGCCCATGTCTTTGATATATGGAGCTTCATCTAGTGGACCTCTACAAAGATTGTTCAAATTATAGCCCTCGGGGCCACAAATGCCCCCGCCCCGGGACCTTTTGGTTTTACATAGACTTATATAGAGATAACCTTTGAAAATCTTCTTCTCTGAAACCACAAGGCCCAGGTCTTTGATATTTGGTGTGAAGCTTCATCAAGTGGACCTCTATCAAGATTGTTTAAATTATAACCCTGAGGCCAAAAATGCCCCCGCCTCAGGGCCATTTGGTTTTACATAGGCTTATGAAGGGAATATCTTAAAAAAAAAATCTTCTCTGAAACTGCAACCCCCAGGTCTTTGATATTTGGTGTGTAGCTTCATCTAGTAGACCTTTATCAAGATTGTTCAAATTATAGCTTTTGTTGATATTTGGTATGAAGCGCTTCATCTAGTGGACCTTTACCAAGATTGTTCAAATTATAGCCTTTGTTGATATTTGGTATGAAGCTTCACCTTTTTAGACGTCCCTCAACATTATGCACATTATAGCCCTGGGATCAATAATGGCCCTCCCCGGGACCCACTTGTTACTCTATGGATAAGGTGAGCAATCCAGGGCCATCATGGCTGTCTTTTTTATGAAAATCGGCTCATTAGTTTGGTTACTATGGCAACTTATAGATTCCATAGACTTACATGTATAACGGGGAAAATTGAAATTGGCATTTACTGCCAAGCCTCTGCATATATTTTGACAATACTTTCTTAAAAATGTTCCTTAGGCAATCTACTATCTGATCTATCTACTACCCTATAAACAGGGTATGACAATGATTTTAGGCCTACTGCTCATTTTTATTGGTTGATGAAAAAAACAGAAAAAAACAAGCAAATTCGTTGAATTGATATCCCCCGCCGAATGGGTTTTTCGTGTAGAATGGCAAGAAAATATATCTGGCCAAAATTGAGAAAAAAAATTGCGCGTGCATCACGGCAGCATAATAATACTTATTTATTTCAAGTTTCATTTTATTCCATGCAATAGTTGCTGAGAAGCGGTTCCAGACAAAGTGAGACGACGAAAAATCCAGAATTTTAATCATTTAAGGGGCCATAACTCTGGGTGTAAAAAGTCAATCCGAAAAAAATTTGTGCGTGCATCACCACAGCATAATACATATTTATTTCAAGTTTCATTTAATTCCATGCAATAGTTGCTGAGAAACAGTTCCCGACAAAAAAGTGAGACGACGAAAAATCCAGAATTTCAATCATTTAAGGGGCCATAACTCTGGATGTAAAAAGTAAATCCGGAAAAAAAATGCGCGTGCATCACCACAGCATAATAATACATATTTATTTCAAGTTTCATTTAATTCCATGCAATAGTTGCTGAGAAACGGTTCCGGACAAAGTGAGACGACGAAAAATCCAGAATTTCGATCATTTAAGGGGCCATAACTCTGGATGTAAAAAGTCAATCCAGAAAAAAATTGCGCGTGCATCACCGCAGCATAATAATACATATTTATTTCACGTTTCATTTAATTCCATGCAATAGTTGCTGAGAAACAGTTCCGGACAAAGTGAGATGACGAAAAAATCCAGAATTTCAATCATTTAAGGGGCCATAACTCTGGATGTAAAAAGTAAATCCGAAAAAAAATTGCGCGTGCATCACTGCAGCATAATAATACATATTTATTTCAATTTTCATTTAATTCCATGCAATAGTTGCTGAGAAACGGTTCCGGACAAAGTGAGACGACAAAAATCCAGAATTTCAATCATTCAAGGGGCCATAACTCTGGATGTAAAAAGTCAATCCGAAAAAAAATTGCGCGTGCATCACCACAGCATAATAATACATATTTATTTCAAGTTTCATTTAATTCCATGCAATAGTTGCTGAGAAACGGTTCCGGACAAAGTGTGACGGACGGACGGAAGGACGGACGGAAGGATGGACGGACGGACGGACAACGCCAAAACTATATCCCTTCGCCTTCGGCGGGGGATAAAAATACTTAAAAAATCATCTCCTCAAAAACCATAAGCTCTGGGAGGCATAGACTTTATGAAAATATTCACCATAATTATTTGCCTTTACAGATTTTTTTTATGAAATTCAGCCATTTAGATAGTTGCTATGGCAACTTAGATTTTCCATAGACTTATAATGAGGAAAATTGAAAAATGACATTTACTGTCAAACCTTTGCTGATATTTTGCCAAACTTTCATAGAAATTTTCCTTGAGTTAACTTCTCTCAGCCATATGCTTTTATGTCAACTTGGGCGTTCCGGAGGTTGTGCCGGGGCCATGTCTCACCCCCTCCACTTCATAAAATGCCATTTATCTCAGAAACCATTCAGATCCCCACCTCTTAACCATATATTCTTGTCCCTTATGATGTGGCATTCAGTAACACCAACCTGGGGGTCCCCCAGGATGTGCCTGGGCCATGCCCACCCCCCTTCACTTCATAAAAGGCCCAATATTCCAGAAACCTTACCGGCACCCGCCCATAGGGGCTTGAAGAAATGTATGGGCTATATGATGCTTCCGCGCAGAGCTGAATCCAGCCCGCACACTAGTACTGGTAAACCCCTAGGATCTAAGCCTGTCCAGGAACCGCAGTGCGAGGCGGACCGTCCATGCTAATAAACCCTATTGGTTTCATTGGGTGACAGGGCTTGAGATGTCATTTCATCTCAGTGTCGGGTTACAAAAAAGTCCCACAAAATTGGAAGCAACGTCTCTAAAATGACCTTTACAGTGTTGACGGGGACGTTAAACCTCAAATCAAACAAACTAGAAACCTTACAGATCCCCACCCCTAAACCATATTTATTCTTGTTCTTTATGACAAGACACATTCAGTAACACCAACCTAGGGGTCACCCGGGGCATGCCCGGGCCATGCGGCACCCCTCAGCTTCACCACAGACCATATACCTGAGAAACTGTTTAGAGCCCCGACCCTAAACCATATATATTTTTGTTCTTAATTATAAGACCCAATCAGTGACATCAGCATGCCGCCCTGGGGGTGCCTGGGGCCATGCCCCACCCCTTAACTTCATTAAAAGCAATATATCTCAGAAACCGTTTAGATCCCCACCCCTTAACCATACATATGCTCTAAAAGGGAATTGATGACATGTTTTTTCCATAGCACTCAAGTGAAATTGACCCTATATTTAGTTGGTATTTATTTTCAGTATTAAATAAAACATTAAAACCTGCAAGTACCATCTGTTTTTTCTCTTTAATTTTCAATCCAGTAGTTATGTTAAAATACCAGAGAAGACAAAAAATATTAAACATGTATCAAGAAACTAAAAATACTATGTTAAGTAACCAAAATAATGCTAATACAGCAGGTTTTTATTGGAAAAATATTGCTGGTTGTCAGGAGCATTTTTGATAGCAAAATGCTCCTGACAACCGGCTGACAACCGGTTGTCAGGAGCATTTTACATAGCAAAAATGCTCCTGACAACCGGTTGTCAGGAGACGCAGCCTTGAATAAAACCAGGCTATAACAGTGTTATAACATGGTTGTGGTGTATAACTGATTTTCATCAGAAAAAAATGTAGATCCTGTAATAACTTAAAAACTTGCAATAGACTTTTAATGAAAAAATTCTTAATCCTGCACCAAGAATTGCTGGAATTTTTTCTGGAAGCTTGGTATGTGGATAGATGGTGAGGTGTAGATTTGGCACATTTTGGTATATTGTTGATGACACCAAAAAAATCAGTGGAAAACCTGTTACCATTTATATACAAACACCAGTAGTGGACTTCCTGTTGCTTCACAATACTTCAAGATTGTTTGTTTGTTTGTTTGATTTGAGGCTTAACGTCCTCGCCAACACTATTTAGGTCATTTTGGAGACGTTGCTTCCAATTTTGTGGGACTTTTACCCGACATTGAGATGAAATGACATCTCGATCCCTGCCGCCCAATGGAACCAATAGGGTTTATAAGCATGGACGGGCCAACCCGCAGCAATTTTCCTGGGCATGCATAGACCTTCTAAACAAATTTCCAGTACTAATGTGCGGTCGGTATCAGCTCTGTGTGGAAGCATCGTGCTGCCCAATCTATTTCTCCAAGCCCCGATGGGCGGGGCCGGCAATACTTCAAGATTGTGTTTGAAAAATGTTTTATTTTTGCTTTTACCATTTGTTTTCACCAGGAGGAGATATCTGAGTTCTTAGGTGGGATTTTGTCCCAGGCCCCGACATTGCAGGACATTGTTGTAGAGCCTACAGATTTAGATGCAAAGAAGAAGAAAAGGAAACATGGCCTAAAAGATATGGGGGATGAATTAGATGGTAGCTCATACACTGTGAGTGTTTTAAGTAATACAGACTTAACCTCTTCACAACAGTGTCCATTATCGTTTTTTTTTTTTTTTTTTTTTTTTTCACATCAGACGTCATTTTGAAAACTTATTCTAATTGCCCAGAAAACAGGATTTGACATCTCATGGAAATTTTCTCGTATGGAGACAATTTGCATGAGATGTCAAGTCCTGTATTCTGGGAAAAATAACAAAAATATCAACAATTTGTCATTTGCTGAGTTAGCCTAGAGAGTGATAATGGTTAATATAACACAGTTTTGGATATAAGATGGTTTGAAGATATGTTATGTTGAAAAATGACTATAAATGGTCTTCTTTCTAGATTATCCTTATGTTTTGGTTGGATGTAACACGGTTTCTGTTTTGCACTCAACAAGAGTGTTGTAAAAAGGTATTAGTGTAGTTGAAATCCTTCTATTTTAATTCTGAATACATGTATTCAGTTTATATGTTAAATGTGATTTGCAGTTGGAATATCTGAACCCTATCATAAGAATACTTGTCTTCCGAGTTTGTGACCTGGGGCTAGTTGTTCAAAACTAACGTTGTTAGTTAACATATCTTTAAAAGTTTGATCATTTAATATGGCAAATATACTAGTATTTTTGCTGCAAAAATGTGAGTAAATGCAACAGCTACTCACTATTTTGAAGCAAAAGTACCAGAGTATTAGACTTTGCACTTGCTAGAACAGTTAACAGTTCGACAACTAATGAGCTCATTAAGCTAAGACATTGAACAACTGGACCCAGGTAAGATAATGACCAGCCTGCTGAGCTACTCGGACTAGCAGGAGTCTTGAAATTTAAGATATAGAAACTTAAGGTATTGTACTATCCAAGCTGTGAACATTAAGGTGCAGATCACACTGCATGGATGCACAGGCCTATCGGAACAAACTTTGAAAACAGCAAAAACACTCTATCTCTTGATGTGGCTCGTTAAACCTGTTCAACTTATTTTCACTTACCAAAATAATGTACATCTTTGCTATTTGAACTTTTTTCCATTGGGGACTGCAGTTTAGCCCTTTTAACCTTTATGCTGCTGAATAAATTAGTTTCGTCCCATCCATTTCTGACAATCAACCAATGTTGTTATTGATAAAATGCATTTGTTCAAATTTACAAACTGAATGACAAACAGTGTAGCCCCTGATCAGATAGCTTGTTCAGAAGCCATATGATCTGAATCTACACTGTTCACAAAGTTAAGGGTTGTCGTATTCAGCAGGACAAGGGTTGAACCTGACTCAGTGGCTCATTTGGATGAACCTATGACTGGTGAACAAACAAACAAGCATTCTCATTGCTTTTATACGTTTTCCTTGAAAACCCTATGGTGTGCTGCAAGAATACCACGAAAAAATAAGACAATATATAACATTTATTTTGATGTATAAACATCTGCTGAAACCTCAGAAGAAATCATAGAAAACTCATCTTACACTGCATGTTCAGAGATGTTCCTAAAGATATAAAAACCTGTTAATGCATGTAGTACCATGTATGTGACCTGTAGTAATAAAAATATGTCGCATATGTCCAGATAAGGAGTAATAAGAGAAATTAGCGAAAATTTTCCTTTTCTCCTGTTTAAAACTTAAGTTGTGGGTACTTGTTAGAACCACCTTTTGAAGAGGCAAATCTATTAATGGGAATGGAACACCTTCAGGGGAGGCAACTTCTCCAAAAGTATTTTTGTCTCCATTGTCAATAGGGATCAACACCTAAAGGAAAGAATTTGCTCCTGAGGAGAAAATTCTTTCCTTTAAGAGTTGACCCTTTTTTCAGTGTGATAGAGCTTATAGAAAAGCAAACAGGAAGTTCCGAAAGTTGTCTCCCTTTGAAAAATGGCGGAAAAATCTGCCAGGTGTTCCTTATCAGGAGCTATATGTCAGTCCTGTATTACAGGTGATTGGTAACCAGATTTCACCAGGTCAGCTGTCTGTTGCCAAGGCCTTGAAGGCCCAGGCAGCCCTTACTGAATCATCTCAAACTCTGGCAGCAAGTACTTCTGGGATAGGTCTGGTCCCTCCAGTCAGATGTAAGTACTCCGAAAACTTGAACACAGCTTAATTACCACGACTAATTGCTTGCCTTGGTAGCTCAGTCAGATGCATGTCTGACTGGTGATCAGGAGGATGGGGGTTCAATATCTGCTGGGGTCTGCAACATCTTTTTGTGAAGATTGATTCTGAAAGCTTTCCAACAGTCAATCTCTCCCTTCCACTGATTCAAGAAGGGCAGTTGTCCGTTTCTGGCTAAAGAATGTGTACTGTTCTGGATAACCTACAATGTATAAGCCTGCCCAGGAAAAGTGAGATATTCTAACCTGCTCAACATGAACTTGATAAATAATTTGACTTGACAATTAAACCTCAAATCAAAACAGATCGAGTTAACCCTTGTTCTGCTGACCGGATATGCCTTTTCTTGGAAACAATGTAGATCCAGATCAGATGGCTTCTGAAGAAGCCATCTGATCAGGATCTACATTGTTTGTCATTCAGATTGTGAATTTGTTGTAATAATTTGCTACAGGTAATCTGATTGGTTGATAATCAGTAGTAGGTGTGGCATATATGAATATTCAGCAGGACAAGGGTTAAGGCAAGTCTGTTATAATACCTATTGTTACCTAAGACTTGTAGAGCCGAAGAGTTAGTTACATCTGGGCAGAGTTATTCAAAGCCTTGTAGCTCAAACTACTCATGTGGAGCACTTTGCTGCAGTGGTAAGCATCAGACTAGAGATCAAGAGGTAGCCTGTTTGATCCCTGCAAGCACCAAGTGTTGTTTCCTTGAGTAAGAGACTTTATCCACATTGCTTAGTACTGGTTTCTACCCAGGAAAAGTAAAAAGGGGGCCACATAGAAGATAAGTACTAGCACTAAATGTGTTAGCTACTATAAATGAGCCCCTCCAAGCGAATTTGTGTCTTCGAGCATTCCGTCATGACAAATTTTAACTGCGCTTGCCCAGCCATTCAGAGGGGCCAGGGATATGGCTTTCTGTCTGAAGGTTCCTCTTGATTCACTGCTTGTATGAGCGGGCAGCGAAGGTTCTGGCGAGACTGCACGCATAGGCAATAAGTACCAAAATCGCTTGACGGGGCCCAAATAAGGTTTACTATTATTATTATTATGTCTCAAATTTTCATGATCCAAAAGGTGTGTAAGCCATTGAAGTAGGGCTTTTTTGACTTCATATATGTCCTGTTTTGATGAAGTGTTTGGGATTATTGTAATATTTTTGTTTGTTCATTTCAGTAAAGAGAAAATATACAAAAAGGAAAGGAGTTTTAAATCCACCAGAACCAAGCCCAAGGAAGCGTGTGAAATCTGCACCCTCTATAATACCTACGTTGGTTGATGCAGACACCCACTTAAAATTACAACAACAGAATTTAAATTCTGAACTTGGTGTGCCAAATCTAACTGACCTTCTCCAAGCTCAGAGGGAAAGTCAGTCTAATTATAGAACTCCAAGTAATGAACAACCAAGAGATCATTTGTTACAGGCATATTCAGAACAATGTTCCACAAGGGATCTTCTATCAAAGCGCCCTGCTATTATACCTTGCCAAGGGTCAACCCAAGGCCAAGAGTCAAGACAAATACGTCCTTTTAGTCCTCAAAATTTACCATCAACCAGTATTCTCAGTAGCTTACAAGAGCCCCTTGGACAGGAAAAGAATACAGCATCTGTCTCTACAGGTCAAGGTTATACAAGCCCTGTGTCGTCAATACACCAAGCTCTGTTGATGTCATTACAGAGACAAAAGCCATCAGTCCATATCACCACGGCTTCTACTGTAGCCAATCAGATTCATCAGCTCTTAGCCAGCATTCCCAGAAATAATGTACCGGTATCTCCTACATCATCACCATCCACCCCACAGAACATTCCTGTGTCACCAATACAGAGTAAAGTTCCAAATCTTGTTAATTCTCTCTCAAGTTCTGTACCATCAGTTGTGCCAACGGCTAATGTAAGCCATCATCAAGTTGGTATAATAAATATTGGCTCTGGTTCTGATAAAACAACAACAGACAAACATGAGGCAGGCAGAGCTGAGACTGGGGACAAGGAAGAAGGTAGAGACAGGGTAGAGGCTATACAGAAGCTTCAATTTCATGACTTCCCTCTGACAACATCAAGCCTTCCTGCTACACAAACTGGTTCTAAAGTTACTCAGGCAAGAATCCTGACCAATAAAACACTGGATACTGAAACTCAGCCACAGACCAAGCCTCAAGCTATTCATATAACTGTGAACAAGTCTTCACATTCAGCTCAGATGGCATCAACTTTTGCCAACCTGACACAAGCTCTGTCATCACTAGGTACCAGCAAGCCAAGCCCTAATATCATCATAACGACAGCTGGCTCACAATCAAAGGAAACAGACACTACTCATACTGCATTAAGTGGGACATCTACAGTAACATTCAAACCTGCACCAGAAAAATCTGTTCCTAAATCAGTAGAAGTATCCTATGTTGGCTCACCAACAGTAAGCTCTGTAGCTTCATCAAGGCAACAAGAGAAACCACAAGAAATTGAAGAATCTTTGGGCAAAGTCTCATCCTTGCTCGAGTCTAGCCCAATAACTGAGAAAACTAAAACAGTCACAACATCCCCAGAAACGACACATTCAAATATTTCAGTGGTGCACATCAAACCTAATATTGTGAGTGGTGCCCCGGCATCGTCATCTGGGCATCATGCAACAAAATCAAGCACTCCTAAAGCACCATCAGTTACTGTATCTTCTTACACATCCACAGCAAAGCCTGTTCTATCAACTGTTGCTTCAACAAGGACTAGGAGAATTAGAACACCCAAACAGTATGACTTGTGAAAAAAGTACACTTACCTGTATGATTTGAGTTGTTGGGCCTAAAGCAGAAACTGAACTGTGTTTTATCCAAATAGAAATATATAGATTACACCAGAACTTCTTTATAAAACTATTATTGGGATCCAAAGCAGAAACCGTGTTAGTTAAACAACCTTGTTATATCCAAACAAAAATGTATAGATTATATAGAAAAATGACCATTTCTATATAATCTATACATTTTTTGGGATCCATCATAAAACTATTATTGGGATCCAAAGCAGAAACCATGTTAGTTAAACAACCTTGTTATATCCAAACAAAAATGTATAGATTATATAGAAAAATGACCATTTCTATATAATCTGTACATTTTTGGGGATCCATCTTGAAACTGTGTTATATTGAAACTGTGTTGTAACAAACCTTGTTATAACTAGGTTGTGGTGTATCTAGAAAATCGACCAATCATGGTCATTTCAGTCACCTCTGCTATAAATACAGTGTGTTATAGGAGTCTGGTTGTCTGTCTGTCCATTTGTCAATCTGAACATTTTTGTCGACACTTGCATGAGCCAAAATGGGCCCCGTCAAGCGATTTTGGTACTTCTCGCCAGAACCTTCGCTGCTCGCTGATACAAGCAGTGAATCAAGAGGAACCTTCAGACAGAAAGCCATATCCCTGGCCCCTCTGAATGGCTGGGCATGCGCAGTTTAAATTTGTCATGACGGAATGCTCGAAGACACAAATTCGCTTCGCGGGGCTCAAATGTTCAGGTTCATTTCACTGTCACAATATAGCCTTCGGTAGAATTCTTGTTCTTTATAATCTATACATGTTAACAAAAATGCATAGATTATAAAGAAAAAGTCATTATTACAATTTATGGTCATTTTTTTCTATATACCGTATTTACTGTATGTATTCAGACACACAGGCCTGAGCAAAAAGTGCTGACATAGATGAAAGAAGCCTCCATGGTGTAGTGGTTATGCTAATCACCTCATAAACCAGGGATTGTAGGTTTGAGCCCTGGCTTCTACAGACTTAAGGATTGAGTTCCCATCTATGTATGACTTTAGCTGTTGGTGAGGCATAGACTGCAGCACAGGCGCATATCATTACGCAAACACGCCTATACAAATTTATTGCCACCTTTATCACCGAAAAAATAAAATTTTATGATGAAAAATTGTGATATTTTTCTTATTTCTGCTCAAAATATAGATTTTGGGCACTCGTTAGAACTGCCTCATTGAGGCGGTTCTAACGAGTACCCACAATCTATATTTTAGAGCAGAAATGAGGCGGTTCTAACGAGTACCCACAATCTATATTTTAGAGCAGAAATAAGAAAAATAATGTATACCCCCGGAAACCCCAGTTTTACTATATAAAAGTGGGTTCAATGGGGTGGGTCAAAACTATATAGGCGTGTTTTCGTGATGTGCAGAGTCTGATCTGAGTCTATGCTGTGCACCATCAAAAGGGACAGTTTCCCTTTTCAACTCCTAGTTTTCTTGATTTGTCTGTTTTGTTACTAGGTATATAGATCTGCTTGTATTTAAATGAAATATGAATTCAGTGCTTTTTTCTGTTCTTTTCATTTACTTGTTAGTCCCCATGCTTTGGGAAGTTTCTTGGTTATGGGTACCATATTTGCCCTAACGAGGGCACATTGCGCTTAGACCTTTCATTCTAATTAACAACATAGCAACAGTTAAGGCGCATATTTTGTGATAATTGAAGGGATAGTTTTCCTTATTTCTCCATATAAAGCTATGTTGTGGGTATTTATAGAACTCCTCATCGAGGCGGTTCTAATGAATACCCAACACATAGGTTTTTAAGGAGAATTTGACAAAACTAACCTTATCTGTTGCTATGAAAGTCCTTTTAACCGTTTTTTATTTATTTTTTTTACCAAATAGAATCTCCCTCCTTATATACAGCAGGAGTCTATTTCAAAATATTTGGAAATTGGTTGAAAATTTTGCAAACTTGGGCCCTGATCACACGCTGCATTCTGCAGCATCTGATCCGGGCCTGCACTGTTTGCCAACTGCCTGTTTCGGGGTTTCTGGTACACAGTGGGTTAAGGACAAGGTCAGATGCTCTTCATGCCGACCGGACATGTTTGGTTGAACCAGCATATCGTCGTTCGGGAGTCAAAACCTCTTAACTCAGATTTTTCAACTTTTCAGGAGAGACGATTTTCTTCTTTTTTGAAAAAAGCTAGTTTCTTCTTATTTTCTGGACTCCATTCAAAAATTTCTTCCAGCAAAGGCGAATTACCAATACCTCCTAAATATTCAATATATAAGCTGCTGATTTTGTCATTTCAGAGACCTAGATTTGGATTTTTATGGAGGTACGAGTTTTTGACGATTTTTTTACCATATTATACATGAGTTACATCCTTTTGTCACTTTTTGTTGACTGTATTATTTAGATCTGCAGTAACTTAATTGAATTGATCTTTGTTTCATTTAATTACTTACGGAATTGCCTACTGGCCATCAAATCTCAACCTCTGTCTGGACATACTGTTCGGCTGACCACACCATACTTGAGATAGGATGTTTTGAGATTCAGATTTTACATCAATCAAGATTATGCTGAGATACGTTTTACTGTTGTAAAATGGAAACTGATTGGCTTAGAGCTACGCCGTTTTGAGCAAAATATGCGTCTGTGGTTCATGAACCTAATGGTATCAAAATGTCATTTTACCTAAAAATCGGAGTTACGAGGTTTTGACTCCCGAACGACGATATTCTGTTAACCCATTTAGTACCAGAAACCCCAAAACGGGCATCCTGGCAAACAGTGCAGGCCCAGATCAGACGCCGCAAAATGCGGCGTCTGATCAGGGCCTCCACTGTTTGCTAAAAGTTCAGTCATTTTCCAAATAAATTTTGATGAAAACACAACCTGACATCCCGAAAGTTAGAAATGATCTCCTGCTATATATAAGGAGGAAGTTTCCATTTGGTACCAAATGGGTTGGGTTAAACCAAACGTGCTCAAGTAAACACAATTTAGCCATCTTGCCCCTCTTTATCACAAAAGAATAATAATCAATGTTTGTGTGATCTTTTACCTCTGCTTCAACTTGGCAGTGCTACAACTTGGCAGACTGCAAAATCGTGCACTGTAAATAGAGGATCTTACATGAGCGCTCATGTATTATTGAATTTCTTAAATGAGTTGAGGAAAGGGGATAAAATGCAAGGCTTTGCCGAACATTTTATCCCTTTTCCTCAACGAGTTTAATAAATTCAATAATACATGAATACGAATGCAAAGAGTATATTTATCATATGGCAGTTAAAACACATTTTATTCACGATTGGTTACAAAAATGTCAATTTTCCGCCATTAGTAAACGCGATGTCATTAAGAACGTCGGACATGTAACGTTATGGGACGTATCTAGCTAATTTGCATATTTAATCCACTAGTGGATTATCGAAAATATTACATGGCATTATTACTCTCTCAGATGCGACATCCTATGATAAATTGGTATCAACTATACTTCTTGAAAAAGTTTGATTTGAGGTTTAACATCCCCATCAACACTATTTAGGTCATTTTGGAGAGGTTGCTTCCAATTTCCTAGGACTTTTACCCAACATTGAGATGAAATGATATCTCAATCCATGCCACCCAATGAAACTAATAGGGTTTATATGCATTGAATGGTCTGACTTGCATCACTTTGCCTGGGCAGGCTTAGACCTAAGCAGTTTATCAGTACTCAGGTGAGGTCAGTTTCTGCTCCTCATGGAAGCATCATGCAGTGCAATCTATTTCTCCAAGCCCTGATGGGTGGGGTCGGATCACAAAAGAAAAATACATATAATCAATATGTTACTAGGATCTTTTAGCACTTCTACAACTTAGCAGACTGCAAAATCTTGCACTGTAAATTGGTGTCAACTATACTTCTTGAAAAAGTGCTAGTGTGCGCTTATTATAGAAACACACTTTGTGGGTGTTTGGTAGAATCATCTCTAGGTGGTTCTAAAAAATACCCACAGCATGGAGGACTTAAAAAAAATATGCCAAAATTATCCTAATTAGCTTAATGATCCTAAGTATAGGGGCAGATAGGCCTAAGCAAACAGTGCAGACCCAGAACAGAGTAGTCTGATCAGGGTCTACACTATTTGCCATTGCCTGTGTACCTTTTGGACTCCTTGATGGATCATGAAAGAAATTTGTTAAAATTTTAGGAGAATTACAGCAAGTTCTCATATTGTCTGAATTTTTAGGATTTTTACTGTAGCTCTTTATCTGGAGCTATGGAGAAATCTTAACTCGGTATCACTGTCATGATGTTTACCAAAGATCAGTAACTCTTATCATGCTGTTCACGACAACCCCTATCTTTGGAAACAGTGCAGATCCAGATCAGATGGCTTCTGAAGAAGCCATCTGATCAGGATCTACACTGTTTGACATAAAGTTTATGGCTTTGTAAGAATAAATTACATCAAGTAATCTGATTGGTTCAAAGTCAGAAATGGGTGTGGCTAAACTGAATATTCAGCAAGATAAGGGTTAAGTTATGGATAACTATTCAAAATTGTTATTTGACAGGTTAACTGACAATTATATAGTCAGAAATTTTGTTTAACGGCTATGCATCAGTGTCACCCAAAAACATAATTTGTGCCCATAAAACCAACAATTTACCCCACTGAATGACCATTTGCAATGAAGTTATTCATAATCAGATGCTCTTAAAATACCATAAAAAACCAAAAGTTTGGACACCTTTTGAATCATCACGAAAAACGCCTATATAATTTTGACCCCCTTGAACCCCACTTTTATATAGTAAAACTGGGGTTTCCGGGGGTATACCTTATTTTTCTTATTTCTGCTCTAAAATATAAATTGTGGGTACTCGTTAGAACCGCCTCGATGAGGCGGTTCTAACGAGTGCCCACAATCTATATTTTGAGCAGAAATAAGAAAAATATCACAATTTTTCATCATAAAGTTTTCATTTTTTCGGCGATAAAGGTGGCAATGTATTTGTTTAGGCGTGTTTTCGTAATGATTGTGTAATTCTCCAAAGATTTTTTAACAAATTTGTTTCACGATCTAGCAAGGAGTCCAAAAGGTGCAGATGGAATGGCAGTCAGTGTAGACCCTTATCAGACTGTTTTTCAGGAGCAGTCTGATCTGGGTCTGCACTGTTTGATTAGGCATAGGTGTCCCAATACCGGTACTTAGGATCATCAGGGAATTCATTTGTAAGGTTTAAAAATTGTAGATTTTGCCCAAAACAGTAACAGCTGCATAAAATCGAATGTCAGCCAATGAAAAGCGATTTTGCAAATTATACTATCACAAAATTTTGACATTATCCCATCGACAGATGACTCCTTACATGCACAAGTCCATCAGAATAATGTACATTTTAATGCACTTGCCTATGTAATGTGGAGTCTGATTGGATAACGTTAAAAATTTGCCACAGTCTATTCTGAGATTTTGTCGGAATCCAATGTCATCATGTAACATCGCTTTCCATTGGCTGGTATTCTGTTTTAAGCAGCTCATAGTGCTTGCTGCTTCGAACAAAATAGTAGATTTTAACAAAAGAACTGAATAAGTGCATTAAAATTGGGATAACTGTATTGAAAATTGTCATTTGGTGAGGTTAATAATCAATTTTACGGCTGTGTATTCCAAACAGTCTGATCAGGGTCTACAGTTTGCCATTCCGCTTTGACCTTTTGGACTCCTTGCTGGAACATGAAATAAATGTTAAAATTTTAGGAGCATTCCAACAAGTCCTCAAGGTGATTTTTGCGGTACTTGAACATGTTTGGTTTTACAGAATGTGCTGGTTCACCAACTGATAGCAAAGAATACACCAAATAAACGAAAAAAGCAGACTCGGTTTTATTGAGTCTGTTCATGACCAGAACTGAAAGGGGGTCTTTCAAGGTATAGGAAATTTGCATTGGTTTCTGCCCACGCTTGGATTTTGATGAAATTATGCACAATAATTGTCTTGGGTATAACTATTATAATTACGATACATTCACTTTTAAATTTTATTTCCGTGGTTTATTACATATTTTATGAAGTCTCTATCACAACAGAGAGTAGTACTCTCATATAAACTTGTCTACAGTATTCAGAGATTTATATATCTAATGCTGCTATGTTTTATGAGTTAAAGCCATAATTGGTGAGTAAGTTGATACTATGAATAACTCATATGTCTAGTAATAGCGGCTGGGCATTCAGTTTTCTTTGATGGTGTCCCCATATTTCAGCTCCTATTTTTGTATTCATAAAAATTTTATATGCATTTTTACCATGTTCCAATTTTTGTCAAGACACCATTTTAGCAAAAAAAATACCCACACATCTTAGGAACATGTTGGTGAGTTTTGATGGAAATTGAGGGCCGGTAACATTGTGTTTTAACAGACTCAATACTGATAGTCCTGATTCAGCAAAATGTGAAATTATATGATTATCATGTTTTGGTCATGCTGTTTAATAATACTTTGATATTGCTTTCAATTTGGATGGCTATAGTATAGTATGGTTTGTGTAAGTAGTTCATAGCATAATTATAAGTATTATTTCAAAACATCCATTTCGGTAAATTTGCCCCCTATGGAACAAACTATTTTGTCTACAGAACTATACCGCAAAGGTTTTGATGACAAAACGTCATCAAACGCACCCATGTAATCATGTGCACAGTTTTCTTTCTGTCTTTCTTGTCTAATTTGGTAATGGTGCTAAGGTGATGTTTAGATTTAACATTCAAATCAACAACATACCCGTCACTTTAGATGTTGCTTCAGATTTTGTGAGATTTGTTATCCGACTCGAGATAAATGACTCTCAAGTCAAACTGTTGTTTGTTTATTTAACCCTAACTGTCCATTTAAAAAGAAAGGTTTACTCTAGGGAAAATCAATAACACTTGAGATTACTTTTCCTGGACATTAAGTTTTCAGAATTTGTATCTGCATAGGCACTAGCCAATCTATCTTTTTTGTATAGCCCCTATGAACGAAATCAAACAGCTTCCTGAAGCTGTATTCCAAAGCCATTTGAATTTGCTTTTAGAATTCACATGGTCATACATTTGTCAGTGTTCCAAACCTTATGTGATCATGATTGTGTTGTCTATATATTTGTATAGGTCTTTCACTTCATTTACCTATCTCAGCAGCTGTTGCAGTAATTACAAAGCACATTATGTAAGATATCAAGAAGCATTTAAACTGTTGATAATAATTATTCAATCTGTGAATAGTTATCGCATTACTTACTCATAGGATTTCAAATTATTTTCAGTAAATACATTGTGATGCTTTTTTCTGTCCAAACACTGCAATGCTCTTTCTAAGCTGAGAGATACATTGCACAGAAATGTACTGGTAATTATTAATGAACAAAAAGCAAGCAAGAACAGTGCTTAAAAAAAACAGTGAACTTGCATTCAGCAGAAACATTCAAGAAGTGGTTGAAAGTTTTACAAACAGAAAAAAATACTAAACGCTCACTTCTGATAAACTTACCACTGTATTGACAAAGTAAATAGAAAAAAAATAAGACCCAAAAGAAACGTCAACAATTACAATACCAATGCAGAAAAGAGACATATTTATGCATGTGTACTATAAGGACTTCCTGTCTAATAGCAAAATTTCTCTAGGTCATGGAACAGCTTTGTTTACACCAAATATTCTGCGCCTGATCCATCAATGATATCTTTTGCAACAGAAGCTCAATATCAGTGACATTTCGATTTTTGGAAATACTAACCAATAATTACTGTAACTTTTTTGTTAGGATAATAATTCAGCGTTCATAAAGACAGAGTATATCTAAGGCTTAATCTGGTCATGGATTTATCAACAGAACTATTTTTACTAATAACAACAAACCACTGACCATTGCGTCCTTGCATACCAGCTTGGTATGGAAATGAAAATAATGGATCTCCTTGCCTTACACCTATTTGAGTAGCATGACTTATGCAAAGTCATTAAATAAAGTTGCACATGTTCACAATAATTTTGCTGCTAATAAAAAAGCAATATATGTTGTTAAGCCTAATTTGTTGATTAGAATACCTTTTGATTTAGTGTTTTACTATCTACTATATTGGATAGATCATAGTGTATAAATGAAAGGAAAATATCAGGAATTCATGATATTTTAATAGTTTCTAAGCTAGATCAGCTCAATATGTATTCATTTTGATTTGTATAATCTCATTTTTATTATGTAAGTGTTAAGAATTGCCTTTTTGTAAGGTTATTGGATGATTTCAATAAAATAGTAAATTTTGCAGAAACGACTTACATCCATTAAAGGTGTAAAACTACAGTGTTACCGGTTTCAGATTTTCATGAAATTTTGCATAGCTGAAGAAGATACATATGGCAAGTTTTCCTAGCAAAATGAAATCTTGACAAAGACTAGAAGATATTTATCTTAGGGATTGAATCTTGATTATTTTTTAAAATTTTAATTAAAAAAATGAGATTTTTGATAATTATTTGATCAGAAAATGTAAACTTTAATTAATTCAAAAGGTTTTTTAGTATCAAAGGAATGCCTATGGAGTTCTGCATTCAATCCAGTTCACAGATCTTGAAACTAAATAAAACATAAGATTTAAGACGCACTTATTTAGAGACAGACACCAGCTCATGGAGGGAGTCAGTTAGAGTGGCCTCCTGAGTCCTACTTGGATCTATATAATTTATTAAATACATTTTTATAGGTTGTATATGCTGAGTTATTAATATACAAAGTTTAAAGAAAAAACATGCATGGGCACAAATGAAAGACCCCCTTTGCAACACCAGCCACACCCTGTAGCACCGGCTTAAGCAGAACGGTATTTTCACAATGATTCTAAATGAAACCCTATTCGTTTGTTTAGCGGCAGAGCTTGACATGTCATTTCATCTCATCTGTACCAGTAGAAGTCCCATAAAATTGGAAACAACATGACCTAAATAGAGTTGATGGGGCATGAAACCTCATTTCAAACAAATCAATGTTCACTGAAGTATGAACAATGGGTCACAAGCAAAGAAAGTCACTGAAACGTTTCATGTAAATATCTTCAACAAAAAGGTTATCCTTTGGAAGCAGAACTGAAAAGTATCAAGTGTACAAGTTTTTCTGGTTTCCGCTAATTCTGCCCAACCAGCGACCCCCAAATATTTTCAAAATTCCACAATGGAATAAATGATCCCAAAGGACAAAATATAATATACATTATGTTAAATGTCAGGGAGATTTTTTACGTCTGCCACACATTCCCTTAACACCAGCTGTAGTGACTCTAAATTTGACTTTGCTTATGACCAAATGTTCACACTTCAAATCGAGCGATTTTGGTACTTATCGCCTATGCGAGCAGCGAAGGTTCGGGCCAGCCTGCACATCTGCGCAGTCTCGCCAGAACCTTCGCTGCTCGCTCATACAAGCAGTGAATCAAGAGGAACC
Organism: Lucinisca nassula; assembly: GCA_963580285.1. Lineage (NCBI taxonomy): Eukaryota > Metazoa > Mollusca > Bivalvia > Lucinida > Lucinidae > Lucinisca > Lucinisca nassula. Next base: position 43,644,639 of record OY757010.1, on the reverse strand, counting down.
TTCAGACAGAAAGCCATATCCCTGGCCCCTCTGAATGGCTGGGCATGCGCAGTTAAAATTTGTCATGACGGAATGCTCGAAGACACAAATTCGCTTGGCAGGGCTCAATTAATGTACAATTTACCTGTATTGCTTATATTTATATCAAGGGCTAAAACTGAAAAAATTGCAGCGTTTTCCTATAAACAATATAATTGCATTAACCCTTCTCTTGCTGAATATTCAATTTAGCCACACCCATTTCTGACTCTGAACCAATCAGATTACTTTATGTAATTTATTCTTACAAATCCATAAATTGAATGTCAAACAGTGTAGATCCTGATCAGATGGCTTCTTCGGATCTGGATCTACACTGTTTCAAAAGATAGGGGTTGTCGTGAACAGCAAGATAAGGGTTAAAGATAGAGTCTGCACTCTTACCCACTAGGCCACAGAGAGAAAACAGAAGTACCATAGCACCCAGCGGTGTAGTTCTTGCTCATAGTCGGTGTTACGACCATCACATGTTTATAGTGTCAGGGGAGGTAACTAAAATACCATGGCACACAGGATTGTGGTTCTTCCACATGATGGCGATCAAGTTGTGTTTACAGATGGATAGAATGTCTGGGGTTTCCATGTCAACATTTGTGACAACCTTAACTTTCACTCTGTCTGTTTCTTAACAACTAGAAGAGCTTCATTTATGATACTTGGTACAAACTTGCATCTAGGGCGGGCAAATTCAATTGCAAGCATGCATATTTGACCTTGACCTATGTTAACAATTGTGGCAACAGTTTTTCCCTAATGTTCATTTCTCAAGAGCTATAAGTGCTTCATTAATGGTACTTGGTTCAAACTTGCATCTAGGGATGGCAACTAATGCAAGCATTCATATTTGACCTTGACCTTCATTTTACGGCTCACTGACTTGCTGAACTATTGTGACAATAGCTTTTACCTTGGGATAAAAGTCCATTTCTGTAAGAGCCCTTGTACAATGGTACCTGCTACAAATATGCCTCCAGGGATGGAAACTTCCGTATTTGACCTTGACCTACATTTCATGGTTCACTGACTGCACCCCACAGGTGTGACATAGCCTTCAGCTGAATTCTTGTTATGAATGAGAATCTTGCAGCAGTCCATTTCAAAATGTATGGGTGTCAGGAGGTTATTTTTAGAAATTCATTCAGGAAAAAGAATGCTACATTTCCAGAATCAGATGCTACATTTTGCACCATCCGATCTGGACCTGCACTGTTTGCCAGTGTCCCATGTTGGGGTTTTCCCGATAAAATATGTAATTTCTTAATATGAGTGTGTGTGAATTCGGTTTAACATCGCTTTCAACATTTTTCAGTCATATCACGACGGTGTCTGGTTGCAACAGGGAGCTCAATGCTCACTTTTATAGTGCTGCCTCACTGAAGTATCATGTCCCAGACACATTACATGATACCACACCCAGTCACATTATCCTGACACTGGGTCGACCAGTCCTAGCTCTACCCTGTAAATCTGAGTGCCAAGCGAGGAGCAGCTAGTACCATTTTTTTACGACTTTGGTATGTCGCGGCCTGGGATCGAACCCGTGACCTCCCGTTCCCCGGAGCGGACACTCTACCAACTGAGCTATCGGGGCCGGTAATTTCTTGATATGAATACTTAAAAATCTTAATAATTTTGACACCTTGAGGACTTGCTGTAATACTCCTAAAATATTAAATTTGTTCCACAATCTAGAATGCAAAGGGAATGGCAAACAGTGAAGACCTAGATCAGACTGCTCCTTGAGGAGCAGTCTGATCTCGGTCTGCACTGTTTTCTAAGGCCTATGTGTCCCAATACCTTGGGATCATTATGATACAGAATGTTTAAACTGTTAAATGCAAATGCAGAGCATAGGGGATTAGAAGAATTCAAGGGTTAAAATAACAAAACTGGCTTATTCTCATGTTTTCATTTTATTCATCATTGAATTGTTGCACTACAGTGTACAACAAGGAATACTCCCCAATCAATCTACAGGTGAAATACTTGTACAACAAGGAATACTCCCCAATCAATCTACAGGTGAAATACTATGTTATTTCTTACAATAAAATCTCAAGTGTTTTCTTCAGACCGTTTGCGTTATTAGCCGTGACAAAGAATTCTGGACTGCTTGGAATATTTATCTTTATGTAGATCTTTAACCCTTATCTTGCTGTTCACGACAACCCCTATCTTTGCAAACAGTGTAGATCAAGAGCCATCTGAAGAAGCCATCTGATCAGGATCTACACTGTTTGGCATTGAGTTTATGAATTTGTAGCAATAAATTACATCAAGTAATTTGATTGGGTGATAGACAGACATGGGTGTGGCTTATTTGAATATTCAGCAAGAGAAGGGTTAATCAAATATACTATATACCACAAGCCACACTGGCCAGCAGATCCTGGGCTTCTCCAGACTTTGGATGAGTCTTTAAACCGAGGTCCCGTCTCCGTATGACCTTAGCTGTTGGCGAGATGTTATACTCAAACGCTCACTCACTCACTGGTCAGCAGAATGAAAATGCCACAGCTATTTTTAGTAACCTTGGCTCAAGGAAGATTGCTGAGCTTGTGGTATAAAGTAAATACAAAGAAAAGGGTTTATCTTCTAAAAATCAAAATGTTGACTGGTTTCAAGATAAAAAGTTTCCCATTTGTTCAAACTAACAAAAAGATTTGTTAATGTTATGTATAGCAGGAAAAAAAAAGGTATTCTTGCTGAAAAAAAGCTTTGTTCTCATCTTTTATCAGCAAAATCACTTATTTGATATTATATGCTAGTCAGAAGTTATTTAAATTATGAGTTTTTTGTGGAAACCTTTTCCTTGTCCATGGACAAGTGCACCTAATTCCAAAGCAGCCAATACCAGTATGTGTGAAAAAAATATGATTACTTCACTACTGTAGCTTTTTTCCACATTAATAAAAGCAGTAACAACTGGGTTGGAGACTGCAAGGGTTACAATTGTAGCAGATCATCTTGCCGAAAGTGTTCAACATACTTCTACATCCCGAGTTTTATTGTGGAAAAATACTTGCAAATGCTGTTTTCTTTTAGTTTAAACTGTGAAATCCAGAGCTGATTTGATCAAATCTAACCAAGTTATTAATAATTAGCATCATATTAAAATTTTGCTGAAAAAAGTGGTTTCAACAACAGGAAAACTTGTTAAGCCAACAAGGCTTTGAACAACAGAGTTCAATTCAATGAAAGGCTACAGTGAACAGATAAAATACAAATGAGATTTCCAAGCATTTAGTGGCTCTCACAGAGAGCTACTTTTATCCAGAGTTATTTCGACAAGTTTCACAAATAGTGCAAGTAACAACTTCTACACTTTTCATGAAATAGTGCAAGAAACAGTTGTTTCTACACTTTTCATGTAATATTGTGCAAGAAACAATTTCTACACTTTTCATGAAATAGTGCAAGAAACAATTTCTACACTTTTCACGAAAAGTGCAAGAAACAATTTCTACACTTTTCACGAATAGTGCAAGAAACAATTTCTACACTTTTCACGAATAGTGCAAGAAACAATTTCTACACTTTTCATGAAATAGTGCAAGAAACAATTTCTACAATCATTATCCACCCACTGATTCAAAGGCAGTTATTACTTGACAGTTCTAGTCTTCTGAGGATCAGTCCAAGACCAGCTCAAAATGGCCGAAACTTGGCTTTCAGAACAACCTGTCTAAAGCAGTTCAAACAAAACATACAGCAGAAAGGTAATTTATACCCATCTAAACATCACTATTCTTCCAGGTTTTGACAGGAAAGATGCTCTTTACAAAATACTACATTCTGACACTGGGATTAAGGCATTTTTGTTTGATTTGATATGGGTTTTAAGTAAGTGGGGTTTAGTTGCTCAAAACCAACTATGTTGTTAGTTAACCCTTCTCTTGCTGAATATTCATTTTAGCCTTACCCGTCTCTGACTTTGAACCAATCAGATTACTTAATGTAATTTATTCCTACAAATTCATAAACTGAATGTCAAACAGTGTAGATCCTGATCAGATGGCTTCTTCAGAAGCCATCTGATCTGGATCTAAACTGTTTCCAAAGATATGGGTTGTCGTGAACAGCATGATAAGAGTTAATGTATATATGGCAAATAGACTATTTTTGCTGACAAATTTAAATAGCTTTTGCATTTTTAAAATGTACTCACATTTTTCAGCAAAAATACCGGAGTATTAGATATTGTACTAGATTGAACATTCCATTGCAAAACTTGGCATCTCAACCATGCGAATGAAGTGAGGCTCGAACCAACAGCCTAGAGAAACCTACTGTTTAAGAGTCTGCACAACCCTATTCGTAAGGAAGATTTGCTCAAGGAAATAAGAGTATACCTTAACCCTTTTTTACCAAATGGAAGCTTCCTCCTAATATATGGCAGGAGCCCATTTCAAAATTTAGGGGTGTCAGGCTGTGTTTTCTTCAAAATTGATTTGGAAAATGGCTGAACTTTCTGCAAAAAGTGGAGGCCCTGATTAGACACCGCGCTCTGCGGCGTCTGATCTGGGCCTGCACTGTTTGCTAGGGTACCCGTTTTGGGGTTTCTGGAACTAAATGGGTTTCGAAAATGTTTTTGTCACACATTTCAAGTGATATTTTCATCTTAAGGGGGTGCTTTTTCTTCTAAGAAACAGCCTTTCCTTAAAGAGTAGACCCGTTTTGGGAAGGGCACAGATTACTGGAAGGCAAACAGGAAGTTCAAAAAGTTGTCTCCCTTGCATAAAATTGTGGTTGTTTGGGCGTATAATGACCAAGTCAATACTATTCAAGTCCTACTGAGCCGGCCTTTTAACCTAACCACAGTTTTTCTGGGCTGGTTTATACTCAGTTAACAAGTTTAGCAAGATACAGAGGTTTGCCCTTCTTGAATCAGTGGCAGGGAGAGGATGACTATAGAGATGTCATGATCAAGCTGTATGAAAGAAGAAAGATAGTGGAGAATATGTGAAGAATGCTTCCTGAAGCAATAGTAAGACCATTCCAAACCCTACTTTTCTAGAGGGATTTTATGTCTTTAAGATTAGGATTTGTTTGATTTGAGGTTTAACGTCCCCGTCAACACTGTAAAAGTCATTTTGGAGACGTTGCTTCCAATTTTGTGGGACTTTTACCCGACATTGAGATGAAATGACATCTCAAGCCCTGTCGCCCAATGAAACCAATAGGGTTTATAAGCACGGAAGAGATTAGGAACAAAACAGCTTTCTTCATGACCTAATTGCCAGTAATAAATGTTAGACATACACCTGGGCCCAGTTGTTCAAAGCATGGCCAACTTAACCAGCTTGTTAGTGGTCAAATGTTAACTGTTCTAGCCCAATATTTAACTGGGTATTTGCTAAATATGCAATTATTTTTGCTGAAGATGTGAGTAGCTTTTGTAAAAAAGCTACTCACATTTTTTCAGCAAAAATAATTGCATATTTGCCATGTTAAATGATAATGCTTCATTAACTAATGATGTCCTTAGTTTTGAACAACTGGAACCTGACTGCCAGTAATAAAAGTAAGACATACACCTGGACATAAACAATGTAAAACATTTCATTGACATTTAAACATACATGTATAATGCATTGATTTTATTAACATCAAACAAGCTGAGGCACAGCTAAAGAATTTGATATGTGCAATAAGCAGGGCCCAGTTGTTCAAAGCATTGTCAGCTTCATGAGTTTGTTAGTGGTCAAATTGTTAACTGTTCTCTAATACAGTATTTTTGCTGAATATAAAATGTGAGCAGGAGCCTGCTCACATTTTTTCAGCATATTTGCCATATTATGATCAACATTTTAACGATATGTTATAAGTTGACACCAATAGTTTTGAACAACTGACCCCAAATTGAAATCTACACAGTCATATTAGCATAAGGCTTTACTGTTTATTTAACAAATAAACAAAGTGAAGTCTTTACTAGATTGTCTGCATAAATTCACAGGCTGATTATATTGTTTGCACATAATCAAATGCACATTTTCCTGTGCCCTGGCTGAAATATTAACATGATAAATATTGCAGAATGGTGCCAAAAGGAAAAAAAATAGAGTATATAAATTAAGGCAGATGAATACGCGTGGTATTTTTATCTCCATTTTTTGAAAGGGAGACAATAATTACCAGGCCAGGACTCGAGGTTATGAAACATTTTTATGCTCAACTTAAGTGGAATGGGAACACCTGGAGGATTTTTCTGCCATTTTCCAAAGGAAGACAACTTTCTGGACTTCCTGTTCGCTTTTCTATAAGTTCTGTCCCACTGAACAAGGGGTCTACACTTCAAGGAAAGAATTTGCTCCTCCGGAGCAAATTCTTTCCTTTAAGAGTTGACCCCTATTGACATGGGAGACAAAAATACTTTTGCAAGAGTTGCCTTCCCTGAAGTTGTATCCATTTAAATACCCTTAATCGAGTATGAAAATAATACAAACTGGCAATTTTTATTCTCTAATCAGCAGAGAATATTATTTGTCCTTTTAATAATTTTTAAAATGCCAACAATGATTGTTGGCATTTTTAAAAATTTATAAGCAGGACACTTCAGGCTCTAGCTAGTTAAGCACGAAAATGTTTATGACCAGAGCCATCTGTGCAGGTGTACCCATTCATAAAAAGCATGCAATAATTGACTGGCATCCCATATTTGATGTATTAAGCAATTTAAAAAAGTAATGTACAAATAAACTGGTACATATAATATCATAAATATAATTTGAGCCTGTACACAAAATGGTGCAAGTCGACATACGCAACCTACAAAGACTCGGACATGTCTGCACATCTGCAGTCTGATCTGTCCTCACAAGTCATATGAGTCTTGTACTAATCAGGATGCATCTACAAACTATGAAAGCAAGACACTGATTTTGTACAGCGCATAATTCCAGAAAACAGAATGGGGGTATTTTTGGACTTCTTTTCGGTGTTCTGTAACATAAATGTATGCTGTGTGTACTCATTAGAATCGCCTCATTGAGGCGATTCTAATGAGTACACACAGCATACATTTGCAAGATAAAAGTCAAAAATCTCCTTAATTATCCCACACTTTTTCTTATGCAGAGGAATTCCCTAGGGACTCAAAAACAGGTTCAACTCAGCCATGGTAAACGAGCCACCGGTGTTCGAGCAATCGAAGTTAAACTGTAGTTAAACAGCCCAGTCAACACATTTAAGTCATGTTGAGCCAAACCACACCTTTCCTGGGCAGGCTGATAAATAAGTGGTTAACCAGAACATTACACATTCTTTCCCCAGAAACTGACAACTGCCCTTTACGAACCAGCAGAATTGGAGAGAATGAACATAGAAAAGATTTCATGGCATCTACAAAAAGAATGTTCCTGATCAGGAAGGGATCCAACCACTTTTTCCTGATCACCAGATGGGCATGCATCAAACTTTCTTGCACACCAGACAAGGAAATCTGTGATTTTACCCTGGGATAGAAATTTATGTTCTGACCCTGGTGTTCCGACCCAGGCGACTAACATAAATGCGCTTCAATTCTATTCAACTGCCGGAACTACTTCCGCACTACTTTTATTTTGTAAACAATATACATGTGCAAGCTGTCAAAACTAACCGGAGGTGTTGTGCAAGAAAAAGAATCCAATATGGGGTTCTGTTGCAGATAGGCGTTTCCAACCCTCGGGATGACCATGCTGAGCGGAACCTCGGCGTAGCCTCGGTTCCGCTCAGCACGGTCATCCCTAGGGTTGGAAACGCTCATCTACAACAGAACCCCATATCAGATTCTTACTGTCCCATCCAGGCCTGCATTACCTGATTAGGTGCTTATGACCCGTTATGAATCATGTTCCCTCAATTACCACCACAGAAAGTTGCTGATCCTGTGGAGTAGAACTTGCGACCTGGTCACCAGTCGGACTGGCATCCTACTGAGCCACCTAGGCCAGCTAAAGACATTATGATAAAACACCCATGTGATAAAGTGCATTTTTTCATTTCACCAAAATGGCTACTTTTCGAATGAAAATTTGTGATATTTGTCTTATTTATATTCTGAACATAGGTTGTGGGCGCTCGTTAGAACCACCTTATCGTTGCAGTTTCAATGAGTACACTCAACCTATGTTGTGGAGCAGAAATAAACAAAATAATGTATACACCTGTAAGCCCCAGTTTTCTCTAAAGAAAGTGGGGTTTAGAGGGGTGTTCATTTCACAGTCTTGTTAACATGATGACATTGAAATGGCTGCATGAGCAAAAAGGGTGACACGATTGATCGTATAATCGATTAATCGATCGATAAATTCAACAAAAGTGATTATCATTTCTGATTTGCTTTTAATTGATTACTTGGTAGGTACAATTTACTGCCCAAAGTTATGCCTAAAATAGCTGGATGAGTTGCAAACAGTGCAGACCCTGATGAGACGCTGCATTCTGCGGCATCTCATCTGGGTCTACACTGTTTGCTCAGGCCTGTCTGTTCAAATATACATATGGTAAAGTGCAACATATGGTAAGAGTCATGCTCAGAAGAAAGCCAGACAGGTAAAATTATGACAAAAACCTTAGCGATTACTAATCGATTATCGATCGCAATGACGGGACTGATAATCGATTATCTTTTCAGCTCCGATTAGCCAGCCCTAATGAGCAAGAAGGCTGATTTCTATCTTTACGATGTAGCATATGCCAAGTTTACCTTTTTGTAAGCACAGGCTCATAATATGATCTGCACAGCAGCATAAAAAAATAAAATATGACTATATGCAAGAATAACCTGACCATGGTTTCTATAGCCTGCATTTGGTATGTACAATGAATTATCTGACAGGCTTCACAGCGCTGTTAAAAATTCTGGACTGCCATTCCAGATATTTTGAATTCAAATCCCAACCCAATTCTGTCACCTAACTTTTGTGGTGGGCATAGGCCAAGCACCCATTTTGCATATAACATGCGCATTATGTAAAATTTTTGAAAAAAAAAAAAAGTAGAGCTGTCAGTGAAACTGACTAGGGCCCCGGCAGCGCTATCAGAAATTTGTGGACGGACAGACGGACAGACAGACAGACGGACGGACAGAGTGATTACTATAGGGAACCCACACTTTCAGTCCGGGGCCCTAAAAAAAGAGAATCCACCTAAAATCATTTTGATAACAAACCTGCAACATGATGCATTCTTTCAGATCTCAAGAATGGTAAATTTTCTGATGAGAATCTGAAATATTTTTCTTTTTTCCTCTCAAAACATAGGTTGTGGGTGCTCGTTAGAACCGCCTCAATGAGGCAGTTCTAACAAGTACCCACAACCTAAGTCTTGGAACAGAAATAAGTAATACACATGTAAACCCCCTTTCCTCTAATCTATATAAAGTGGGGTTTACCCAGGTCTTCAGTTTACAGACTTGTTAACATGATCAATAGCATTTTTCATTGCATAATATAGGGGCTTCTCTTATAGGAAAGAATTTGCTGCCCTTGGCAGCAAATTCTTTCCTATAAGAGTAGCCCCATCCCCATGTAAGTGTAAGATTTAATTACATGGATTTTCCTTGATACTAATAAGAAAGATAATATATGCCTCATAAACCCCTGTTTGCTCCATATGAAGTGGGGTTTACCAGAATTTAATTTCATAGACCTAATAGGGCCCCCGCCCATAGGGGCTTGAAGAAATATATGGGCTGCATGATGCTTCCACGCAGAGCTGAATCTGGCCCGCACACTAGTACTGGTAAACCGCTTAGAGGATCTAAGCCTGTCCAGGAACCATGGTGCGAGGCGGACCGTCCATGCTTATAAACCCTATTGGTTTCATTGGGCAACAGGGCTTCAGATGTCATTTCATCTCAATGTCGGGTAAAAGTCCCACAAAATTGGGAGCAACATCTCCAAAATGACCTTTATAGTGTTGACAGGGACGTTAAACATCAAATCAAACAAACAAAATCACAGACCTGTTAATGTGATGGGTTCTAAATTTTTGTCCTTGGGCCTCTTAATTTCTGGGTGAAAATGCCTATATACAAAATGTAAAATTTAGATTTTTAGCAATCAGCTTCTACACAAAAATGCCCTGGTATCGGATCACCATTTGGGCCCCGTCAAGCGATTTTGGTACTTATTGCCTATGCAAGCAGCGAAGGTTCAGGCGAGCCTGCGCATCCTTGCAGTCTCGCCAGAACCTTCGCTGCTCGCTCATACAAGCAGTTAATCAAGAGGAACCTTCAGACAGAAAGCCATATCCCTGGCCCCTCTGAATGGCTGGGCATGCGCAGTTAAAATTTGTCATGACGGAATGCTCGAAGACACAAATTCACTTGGCGGGGCACATTTAGGAAGTCAAAGTGAACTTAATGACTCCACACAACTTTAATAGTATCAAATTGGCCAGAAGCTACCGAAACAAAGTAATTACATGACCAATCCTAATCAGCTTTGTGTCTTATTTGATCTATACAAACAATAAATATACATATAAAAGATAATTATACAAGGACAGGTGTACCTGAGCCAAGCCTAGACCCCGATCAGAACTGTCATGTAAACAAGTCTGAAATTACCACCCTTGTAAATACATTGGGTATACACTATGTTTTGTATTCCTGTTCCTAAGTAAACAACAGTGTGGTGGTTGTACCTCCTATCTACAAACTCTAAATTTCTGCATAAAATGTCTCATGAAAGATATCACCAGAAATCGGATAGGTGTGATTCTGAACCTTTCCAAATACGAGTTTCACCCATTTTGTACTAAATGGAATCTTATACCTTATACAGTCGAACTTCAATGGCTCGAACACCTTTGGGACCTCGAAAATCTGTTCGAGACAGGGGTAGTTCGAGCCACTTAGATTACTGTCAGGAGGCATAACTAGATACTTTTAGACATCTTTTCGGTGTTCTATAATATAAAATGTATGCTGTGTGTACTCATTAGAATCGCCGCATCGAGGCGATTCTAATGAGTACACACAGACAGCATACATTTGCAAGATAAAAGACTAAATTCTCCTTAATTATCCCCCACTATGTCTTATGTAGAGGATTTCGCTAGGGGCTCAAGAATGGGTTCGACACATCCATGGTAAACAAGCCATCGGTGTTCGAGCCATCGAAGTTCTACTGTATATAGCAGAAGTCCATTTTGAAATGTCGGGACATCAGATAAGTTATTTTTTGGAATCTATCACAAAAATGACTGAACTTTATGAAACAGGGAAGGCCCTGACAAGACACCACACTGCCGGGTCTAATCTAGGCCTGCTCTGTTTGCATAAGTCCCATATTTGTGTCTCGTATTAAATAGTATAGTGTGAAGCAGAAAGTGCTGCAAAAAAAAATCATTTTTCTCTAAGTTCAGAAAGGCAACTATTATAATACTCGGTCAGTACAGCAAAAGAATATGCAGGTTATGAGCAAAATATCACAGACAATAATCGGTGGGATTCTAGCAAAATTATTAAACACAACCATGATAGGTTATCTTTAGGTCTGTATGCTCCCAGCATGAATAAAAATACAGCTAATTAAGCCAATGATGCTTTGAACAACTGGATCCAGAATGACTAAAGTTTAAGATTACAATAACTAATAACAACTTTATTACCTTTGAACAACTGGGCCCATTCATCATAATAATAAGTCTGTGTAATGAATACCCTCTAAACCCCACTTTATACAGAGAAAAGTGGGGCTTTTATGGGTATACATTATTTTCTTTATTTCTGCTCCTAGACATAGGTTGTGGGTACTCTTTAGAGCACCCTTAGCCTGTGTTTGGAGTAAAAATAAGAAAAATAGCACAAATTTTCTTCAGAAAAAATGTCTGCCTCATTGTTGTGTTATGGTAATGTCCTAGCTCTACCAGAGAGCAGAAACCAATTGATTCATCACGAAAACACGCCTATATAATTTTGACCCCCTTGAACTCCACTTTTATATAGTAAAACTGGGGTTTCTGGGGGTATACCTTATTTTTCTTATTTCTGCTCTAAAATATAGATTGTGGGTACTCATTAGAACCGCCTCAATGAGTGCCAACAATCTATATTTTGAGCAGAATTAAGAAATATATCGCAATTTTTCATCATAAAATTTTCATTTTTACGGAGATAAAGGTAGCAATGTATTTGGATAGGCGTGTTTGCGTAATGTTGACATACTCTATTTTCTTTTCAGCTGGAGGACATAAGACCTTTTTAACCAACACTTTAACATACTGAATGAGCAGATTTATTAAACAGCAAAAAAAAAATAAAAATGTTTTCAAGTTGTTTTTCAATAATCAACATACTCAAGGACATCAAAAATATTCCAAGCTATTTATAAAACTATCTGAAGAAAACTTATTCGTTAAACAACTGTGTAACATCCAGACAAAAATAAACAGATTATCAAGAAAAATGACAATTTATGGTCATTTTTCTATATAATCTAGGGGTCCACCTTTAAACCATGTTCATATCTAAAACGAGTTATAATGAACAGTGTTATATAGAGGTTTATGTGTATAACTGAGTTACATAGACTCTCTACAGAATATACTACAAAATGGTCTGGTAAGGGGAGTGGATGCACCTTCAGCGGAGGCAACTCTTGCAGAAGTATTTCTGTCTCCCATGTTACTAGGGGTCAAAGCTTAAAGGAAAGAATTTACTCCTCGGGAGCAAATTCTTTCCTCTAAGAGTATACCCCTTTTTCCATGGGACAAAGTTTATAGAAAAACCAACAGAAAGTCCCAAAAGTTGTCTAAAAAAATGGTGGAAAAATGTGCCAGGTGGACCCATTCCCTTTAAATATTAAAGCTCACTTTTTACATAATACAGTGTTGAGGTCCTGAGAGCTGAGCAAGAAAAAAAAAGTCAGCTTGTACAATCTACAATGCCCAAGTCAAGAGTTGTAACACCTAAAAACCGCAGAGGTCCTCAGTTTTTCAGTCAACACACCAAGTTAACAAGTCCATGTTATAAACGCCCCACTTCATTTAGATAAAACTGGGGTTTACAGGGGTAAAGGTTAATCTCATTATTTGAAATATTTTTCTTATTTCTGCTCCAAATCCTAGATTGTGAGTACTCAAAAGAACTGCCTGATCAATGAGGGAATTCTAATGAGCCTACAATCAATGTTTGATCCTGAAAAAGGAAAAATATCACAAAGATCATTTTTGAAACTGGGTTTACAGGGGTAAATGTACTTTCATGGCCCACGTCCATAGGGGCTTGAAGAAATATATGGGCTGCATGATGCTTCCATGCAGAGCTGAAACCGACCCGCACACGTGTACTGGTAAAACGCTCAGAGGATCTAAGCCTGCCCAGGCAAAGCGGTGCGAGTCGGCCCGTCCATGCTTATAAACCCTATTGGTTTCATTGGGTGGCAGGGCTTGAGATGTCATTTCATCTCAATGTCAGGTAAAAGTCCCACAAAATTGGAAGCAACGTCTACAAAATGACCTTTACAGTGCTGACAGGGACGTTAAACCTCAAATCAAATCAAATAAACAAACAAAACTATCATTATTTCTGCTCCAAATCATAGTGAGTTCTCATTAGAACCACCTCATTGAGGCAATTCTAATGAACATATACAATCTATGTTAGGAGTTGAAATAAGAAAAATATTAGAAATATTCATCAGAAACATATGAAAGGATGCACTATGTCACATGGGTGTGCTATCATAATGCTATGTCTGAAAATCATGACACTTAAAATAAATGGTCCTTCTTAAACCGACTAAACAGCAAAGTGTTGAACATAAAGGCCCTGCTCTTACTGCCTTCTCTGTCTAAACATCACAGACCTCAACTTCAAAGGTCTTTTTATAATCTACAATGTCTAACCATCATAGAGCTTAACAGCAAAGGTCCTCTATCTACAGTCCTAACATCAAACAGCTAATTCAGAGGAGATATACAGGGAAAATGCACTATTAACCCATTTTGTACCGGAAAACCCAAAACGGGTACCCTGGCAAACAGTGCAGGCCCAGCTCAGATGCTGCAGAATGCATCTGATCAGGGCCTACACTGCAAAAAGTTAAGCCATTTTCCAAACAAACAAAACACAACCTGTCACCCTTAAATTTCGAAATGGGCTCCTGCAATATATAAGGAGGAAAATTCCATTTGGTACAAAAAAGGTTAAGACCAGCTGAAAGACTTATTCTTTTCATTATGGCAACACATTTGTGTGGCACTGAACTTTTATTTTCTCATCTCCAAAACAGCTATTTTTTAAAAAAAAGTTGTGGTATTTTTTACAACGACAGGCTGTGTGTGCTTATTAGAACCACTACACTGAGGTGGTTCTAAAGAGTACCCACAACCTATGTCTTAGAGAAATTATAAGGAAAACAATATATACCCCTATACCCCTGTTAACCCAAGTTTTTTCTATATAAATTGCGGTTTTGAGAGTTGTTAATTACAAGGCCTTGTTAACATGATTGAAAAGCTTATTCTTAAGGTTTCTTTTATCTTTCTTTGTGTTTTTACATCCAGTGTCAATTTGTAGGATACCACCTTTGGGAGTTTTGTTTGTTTGTTTGTTTGTATTGGAGTTTAAGGGCCCAGTCAACACCATTTAGGTCATTTTTGAGCTTGTCAGTTTACCTATCCACACTTTTCCTGGGAAAGCTTATATGTAAGCAGTTAATCAGTACAGTGCACATTCTTTTGCCAGAAACTGACAACTGCCCTTCTTGAATCAGCCGAAGAGAGAGAATGAACGTAGAAAAGATTTCATAATCAATCTCCACAAAAGAATGTTGCCAACCCCGGTAGGTATCAAACCCACTTCCTCCTGATCACCAGTCAGATGTCCATCCGACTAAGCTACCGAGGCTGGCAACCCACCTTTATGAGTGTTCAAAAGTGGTCTTCAATGCCATTTTTGAGCAGTGCCAAAGGGTGAGATTAACCCTTTTTGTACCAAATGGAATCTTCCTCCTTATATATAGCAGGAGTCCATTTCAAAATTTAAGGATGACAGGTTGTGTTTTCTTCAAAATCTATTAGGAAAATGGCAGAACTTTTTGCAAACAGTGTAGGCCCTGATCAGACGCCGCATTCTGCGGCGTCTGATCTGGGCCTGCACTGTTTGCCACGGTACCCGTTTAGGGGTTTCCAGTCTGAAATGGGTTAATATAGGAATTTTAATGTACATGCACTTCTTTCATAGTTTATAATACCCAAATATTATGGACTGAGCAGCAGAGGTGCTCCTTTTGCAGTCTACAATACCTAAACATCACAGAGCTATTAAAATAGCAAAGGTCCTCTTTTTTCCAGTCTACAATGTCTAAACAAAGAGTTAAAACAGCAAAGGTCCGCATGTTGCAGTCTACTGTATCTAGGCATCACAGAGCTAACAGTGAAGGTTTGTTTACAACGTCTAAACAAAACAGAAACAGTCCTCTTTTAACAGTCTACAATGTCTAAAGTCTAAACAAAAAGTTCAACAGCAAAGGCCCACCTGCTGCAGTCTACTATTTCTAAGCATCACAGAGTTAAACAACAAAGGTCTTTTTTTTCAGTTTATAATGTCTAAACATATCAGAGCAAAACAGAAATGGCCCTTTATTCAGCCTACAATGTCTAAACACCACAAATAAATGCCAAAGATCTTCCTTTGACAGTCTACAATGCTTTTACATCACAGAGTAAAACAATTAATACCATCCTTTTAAAAGATACAGATGTCTTGACCCATAAAATGCCAATCACGACAATTGTCATCTGCTTCGTCATCTGCCGGTTACTTTAAAAGTCATTGTTGCAATCATTGTGGATCCAGATCAGACTGCTCCTCTAGGAGCAGTCTGATCTGGGTCCACACTGTTTGCCTGTATGCAAAAATATTTTTAAAAAGTTTGCAAGATGATTCCGCAGGCAACAAAAACAGATGACATTTTGAGATGCAGTTTTCTCAGCAGCTTAACCCATTGCATGTGGGAAACCCCTAAAGGGGTACCTTGGCAAATAGTGCAGGCCCAGATAAGTCGCCGCAGAAAGCGGCGTCAGATCAGGGCCTGTACTATTTGCTAACAGAATTTCCCATCAAAACTAGAATGAGATTGAAAAAATTTGCCTGCCTCCCCTTGTATGATATATAGACTTGTCCAACATATAGCAATGGAAGAGTCCACTAGTATACAATGGGTTAAGGATTAACATCAGAGCTCAACTGAAAATGTCCAACATGACCCTTTCAACCCAGTAGACCAGTACAGATACCTATGCAAACAGTGTAGAGCCAGATAAGATGACTCATTCTGAGCCAACACTGTTTGCCATCCTGTTAACGATTTTAATTACCCCCTATTTACAAGAATGGATATGTCCAAATTCATATGGAAGAGTCTGCTTCAGAAACACTGGTGCGAAAGGGTCATAACTAGATATCCACGAATAAAGGATGATTAAGGAACCTTTTTTCTTATTTTATATTAACCCTTATCTTGCTGTTCACGACAACCCCTATCTTTGCAAACAGTGTAAATCCAGATCAGATGGCTTCTGAAGAAGCCATCTGATCAGGATCTACACTGTTTGGCATTTAGTTTATGAATTTGTAGCAATAAATTACATCAAGTAATTTGATTGGTTGATAGACAGAAATGGGTGTGTCTTAAATGAATAATCAGCAAGATAAGGGTTAAAAAGGTATTTTGAATGTAATCATTTCACCATCGGTACATGACATATCCTTTATCTTATAGAAAATATCCATAATTCCCATTCTGTCTCCTGATCTGGTATTATGCTTATCCCTCACTGGCTCAAACTAGCCGTCTAGAATATAAGATTCTTGCACACCAGACAAGCAAATCCGTGATTTTACCCTGGGATAGAAATTTATGCTCTGACCCTGGTGTTCCGACCCCAAATCGAATATAATCGCATGTTTGATAAATGCACTGGTTGATTACAACCTCAAGCGCGGCGGCGTCACGCGTGACGTTACTAAACATTCCTGTTGTGTCATCACACAATGGCGGACGTCGGTAAATGAAGTGACAGCAGCATTAAAAATTCGCAATAGAAATGGAAGGTATGCAAGAACAGTGACCCTCGGGGCGGATTTTTCCATCCACCCCTCACACCCATATGATTCTTATAATCTTACATGGGTGTGAAGGGTGGATAAAAAAAAAACATCTCAAAAGTTACTGTCCGGCATCATGAGTGAAGCCAGACAGCGATCCCCGAGGACAGATTCTTTTTCAGTACCTACCCTCACACCCATGTAAGGTTCTTTTTCTTGCATACCATTCATTTCTGTGAGAGGATTTGTTTATTTTTTAATGCAGTCACTTCGACTGTCAATGTGCACTATATTTTGATGACAAATATGCAGCATTTTTGATGTCACTGCACATGCAATGACATTAAACTTAACGACGACAAACATGACGTCCAATTCAATCAGTGCACATCAAACACATGAATATTCTCGATTTTTATGCTATCCCTGGTTAAGATAACCTGGGTATGATAAGAATTTCTATCCCAGGGTTAAGTACAGGATTTCCTTGTCTGGTGTGCAAGAACAAATTTCCATAGTCACAAGGGTGTTTGAGTCACTGATTTTGGTGTAAAATTTTAAAATGTTTTCAGTTGTACAAGTAAATACAATCTAAGACATGTATGCACCAAATATACTCAGTTCTAACACTTGACAAATAACACAGTTTGAACACATGCCAATCAACACAATGCACTTAAGGTGCACCTTGTCATTGAGAGAGAGGTTCCACCAGATATATGACACAAACACTTTCTCCACACGCATCTAATACCCAACAACTTCTTTATAACACTGTTGTTGGGTCCAAAGCAAAAATTGTGTTAGTAAAACAACACTATAATATCCAAAGAAAAATGTACAGCTTGTATAGGAAAAAATGAACATTTGTACATTTTTGGATCAAAATGAACATTTTTCTATATAATCTGTATATTTTTGGATCAAAGTGGTCATTTTTCTATATAATCTCTACATTTTTGGATCAATTTTCAAACCATGATATATCCAATACCATGCTTTAATGAACAGTGTTATAAACCATGCTTTAATGAAGTGTTATAAAACATACTTTAATGAACAGTGTTATAAAACATACTTTAATGAACAGTGTTATAAAACATACTTTAATGAACAGTGTTATAAAGAGGTTCAGGTACTAACATAGACATATGGCCATACAATACGACATAATAAACAACATAAACTTTATAACATGAAACACACTTTATGACATACATAAAAACACCACATGACTGGCTTACATATTTTACACAAACACTATGAAATGGTTTACAGTTTTCTTTCACTTTAAATTTTACCTTGCACCAACTGCTGTGTCTTGTTACCTTTGTTCACTGTTCCATAAAAGTGACTGAAGCTTCAGGGCGAGGTGAAATCTTTTGGTAGGGACATTCCCTTCTGCTGATTCAAGAAGGGCAGTTCCAGCTTCTGGAGTAAAAGGTGCGCTGCACGGCTTATCCAGTTGTCAACAAGCACAGTCCAGGAAAAGTGTTGCGTAAAATGACCGACTATATGAGATAGTGCTGACAGTGCTGACAGAGCCAATTAAAACTAAACAAACTCTATCTATATTATGAAGTTCATCTTTGCCTCACATATATTTCTTGGACTGCTTATAACCAGTACAGAGCATATTTTTTCTGCAAGAAGCTGACAACTACCCTTCTTGAATCAGCATAAGAGGAACAAGTCAAAAATCATTATGTTAACTCTTATCCTGCTGTTCACGACAACCCCTATCTTTGGAAACAGTGTAGATCCAGATCAGATGGCTTCTGAAGAAGCCATCTGATCAGGATCTACACTGTTTGACATTCAATTCATGAATTTGTAGGAATAAATTACATCAAGTAATCTGATTGGTTCAAAGTCAGAAATGGGTGTGGCTAATTTGAATATTCAGCAAGAGAAGGGTTAAGAAAAAAAACTATAACACTGATTACAAGGTCAATATCAGCAAGCACATGACACGGCCTAAAGAATGCTAGCGATCAGCGAAGACTCAGATCAGCCTGTGCATCCAGTCTGATCTGGGTCTTCACTTTTGTATGTGCCTTCTATATTCCCTGTGCTATCCAATGAGCATCTAATGAAGACTCTGGCCAGCATGGTTTGCTGTGCAGGCTGACCTTAGTCTTTGTTGGTTGCACAGGTTTTGTCATGTGCCAGCTGATATTTTCCTTCAAGTGAGGATAATTACGATACATCACAGCCTCTTTATAACCGTGTTATATCCAAACAAAAATGTATAGATTATATAGAAAATGGTCATTTTTCTATATAATCTATACACTTTTGTGATTACTGGTCATTTTTCTAAATAATCTATACATTTTTGGGTTACTGGTCATTTTTCTATATAATCTATACATTTTTGGGATTACTGGTCATTTTTCTAAACAATCTATACATTTTTTGGATCCATCTTGAAACCATGTTATATCCAAAACCCTTTTAATGAACAGTGTTATAACGAGGCTGTGGTGTTCTTTCTTTCAATTTGCCATAGTTCTGACTAATAACTTATCAACATATAAAACTTACAAAATCCCAGCCCATTTAATAAAAGTTTGAAGCTATCGAGTGGCTCAGTTCTTAACATGGTACTTTTTGGGAAGGCACTAGAACTTCATTGCTCACTAAGACATCCTCAATATTACTGTTGTAGATGACACATGTTATGTAATAAAAGTATTTGTTCCCCAACTTTCACCATTACAAAGGCTTTGCTGCTATAACTTACCCCAGTAAGAAGTAGTACAATATGAAGTATAGGGCCTTTTGCCATTAATTACTCCAAGAATCGTATGCTGCAGACATTTGTTAGAAAGGCCTTGCAGAGGCGATTCTAACAAATGCCCACAACATTTGTTGGGTGTTCTAATAATAAACACAGCGTATGTTTCTTGGAGTTTCAAAAACAGTAGTCTTGAAAATCTCAGTTAGTTCGTCTATCTTGAGCTAAGGATGAGTTCCACGGAAATTGTCATTATAACGAGTTATGTCATTTTATTGAATGTCAGTATAAAGAGGGTTGACTGTACCATAAATATTTGGTAAAGAGTGAAACTCCAAATTTTCAGAATAATTTAGGGAGGTTTTCTTTCTTATTTTCTGTTAAAAACAGTATTTTTGTGTTCACTCATTAAAATCACCTTGATGAGGTGATTCTAATTAGTACACACAACAGACCTTTAATCAATACAAGAAGGCCAAGATATCCCTAAATTATCCCTTTACCCTAAGTGGCTCAAATTGCCTGCATCTCAAACATACCCTTATAGGTCAGAGACAAAGATATTTTTGATAGATCCACTTCACCCTTAAGGTGTATCCTTAAGATATTTTTTTTTTCAGTTTGAACATGCAGGCAGAGCATTCTGATTATATCTGTGGCAAAAAGTAAAGAAATATGATTATCTTATCAATATCTCAAACTCAAAGAAGCTAGAATCTTTTGTTTGAGATAAACTAGGCAGAAATGCTGAAATGTAAAGAACATACAGCTTAGTAAACCAAAATTACCTGAATTAATAAGCAGTTATTTGAATTATCTGAGTTTGAGGTAAAAACAGTCACCTGTACATTCTTTCAAATCTTATGCTACAAACATACTTGATCTTGCAGTTGTATTTAGAAACAAACAGTAATTTGTATTGCCATGCATTGATTCTTGCTAGGTCCAGCCCTTTATATCTCAGATCTCGAGTGTTCAAGCATTTTGTCATATGTTTCTGTTTCAAACAGGAACAAAACTATTTACCACAGGAAACTGGCCAATGGAAATCTGTCTTTTCCAAGTAAATGTTTTCTTTCATGATAGCACAATAATGCCCATTCAGTACACAATATCACTTGAAGAAGCAAAGACACATAAAGATGTGATACTTTTCTTGTTCCTCTACCAAAGTGTTATATGTTGTAGGTACTCATTAGAATGGCCTCTGTGAGGCCATTCTAATGAGTACCTACAGCATATGAACTTCATCATGAGACAAAGGGTTCTTACCTCAAAAGTATCAAATGGGAAAGCTTTCCCTATTTGAACAGAGAGTTATGGGCACTTGGTGAAGCTAAAGAGATGGTCTAGTCCCATTAAGGGGAATGGAAGCAACTTCAGGGGAGGCAACTCTTGTGAACAAAATTTTGTTTCCCATGTCAATAGGGGTCTACTCTTAAAGGAAAGAATTTGCTCCCAAGGAGCAAATTCTTTCCTTTAAGAGTATACTCCCTTTCCGGATGGACACATGGTCAGTCTATACGAAAAGGAACAGGAAGTCACGAAAGTTGTTTCCCTTATGAAGACATGTGGGAAACATATCAGATGTAACCATTCCCCTTAAGTGCCTGAAATTTGCATTTTAGTGATCAATGATCCCAATTAAGATATCAACCCTTTCTCAGAATGCAGCTCATATATCATTTAAAACAACAGAAAAAGGGGCCACAAAATACCACTCTTATCTTTGTTCCCTATTTCTCCTCCCAAACCTAGAAAGCTCAAGTCAAATCCTTCACAGCATCTCTTTTACTAGCAAGAACGTTTACAAACTTTTTCTTCTCAACATTCATCTGTATTGAGTCTATCGATCTGAAGAGAAGATCTTGTGATATGCTATCAGGTAGTTTCTTGAGAAACTGTCCCAAATGAATGAAGTCCATATTGACTAACACATCTTCATACATCTTTAAAATACCTGGAAAGAAAAAACACATTGCCCATCATACAATGGCTTATTTCCCAGAACACCTATTGGTTCTTCAGAGAACATTTATGAAATCTTACCAACTATGACCTTTGAAAGTGTATATGCATTATTTTACCAATTTTCTGCTGTCCAACCACGTTTCTGACCCAGCAATTCTCTAATTTTGGTAGGGTGACAATGGGCCAAAAAGTCCACTATTTCTGGTAGTAACCCATACCCCCCCGTATAACAAAACATGTCATATACCAAAATGTTCGTCAGCATCTGCAGTATCTGAAACTGCCGGCATAAATTGGCATAAATGATGGCGAGCTGAGAAATCCAAGATGGCGTCCAAGATGGCCGCCATAGCTGTAAATTCCAGTTTTTCGTAAAATATGAATATAAATACCACAAATCATCTAACAAACTTATTTTAATTTATTTTTCTGGTGTAGAAAGAAGATTTGTGCTAGAATATAGATCAACTTTTTAGGTTTGACTTGAAAACTGGTGAAAAAAATGATATTTTATTGTTTTTGTGTCTAGTTTCCTAGGTGGTACATTAAAGAAATTCTGATGTTTCAAAATTTAAACAGTTTTTACATATCTATTGTTTTATTTTAACTAAGACACTATTCTAAAATACATTTAACACTATTCTAAAATACATTTATGGTTGGTTATGACTTTTTACCATCAATTTAGCCCCAGGATTACCCCACCCACTCATTTTACCAGTAAAATTCATTCACACAATATCGCCACAAATCATCTTACAAACTTATTTTAATTTATATTTCTGGTATAGACAGACAATTTGTGCTAGAATATTGATCAACATTTTAGGTTTGACTTGAAAACCGGTGAAATAAAAGACATTTCATCGTTTTTGTGTCAAGTTTCATAGGTTGTACATAAAGGCAATGCTGATGTTTCAAAATTTTAAACAATTTTTATTTATCTATTGTTTTATTTTAACTAAGACACTATTCTAAAATACATTTAGCACTATTTCCAAGTACATTTATGATTTGTTATGACTGTTTTACCATAAATTTAGCCCAAGGATTACCCCACCCACTCAGTTTACCAGTACAATTCATTCACATAATACTCACACTCAAGGGATTTGCAGGCGAGGATTTCATTTTACACAACAAGTAGAAGAGGGCATTGAAACTAATGCTTAGTTCTGTTTTCATACTATATTATATGATCAGCCATTAGGAAACACCACCTCTTTATAACACTGTTTTCGGGATCTGAGCATTGACAGTCTTAATTAAGCAGTGCTATATCCAAACAAAATAGCAAAATAGTGTTTATCAAACTGATCCAAAATGACTTTCATTGTCATTTTTGCTGTGTAACTGGCTAGATTTTTTGGGTTAT
This sequence comes from Lucinisca nassula, assembly GCA_963580285.1. Lineage (NCBI taxonomy): Eukaryota > Metazoa > Mollusca > Bivalvia > Lucinida > Lucinidae > Lucinisca > Lucinisca nassula. The sequence continues at coordinate 43,621,467 of OY757010.1, read as the reverse complement.
AAAGTGTTATATCCAAAACTGTGTTATAAAAACGTGTTATAAAGGGGACATGCTATGCAATTAGGTTATATTTTGTTTGATTTGAGGTACAACGTCCCCCGTCAACACTGTATCAGTCATTTTGCATTTTGGAGACATTGCTTCCAATTTTTTGTGGGACCTTCCCCGACATTGAGATAAAATGACATCTCAAGCCTAGCCACACATTTAAACCAAAAAGTTTTATATGCAAGGATGGTCCAACTCGTACCACATTTCCTGGGCATGCTTAGAATCTCTAAGCGGTTTACTCTGTATACCCTAGGTCTACTGGGCTAGGCAAATTAATCTTAGATTTTGAAGCTCCCCATCAAATCGGTAGCTGATATGCACACCTGTGCACTAAAAAGAAATTGCTACTGCTTTAAGTAGCCCTGAGACATTTGACTCAGTCCCAAGATCTGAAATCTCTTGAAGCTGGAAGTCTGGTTTATGCAGAACATGAATTGCCTTCTTCTTGCCTGTATTATGTAAAGAAGAGCAGGTATCACAACCCATAAGGCAATACAGACAGCATAATTGCCCTCTTATCTGGCTCTAGCTTCCTGGAAACAGTGTGAACTGGAATATACCTGGTGCAGTCAGCATGAATACCTTTTCTGCCTGTCATCAGCATAAAGTAGGTTAAAGTGATGCACAAGTAGAAAGAAAACATCGGTTTCAGAACTGACAACAAGAGAACCTGCAACGGCTAGTTGCAAATCATTCTACTATCAGCTTCTTCACGGTTGGAATAAAGTTCATGATGAACAGGCACAACATGATAATAATAATAATAATCAACCTTATTTATAGAGGATAACACATTTAGTACTAGTACTAATCTTCCATGTGGCCCTCTTTTCCTGGACAGGAACCAGTACTAAGCAATGTGGATTAAGTTCCTTGCTCAAGGAAACAACACATGGCGCTTGCGGGGATCGAACCGGCTACCTCTCGATCTCAAATCCGATGCTTTACCACTGCACCACAGCGCTCCATCAGCGGAAACTTCAGAGCCTTGTTCTCAAGTCAACCTGCACCAACAACAGTAGCATTCTTCTTAAGAAGCTCATGACAATTTTCAGTAAGGTATCTAGTGTAAAGTTCTTGCTTTTACTGTTTGAAAGTATCTATCAATCACCAGTTACTATATTTTTCCTCGTAGACACAGGCACGCGTGAAGAAACATTCTTTCCACACTTTTGTTGGGTCTGTGATTTGAGACTGTTTTCCTCATTCCTGTCAAAACCGACGTGAATGGTAGCTACCCAAATAATGGTAAAAAGACTGTAAGACCAAAACATAGCAGCCATTTGTTGATATGTCAGTTTGAGACATGATGAATGCTGCAACATTTTAAGTACAGACATCCCTTCAAATACTATACAACTAGCACGTCTTTCTAGTTTTTCAAGGAAATCCGACTTATTGGTAGACATCATACATTCTTCATCTGTAAACAAACTCGCGTGATCATGAGCATTTTTTGAAAGACAAGACCTTGAATGAATGAATTGATGTATAGAGAGCATATATCTCTTCACCGGTGGCAGTCAGTTCCTCAGACTGGTTTCCCCAGACACCTGTGCCATTGACCTGATATCACTCATAGTCTGGAGTTTTGACCCAGGCAAAGGCTCATAAGACTGTTCTTTGGACTAGCTATGGGTATGAGCCTTTCCTGCATGAATGACTCAAATGGCTTTTGACCCATTTTATGGCAACTTATCAAACTTCTTATCATATCTCTTATCTCTTGAGGAACTTCATCTCCAGTAGCTATATTGTCGAAATGTCTTCGCCCCCCACCCCTACCCCCCCCCCAGCCCCCCCACCCACCGCCCATCAGGTGCATGATGCTTCCACGCAGAGCTGAAACCGACCGCACATGGGTATTGGTAAACCCCTTAGAGGATCTAAGCCTGTCCAGGCAAAGCGGTGCGAGTCGGACCGTCCATGCTTATAAGCTGTATTGGTTTCAGTTTCAGGTATTCCAGTTCACACTGTTTTCAGGAAGCTAGAGCCAGAAGAAAGGGCAATAATGCTGTATGTATTGCCTTACAGGATGTGATACCTGCTCTTCTTTACATAGTATAGGCAAGAAGAATGCCTAAATCAGACTTCAAGCTTCAAGAGATTTCAGATCTTGGTATTGAGTCAAATGTCTCAGGGCCAGTTAAGGCAGCAGCAATTTTTCTGTAGGTTTGCTGTTCAGCCAAACACATTAGACAACAATGGTGCTCCAAAAATCCGGAGTTAGACCTAGTCATCTACCACCAACTAATAGTTTTTTGCTCCATTTGTACAGGTGTACATATCAGCTACTGATTTCATGGGGAGCTATAAAATCTAAGATTAATTTGCCTAGCCCTATAGATCTAGGGCATATGGTTGATCCTGAAACTGGGTTATTCATTCCACAGCTCATAACACAGATGCAAGCAGCCTCTCTCTTTTAACTAATATGGTTGTAAATAGCCTGATCAGTATAGTGATGACTGCATTTGCTCATAGAAAGTACAACCATGTACTCAAGCTTGCAAGTAGTAAAGCATGTTTGAATAGGTCTTACATTTTTAAGCGCCTAAATGGTGATCCGGAGGACCCGGGTTCGATACCTGCTGGGGTCGGCAATATTCTTTCGTGGAGATTAATCATGAAATCCTTTCAACGGTCATTCTCTCCTTTCCGCTGATTCAAGAAGGGCAGTTTCAGTTTCTGGCGAAAGAATGTGCACTGTTCTGGTAAATCACTTACGTATAAGCCTGCACAGGAAAAGTGTAGATAAGTAAACTGACAAGCTCAAAATTGACCTAAATAGTGTTGACTGGGCCGTTAAACCCCAATACAAACAAGCAAACTAATATTTGTAAGTCGCCCCTGCCCATCGGGGCATGCAGAAATAGATTGGGCTGCATGGTGCTTCCACGAAGAGCTGAATCTGACCACACACGAGTATTGGTAAACCGATTATAAGAAGGACTAAGCCTGCCCAGGCAAATCGGTATTGGTCAGATCGTCCAATGCATATAAGCCTTCTGGTTTCATTGGGCGGTAGGGCTTGAGATGTCATTCCATCTCAATGTCGGATAAAAGTTCCACAAAATTGGAAGCAATGTCTCCAAAATGACTTTAATAATGTCGACGGGGACGTTAAATCCCATTCAAACAAACAAACAAACAAACAAACAAACACTAACATTTTTAAGAACTTGTTTACAATACTAGCTCATGTTTATACCGAGGACTATGACAGTTTTAAATCATGTACTTGGAGTCTGATATGGCCTATGAGTACAGCACAATCGTTTTATAACCCATTTTTATATAACACTGTTCAAAGCCCAAACCCCTAACTATTTGCATAGAAAAAAATGACAAAAAACATGTAAAGGAACTTCTTTTACACTATTCTACCTTTTTCTTGGATATAACACTGTTTAACTAAGAGGTTTATGCTTGGATTCAGAAAACAGTATTATAAAGAGGTGGTGTTTCAAATGGCTAAATACATAACATTACGAAAACACGCATAATTCAAATCCATTGGAAGATTTTACTACCACCCCACCCCCCCCCCCCCCACCAAAAAAAAATCCAGATAATAATGATATTTTTCTTATTTCTGTTCAAAACATAGATTGTGGGGACTCTTTAGAATCCTCTCAATGTGGCGATGCTGTCAAACACCACAAGCTATGTCCTTAAGCATAAATTCGAAAAATAATGCTTACCCCTGAAAACCCTAGTTTTCTATAAAACAAAGTGAGGTTCAAGGGGGTCAAAAACATATGGGCATGTTTTTGAGACGATATGAAAACAGAACTAAGCATTATTGTGAATGTCCTCTACTACTTAATTGTCTAAAATGAAGCACACACCTACAAATCCCTTGTTTGTGAGCATTTATGTGAATGAATTTTACTGGTAAACTGAGTGGGTGGGGTAATCCTGGGGCTAAATTGATGGTAAAAAAGTCATAACAAACCATAAATGTATATAAGAATAGTGTTAAATGTATTTTAGAATAGTGGTTTAGTTAAAATAAAACAATAGATATGTAAAAACTGTTTAAATTTTGAAACATCAGACTTTCTTTTATGTACCACCTATGAAACTAGACACAAAAACAATAAAATATCATTTTTTTCACCGGTTTTCAAGTCAAACCTAAAAAGTTGATCTATATTCTAGTACAAATCTTCTTTCTACACCAGAAAAATAAATTAAAATAAGTTTGTAAGATGATTTGTGGTATCTATATTCATATTTTACAAAAAACTGGAATTTACAGCTATGGCGGCCATCTTGGACGCCGTCTTGGATTTCTCAGCTCGCCATCATTTATGCCAATTTATGCCGGCAGTTTCAGATACTACGGATCCTGACGAACATTTTGGTATATGACTTGTCTTGTTATACGGGGGGGTATGGGTTCCCATTTTTTTGGTCCAGATTGTCACCCTACCATTTATTTGTTTATTTTGAGTTTAACAAACCAGCGAGCACTAGTTAGGTCATACTGAGCTGGTCAGTTTACCATTATAAAGCACATTTTTCCTGGCCAGGCCTATGCATCAGCGGTTAACTAGTACAGAGTGCCAGAAACTGAAAACCTCATCTTGAATCAGCTGAAGGCAGAGAATGGTCATAGAAAATTTTCATGATTAATGCTCCCCAAAAAATGTTGCTGGCCAATAAGGAGTAGCAATAAAGGTGCGTGTGTGTGTGTATGTGTGCATTTATGTTTTATGACCCACCAAAAACTAAGGTCATTTGTAGATGGAATGTTCGTTTAAAGAATCATCCGAAAATATGGAGGAGCTGGGAATCAAACCCAGGATCCCTGTTTTTTTTTAGGTGAGTACACAAAAGAGGCTTCCAGCAATAAAGGAAATTTTTCCATAAATACAGATATTGTGGGTAACTGGTAAGAATCATCTTGTCAAGACTAATTTAATGGATATGAAAAGCTTGTGTTTCCCTTAACCCTTTTGGTACAAATGGAATCTTCCTCCTTATATAAAGCAGGAGTTCATTTCAAAATTTAGGGGTGTCAGGTTGTGTTTTCTTCAAACACTATTTGGATAATAGCTGAACTGTTTGCAAATAGTGTAGGCCCTGATCAGACGCCGCGTTGATCTGGGCCTGCACTGTTTGCCAGATCAGACGCTGCGTTCTGTGGTGTCTGATCTGGGCCTGCACTGTTTGCCAGGGTACCCGTTTTGGGGTTTCTGGTAGTAAATGGGTTAATTATCCTCATCACTCTTATGCTGATACAACAACAGCTGTATCATGAAAAACTTTGCGAACAACAAAAGTGCAGAGTTATCTGCACATCATCGCAGTCTGATCTGTACCTTTGTGTCACTGCTTGGATAGAAGCCTCCGTGGTGTAGTGGTTACTCTACTCGCCTTGTAAACCAGGGGTGGCAGGATTGAACCCGGGCTTCTCCAGACTTTCGGATGAGTCTTTAAACCGAGGTCCCATCTCCATATGACCTTAGCTGTTGGTAGGACGTAAAACTCTAAACACTCACTCACTGCTTGGATAGTATAATGCCTCTGGTTTCTACACCTAAAATTTCAAGACTGTCGATAGTCTTAGTAGCTGAGGAGTCACGTTTACGCCTTACTTTGTCACAATCACTGAAGACAGGTTTTCTTGCGAAAGGGCCAACATACATGTATATGTCAATAGCAAGTACAAGTTCTGAGGCAAGACTGTACATCTCTGCCTTCTTGTAAGGGACTTGGCTGTTCATAGTGTATGACAACTGAAGGGTCTTCCAAAATCTAGAGACATGGTGGTTGTGCATGTAACACCGTTGTTTAAATAACACAGTTTCTGCTTCAAACTCCACCAATAGTGTTATGGTTGTGATGTATAATAATGTTTCATCTAAATTTGCAACTTGTATATACAGTAAAATTCCTATATTAAGACCACCTTTGGGACTGTTCAAAAGTGGTCTTAAAGACCACTTTTGAACAGTCCCAAAGGTGGTCCCCGATCAGAGGTCATTGTGTGCAGAAAACACGAAGTCAGAATAACTGCACCCTTCTTAGTATGCTTTTTAAACCAGAATCAGTCTTAATTTTAGGTGGTCTTAATAGCAGAATTTCACTGTACATAATTATGCCCATGTACCTACCTAAGGCAGTTCTGAAGAGAAATTCCTCACCGTCACGACAAAAAACATCCCATACTCGACACGCCACATCAAGTGGTAATGACTTCGTAAATAATGTAAATATCCTGAAATTATACAGGAAATACCCTATTTACAATATGCATTTGGACAGACAGACCTGAGCAAACATTGCAGACCCTGATGTGATGCCCCAGAATGCAGCATCTCATCAAGGTCTATACTGTTTGGCACACATCCAGCTATTTTAAGACACAACATCAAGTAGTTAATTACACTTCTTTAAATTTAAAATACCGTAAAAATTCGGCTATAAGGCGATTCGGCTATAAGACGGGACCCTTTTTTCAGTTCTTCTAATGTGGGATTTTGCTTATACTCTTTTATAAGACGGGTCAAATTTTTGCCATATCTGTCGGGGCCTATCTGCTACCGCTAGATGCCGTTGAGATGTGAGAAATCGGCCTTTTTTTTCGTCAGAAAACCCCTCTACTTACCCCTCACATGGCTTTGTTTATGTCTGTTGACATAGTGTCTTCGTTTGTGAGAGTTACAAAGAGAGACAACTCTTACTGAATCTGAATCGGTAGGTCTATTAAGCGTCGGGGAAAAGGGGGAAACGTCGGGCCGATACGTCGTATCGCTGTCGGCCCGAAGTTGGTCCGGTACATGCTTTGCTGGCTAAGGCTAGACAGCATCACAGACTTCTATTTAATAGACGACAGGCCTGACAAATCCATTTCCCGGCTGCCCGAGACAAGACCGAAATCGCGCCGAGCAGGTGCACTTTGACCTTATGAAGCCCGGCCGGGCAAGTGCAAAAAAAAATCGTCTACAACTGTCAGTCTTTCTGAGCCTTAAATCCGGTAAAACTAGACCCGTAAGTAAATCGCAATAATTAATGCAGACAAACCATCTGTGTATTTATTACGGTTCAAGTATGACACTGTTGTTAATCCCTGTCTTATAATTGCCACCCTGCGGTGCGTGTCGATAAGGTGTGAAAATATAGTCAAGTTATGTCTCGTATTTGCGTTTATCCTCCAATCATAAAATTTAATCCACAATCAATGTGAAAATGATTTAATCGCTCCTCAGACAATTAGCTACATCTAACGGTAGAAGTTTGCATTACAAAAATGGACTTTTCTACAATCTCATGAATGGTTATGTTTTGGCGCCAAATAGCAGACGCTGGGCGAGAAAAGTCGAACGCTGTTGTTGGTTATTGACACGGAGCTGTGCAAAGCGCTGGTTTTCTATTCACCTCTATTCACAACCGTTTAGCTACCGAGAAAATATTTTTACCGGTTCTTAACGATTTTTTTTTATGAACGAGATACACACAATGACATTAAACACGTGTTGGGGTGCTGGCGGCGGATGACGTCATTTACCGATCGCGTGCAGAAAAATGGTAGCGTCGGTTTGTGGGCGGCGATTTACCGGTATATCAATTCAAAAATCATCGATCGGCATTTTCCGTATGTCTGGTCTTCGCCGGACATTGCCGGAAAAAAGCATGCAGTCCATGACCTCGGCTATAAGACGGGGTCAATTTTTCGGGCTCATTTTGGAGGGAAAAATCCTCGTCTTATAGCCGAATTTTTACGGTAAGTATGGTAAGGAGTTGAGCTGTCCAAATACTTAGGATAAATACAGTAATGCTGTTAACAAGACAAAACAAAGTTTTATAGCTCAAGGCAGTTAATGTTAGGATACAACACTTTTAGTGTTTTGTTTGTTTGATGTGAGATTTAATGTCCCCCTCAGCACTATACAGGTTGAATGTGGAGACAGGGCTTCAAATTTTGTCGCACTTTTACCCAGCACTGAGAGGAAATGAACTCAATACCAATAGGGTTTATATGCACAGACGGTTCGACTCACATCACTTTGCCTGGGCAGGGTTTACCGGTACCTGTACTCTTGTGCTGCCAGTTTCAGCTCTGCGCAGAAGTTCCATACAGCCCAAGCTAATTCTCCAAGCCCAGATGGGCATGGGCCCACACTTTTTATTTTGTATCATACAAGGGCAAACGAGCATGTCTAAATCATTTATTGGGTGACCGGTTTATTTGAAAATTCACTAAAGAACTAAAAATTCATTCTACAAACTTCAATGTGATGGAGACACTAATCATGAAGAATTTTACTGACAACCATTACTGTAATGATCCTGATTTGAGGTTTAACGTCCCCGTCAACACTGTAAAGCGCATTTTGGAGACGTTACTTCCAATTTTGTGGGACTTTTACCTGACATTGAGATGAAAAGACATCTCAAGCCTTGTCACCCAAAGAAACCGATAGCGTTTATAAGCATGGACGGTCCGACTTGTGCGCACAGCTTTGCCTGGGCAGGCTTAGATCCTCCAAGTGGTTTACCAAGACTCTTGTGCGGGTCGGATTCAGCTCTGCGTGGAAGTATCATGCAGCCCATATATTTCTTCAAGCTCCGATGGGTGGGGGCCGAATGATCCTAAGTGTTGGGACAGATAGGCCAAAGCAAACAGTGCAAACCGTGATCAGACTGCTATTCTGTTTACAGTGTTTGCCATTCTATCTGCACCTTTTGGACTCCTTTCTGGATCATGAAACAAATTTTACAAAAATTTTAGGAGAAATACAGCAAGTCCTTAATGCATCCGAACATTTAGGATTTTTATGGTACATCATGAATACTGAAAATTGAAACTGTTTTTTTACATTTTTGCTTTAACATCATTCCATATATTATTTAAGAAGTTTAAATCTTGACTGTGTGAAATATGTGGCACAAAACTGAAGTACACCAAAACCTCTTTATAACACTATCAATGGGGTCCAATGCAGAAACTGTGTTAGTTAAACAACAGTGTTATTTCCAAACAAAAATGTATAGATTATATAGAAAAATGACCATTTATGGATATAACAGTTTCAAGATGGATCCCAAAAATGTATAGATTATATAGAAAAATGACCATTTATGGATATAACACGGTTTCAAGATGGATCCCAAAAATGTATAGATTATATAGAAAAATGACCATTTATGGTCATTTTTCTATATAATCTATACATTTTTGGGATAGATAAATGGTCATTTTTCTATATAATCTATACATTTTTGGGATAGATCATATAGAACAATGACCATTTATGGTCATTTTTCTATATAATCTATACATTTTTGGGACCCATCTTGAAACTGTGTTATATCCATAACTGTGTTATAATGAACCATGTTATAATGAGGTTGTGGCGTACAGTGAAATTGTAAGGTTTTTAAAATGATAATACTGTGCTTATACATCTTAAATTTGCAACTCTACAATCACTCAAGGAGTATTTACCAAAATTTATTGCAAAATTTGAGAAGTGATACAATGTAATTATAACTGTACTTACCAATCATACAGATAGAGATCAGGGGTAAGGTTATGTTTACAAAAATATCTTTGTAGATTAGGCATATTTTCGTAGAAGAATTCTTCGTAGGTTTGAACATAGGCTTTCATCTGAAAAAAAAAAAGTGAAAATCATTTTGGTAGTGAATTTGGTATTAATTTTTTCCGTAAAAAGTACAGTGGACAGATGTCATTTGGACTAAAACTTAATAATAAAGAGTTATATAAATAGAGTTAAGATGATAAGAAATAGGCAATAAAAATAGAGGATTTTTACTTTTTTGAGGAGAATACCAAAAATATTTCACTGAATGTGTTGAAAACATCAGTTTTTTTTCAAGAGTTCGAAGCATAAGTGAAAATTCTGAATGTTTTCAAGACACAAGATGAAATAAATAAAGTAAATTTTCCTTTTATTTTATATGCGACTTTGGCAAAAAAAGAAGTCCGGGCCGCTACTGTGAAAATAACATGAACATGCTATTTTTTCACAATTTTCACAATGTGAAAAAAACATTTTTATCTGTTCCAGACATCCATTGATTTCACCGCTAGGTATAAAATAAACATGTTTATCATATGACTTCGCATCTGACAGTGTAATAACACCATGTAATATTTTCGATAATCCACTTATGGATTAAATATGCAAATTAGCTAGATACGTCCCGTAACGTTATGTGTACAACATCCTTAACGACGTTGCATTTATTAACGGCAAAATATTGACATTTTTGTAAACAATCGTGAATAAAATGCGTTTTAACTTCATATGATAAATAGAATCTTGCATTTGTGCTCATGTATTATTGAATTTATTAAACTTGTTGAGGAAAAGGGATAAAATGCTCAGCAAAGCCTCACATTTTATCCCTTTTCCTCAACTCGTTTAATAAAATCAATAATACATGGACACTTATGTAAGATCCTCTATATACTTAACAGTCATTTCTGTTCATTCATGTTAACAAGTCAATGCAATAAATACTCTTGTAAACTTCACTTTATATAGGGAAAAGTGAAGTTTATAAGGATATACATTATTTTCCTTATTTTTGCTCAAAATCATGGCTTGATGGTGCTTATTAGAACCATCTCATTAATCTGTGGGGCAGTTCTAAAGAGCACCCACAATCTATGTTTGGAGAAAAAAATTAGGAATATATCATTTTTTTTGCCTCCAAAATCTTTGTTTAACAGATATGATAGATGCCATTGTTGCACACAGCCATGTTATTGTATTGTTATATGTCCATAAAACATTTTCAAGAAGACAAAACAAGAAGTGTTACACATACATGAAACATTATAAAGTTTGTTTGTTTGTTAGAGTTTTACGTCCTGCCAACAACTAAGGTCATATGAAGATGGTATCTTGGTTTAAAGACTCATCTGAAAAACTGGAGAAGCCGGGGATCGATCCCACGACCCCTGGTTTGGGAGGTAACATTATAAAGTAAATCATCTGATACAGATTCAAACAGACATCACGAGTTACAATATTATTTGTTTATATTGAGGTTTTAGATCGCCGTCAACTTTATTTAGGTCATTTTTGAGATGCTTTTTCTGTTTACCTGACAATGAGATAAAATGACATCTCAAGCCCTGCCAACCAAACAAACTGCTGGGGTTAATATACAGGGACAGTCCAGCTCGCACCACTTTTCCTTGGCATGCATAGACCTACTACAGGGTTTACCAGTACTCATGTTCCGTAGGTTTCAGCTCTGCTTGAAAGCACCATATAGCCCAATACATTTCTCCAAGCCCAGATGGGCGAGGAAATTAATGTTAATGAAAGAAAGTGTACTGTTACCGCAAAGGCCTAAGCCTGCCCAAGAAAAGTGTGGTTAGGTAAACTGATCGACTTTACATGACCTCTGGTGGAGCGCTGTGGTGCAGTGGTAAAGCATCGGATTTGAGATCGAGAGGTACCATGTGTTGTTTCCTTGAGCAAGAAACTTTATCCACACTGCTTAGTACTGGTTCCTATCCAGGAAAAGAGGGCCACATGGAAGATTATAGGTACTAGTACTAAATGTGTTACCCTCTATAAATAAGGTCAATTATTATTATTATTATAATGCTTAAGGCAGTCAACAAGCAGAGGTGATAAATATCAATTCTAATGCACTTGCATATGTAACGTGACATCTGATTGGATAACATCCAAAATTTGCAACAGTATATTCTGCTATATACTGTCAGAAACACAATGTCATCACGTTAACGTCGCTTTTCGTTGGCTGGCATTTGGTTTTACGCAGCTCACAGCCCTTGCCGCCTTGTGCAAAATAGTACAATTTTGAACTTAACAACTTAATAATTACATTAGAATGGTGACAACTGTATTGAAAATTGTCATTTTCATTTTTTGGGGTCGCAAATTCTGTTTAACGGCTCCGCTGATGCGTCACCATAAACTGAAATTTCCAACCGTAAATCCGCCGATTTATCTCCCCAAATGACAATTTTTAATACAGTTATCCCCTAAATGAAATATCCACTCATGTGAGATCATCTATATACTGAAAAAGAAAGCTCTTCTAATGAGTGCATATCTTACCAATCCTTCATTTATTCTAAAGAAGGCCACTTGACAAGGACAGTTGAGCAAGTTAGCAAAACAAATGAAGGCATCAGCTACATCCATGTTTAGTAGTAACACAGCAGCTATAAAGGACATCCCTTGTACCTGTGGATGATAAACAATAGATACTGTAATACATGTATATTTTTCTTTACATACAGTATAAAAACCTATGTTGATAATAACTGTTTTAACAGGATAAAACAAGTATTTAACTATTATCACTACAACCTCAACTCTTATCCTGTAGTTCACTACAACCCCTACCTTTGCAAACAATGTAGATTCAGATCAGATGAAGAAGCCATCTTATCAGAATCTACACTGTTTGCCATGGAGTTTGTGAATTGAATGATTACATATATCAAGTAATTTGATTGGTTGATAGCAATGGGTGTGGCTAAATGGATGGGTCCAGGGTCTAGTTGTTAAAAGCATCTGGGGTGGTTGGGTGAGGCAAAGGTGACATGTATCTTGTGTCACTGGGGTGTCCAAATGATACTGGCTTACAGTAGGGCAAGGCCTGATGTACTTGCAGTAGGTAAGGTAGAGGGGGGAGTGTTGTTATTTTTTCTGTTTCTACACTTCCATTCATTTTTGTCTTTCTCCTCTATCCCTCACTTTCATCTCGTCTACTTTCTCTTTTATCTCTTTCTCTGGAAGAGACACAAAATGACCCACAAAGGGTTGACATGTTGTTAAACCCAAATCAATCAATCAATCAATCAATCAATCAATCAATCAATGTTCAAAGCATCATTAACTTAAGGAGCTTGTTACTGACCAAATTGTTCACTGTTCTAGCAAGTACATTACCTAATTTAGTGGTATTTTTTTCAGTTTTTGCATTTGCAAACTTATGTTGTGGGTATTGATTAGAACCGCCTCGTCGAGGTGGTTCTAATGAATACCCACAACATAGGTCTTTATGGAGAATTGACAAAATCTATCCTTCAATTATCACAAAATACGCACCTTATCTGTTGCTATGATACGAGTCAATATTACATATTAAGTGCTGAGAAAGGTATTACTTACATATAAGGCTGACACGATTAACCGTATAATAGATTAATCGATCGATAAATTCCACAAAAATGATTATCATTTCTGATATGCTTTTAACCGATTACTTGATAGGTACAATTTACTACCCCAAGATATGCATAAATAGCTGGATGAGTGGCAAACAGTGCAGACCCTGATGAGACGCCGCATTACGCGGCGTCTCATCTGGGTCTACACTGTTTGCTCAGGCCTGTCTGTTCAATTATACATATGGTGAAGTGCAACATATGGTAAGAGTCATGCTCAGACAGAAAGCCAGACAGGTAAAATTATGACAAAAACCTTAGCGACTACTAATCGATTATCGATCACAATGATAGGACTGATAATCGATTATCTGTTCAGCTCCGATTAGCCAGCCCTACTTACATATCCCACATCTGGTCTGTAGCAGGCATAAGCACCAAGTAGACTGTGAAGTAAATCATGATATGGACCACCCTGTAAAAGGAAAATATTGCAGCTATGACATAACATAACTGTCAGCCATCTATAAACTGGTTACTGTTGAATAATCATACCAAGTCCAAATCCATCATATAGGTAGGAGGCCCCCGCCAATCGGGGCTTGAAGAAATAGATGGGCTGCACCATGCTTCCACGCAGAGATGAAACCGACCGCACATGAGTACTGGTAAACCACTTAGAGGATCTAAGCATGTCTAGGTAAAGCGGTGCGAGTCGGACCATCCATGCTTATAAACCCTATTGGTTTCCTTGGGCGACAGGGCTTGAGATGTCATTTCATCTCAATGTCAGGTAAAAGTCCCACAAAATTGGAAGCAACGTCTCCAAATTGACCTATACAGTGTTGATGGGGACGTTAAACCTCAAATCAAACAAACGAAACAAACAAATCATATAGGTAGGGAAATATGAGCCTATGAATACATAAAAGAACTAGAAAAGTGTCCAGACGACACAGATGCCCCCACCCAGAGGCCAGCCTCACCCTGAAAATCCATGTTCCAACAACAGCTGCCATTGGACAGCATAGCTCTACTGCAAAAGTGTCCTATCCATAGATGGGGATATTGCTGATTAAATCTTTGGACTAAAAACTATCATCATACCCAATTTGAACCCAATCAATTAAATAGTTTGGAAAATATCATCATTCCAAATATAAAGCTGGAAAATAAAACTTTAAAAGCATCATAAGACTAAGTCTGTGACCTTGACCTTGAGATCAGGGGTGGGGGTATATACAACTTTGGACCTGTAACTATCATCATACCAAATATGAAGCAAATCCATATGGTTTGTTGAGTATAAGCTCTCAATAAAGTTTAAATAAAAAATTCTTTGTCTGTGACCTTGACCTTTCTGACACATGCATGGGTGGGGGTATGGATTTGCTTCATATTTGGTATGATGATAGTTACAGGTTGAATGGCTGAATAAAATGGACAGGTATCTAACATCATATCAAATATAAACTCAATCCATCATACAATTTGGAACATATCAACTGTTAAAATATCTAATTAAAAATTTCTAAGTCTGTGACCTTGACCTTGAAGCCATAGCCATGAGTGGGGGTATTGCCAAATAAATATTTGGACCTGTATCTATCATCATAGCAAATATAAACCAAATCCATAATATGGTTAAGAAAATTTGAGCTCTTTAAAATCTTTAACATTAAAATTGTCTAAGTCTGTGACCTTGACCTTGAGGTCATAGGCATGGGTGGGGTATTGCTGAATAAAACATTGTACCTATATATATCATCATACCAAATATGAACCAAAGCCATCATAAAAGCTCAGGTTCTACCAGGTACAAATACCTTAGCTGGAGTCTTTAACATTGAAAGTTTCTAAGTCCATGACCTTGACCTTGAGATCATGGGCATGAGATGGGGTATTGCTGAATGAAACTTTGGACCTATATCTATAATCATACCATATATGAACTAATTCCATCTAAGGGTTTGGAAAATATAAGTTCTAAAATGTTCAGGGTCTACCTGTTACAAAAACTTAACCCGAGTCTTTAACATTGAAAATTGCTATGTATGTGACCTTGACCTTGAGGTCACAGGCATGGGTGGGGGTATCGCTTGATAAAACTTTGGACCTATATCTATCATCATACCAAATATGAACCAGTTCCATTGAATGGTTAGCAAAATATGAGTTCTAAAAGTTCAGGCTCTACCTATTACAAAAACCTTAACCTGAGGTTACAGGATCACATACGTACATACACACACATATACAGACGGACATACACATGTACGCACATACACACGTACGGATAACTGAAAAACTATATGCCCCCGGCATCATGCCGATGGCGGGGGTATAAAAACTCAATTGTTGGATGACCATGAACTTAAGATCATGAGAATGGGCAAGGGTATCATTGTATAAAACTTAGGACCTATACATACAAGGATACCAAATGTAAAACAAATCCATATGATTTGGAAAGTATCAAAAAACTTTAATGAATAACTTCAACATAAACTTTCTAAGTCTGACCTTTAGCTCTTATCATGCTGTTCACGACAACCCCTGTCTTTGGGAACAGTGTAGATCCTGGAGCTGCACTGTTCGACATTCAATTTATGAATTTGTAGGAATAATTTTGATCAAGTAATCTGATTGGTTCAAAGTCAGAAATGGGTGTGGCTAATCTGAATATTCAGCAAGAGAAGGCTTAGGTCACAGGCATAGGCATGAGTTATTGCTCAAATGGCAGCAAATATGTCAGATGAGCTTAAGGGTCCATAGTTTTTCGCTTTTCATGCAATAAAAACAAGCCTTTCTTCTTTCATCTTTGGTAGAGGACATCAACCTACTAATGATTGTGTTGATTCTACCACGGCAATTATCTTACATGGTCCAGAATCTTCACTATTCATGCTATGGATAATTTAAGAACCAGATTAAATTCTCCAAGCTATGAGAGTCTAATCAGGTGTCAGTTGTTCAAAGCTAACAATGTCGTTAGTTAACATATTGTTAAAACTTTTATCATTAAATATGGCAAATATGCTAATATTTTTGCTGAAAAAAATGTGAGCAGCTTTTGCAGATGCAAAAGCTGCTCACATTTGTTTTCAGCAAAACAAAAATGAAATTTTAGATATTGTACTTGCTAGAACAGTTGAAAAATTGACCACTAACGAGCTCGTTAATGATGCTTTGAACAACTGGACCCAGATGGCCAAAGTGTGCAGGCTGATCCGAGGCTTCGTGGTGACAAATGCTACATGTATCATTTCCGTTTTCTGTTTTTTTTTTCTTGGCCCTCAATCTCCAAGTATGACAAAATTTTACTTTTTCTGCTTGTACCAACCTTTTGAAAGATACACAGCTGTGGGAATGTTCTGGACACATCCAGTTTGATAAGTTCTACACTGGATTCTTTACTGGATGGAGGCTCGGAACTCACTGAAAAGATTGAAACAACTGAACATTAAGGGTAAAAAGTTACATTTTCAAGATGTGCACCCACAGTCATAGTGAGACCTGTCTAAACCCATTGCATGCGGGAAACCCCCAAAGGGGTACCTTGGCAAACAGTGCAGGCCCAGATCAAATGCCACAGAATGCTGTGTCTGATCAGAGCCTGCACTATTTGCTAACCAAATTTTCCATAAAAAATAGAATAAAAATGAAAACAATAGGCTTGACAACCCTCAAATAACAAATGGTCTTGTCCAACATATAGTAATGGAAGAGTCCATTAGTATACAATGGGTTAAAGGCCACCTTTATGAAGCTATTCCCCAATACAATACACCCGTGAGATACAATGTTGTCATTGGTACCTGCAGAACTAACATTTAGCAGATTGGAATTTTGGTTGTTTTCCTTATTTCTACACCAAATATAGGCTGTGGGTGCTTGTAAGAACTGCCACATGGTTGTAAGCATACAAAAGAAAAATACTGTATATAGAGGATCTTACATGAGTGTTCATGTATTATTGAATTTATGAAACGAGTTGATGAAAAGGGATAAAATGCGAGGCTTTGCCGAGCATTTATCCCTTTTCCTCAACAAGTTTAATAAATTCAATAATGCATGAGCACAAATGCAAGATTCTATTTATCATATGACATTTAAAACGCATTTTATTCATGTTTGTTTACAAAAATGTAAATATTCCCCGGTTAGTAAAAGCGACGTCGTTAAGGACGCCGTACATGTAACGTTACGGGACGTATCTGGCTAATTTGCATATTTAATCCACTAGTGGATTATCGAAAATAATACATGGCATTATTACACTCTCAGACGCGACGTCATATGATAAACCTTTATAAACAGCAGTATATAGAATTGGGTTTTCTTTGACTGCCTCAATGAGGTATAACATAATTGGGATCCAAAGCAGAAATCATGTTAGTCAAACAGTTGTGTTATAGCCCAACAACAATGTACATGTATATATTATATAGATCAATAAGAATTTATAGTCATTTTTCTATTATATACATTTTTAGGATCCATTTTCAAACCACGCTACATCCAAAACCATGTTATCATTGACAGCATTATAAAGAAGTTAAGGTGTAGTTCTCATAAGTAACTAGAGGCCCAACAGGGCCAGAAACTCCTCTGACACATGGATGAGGCTGGGCCCCGTCAAGCGATTTTGGTACTTATCGCCTATGCGAGCAGCGAAGGTTCAGGCGAGCCTGCGCAAGCGCGCAGTCTCGCCAGAACCTTCGCTGCTCGCTCATACAAGCAGTGAATCAAGAGGAACCTTCAGACAGAAAGCCATATCCCTGGCCCCTCTGAATTGCTGGGCATGCCCAGTTAAAATTTGTCTTGACGGAATGCTCGAAGACACAAATTCGCCTGGTGGGGCTCAGGCTGCTCATGATATGTTACACATGATATGTGACCACCTTGTCTATCAGATCACATTGCCTTTAGCAATTCTGAATCTTGCCTTGATGCCTCTGATTCAGTTTCTAAACAGCTCAATGGGATTTAGGACTCAGGAAGCGATGATGTTGTGAGTAGGAATCTTAAAACTACTGTCGAATTCCTATATTAAGACCACCTTTGGGACTGTTCAAAAGTGGTCTTTAAGACCACTTTTGAACAGTCCCAAAGGTGGTCTCTTATTTGGAGACGCTGGGTGAGGAAAGCACAAAGAAAAATTACTGAAACCTTCTCAATAAGCTTTTAAGAGATGATGTTGAGGCAGAGTGGGGGTGGAGGGTAATATTTTGGAAGGGCAGAGCTATCTTTGCACCTGCCTTTGGAATACTCTATTAACAAAAAGGTAAACTAAGTCACTTGATTAAATGAATTCAACTGCAACACAAACATGGTTATTGTGTAAATAGTACCAAATCTTCTTGTGGACTCAGGGAATTTGACATATACTGACAAAACCTGAGCTGCCCCACTAATCTTATCTGCCATTACTATACATGTGCTTTGAAGAACTTTAAGATGGCTGCCATCTTGGATATCGGAATGCAACAATATCAGCAAGTCTGAATCTCCATGTCACCCAAATGCATCCCGCCATATTTCAACTCACTAAGACTGACCATTGATAGCAGAGGTGGTTTGAAGATTTTCAAGATGGCCACTGTGGCAGCCATCTGAGATATAAGAGTGAGTGAGTGTTTGAGTTTTACGTCCCACCAACAGCTAAGGTCATACGGAGACAGGACCTCTGTTTAAAGACTCATCCGAAAGTCTGGAGAAGCCCGGGATCGATCCTGCGATCCCTGGTTTACAAGGTGAGTAGCGTAACCACTACACCACGGAGGCTTCTATCTGAGATATAAGAACAGAATGGTTCTAACAAGTCTGAATCTCCACGTCGCCCCAATCCCTCCCACCAAGTTTCAGCTCAATTTGACTTGCAAATTCACCATTGCTTCTTGTTTCATTTATATATTAGCTGAAGCTCTTAACAAAGGGTCAGTGCTCCGAGGATAGAATTTACTCCTAGGGAGCAATTTTTTTCCTCTGAGAGTTAACCCATATTGTAAACACTGAACATTTCCGACAGGGTTGTCTCTCATGAAACGGTATCCTTTCCCCTTAAATCTTAGCAATAACAGAAAATAACAATGCTGTGCTAATTATCAAATGGGCCGCGTCAAGCGATTTTGGTACTTATCGCCTATGCGAGCAGCGAAGGTTCAGGCGAGCCTGCGCATCCGCGCAGTCTCGCCAGAACCTTCGCTGCTCGCTCATACAAGCAGTGAATCAAGAGGAACCTTCAGACAGAAATCCATATCCCTGGCCCCTCTGAATGGCTGGGCATGCGCAGTTGAAATTTGTCATGACGGAATGCTCGAAGACCCAAATTCGCTTGGCGGGGCTCAAATATCTTACGCTCTATTGTTCCAGATACATCTGGTGATTCATCCATCTGTCTGATCCTGTCGGCTGCTCGACTCACACAGATCTCATAAAGTTCTGAAAAGTTCATCAAATCCATTTCAGTTATGAGATAAACATGATTGTATAAAATTCAGACTGGTTGAAAATCAATTGAGAGTGACATCTATTTATACTTCAGTAAATGCAGTGTTTTGTTTGTTTGATTTGGAGTTCAATGGCCCAGTCCACACAATTTTAGGTCATTATTGAGCTGGTCAGTTTACCTATCCATACTTTTCCTGGGCAGGCTTATATGTAAATAGTTAACCAGTACAGTGCACATTCTTTTGCCAGAAACTGACCACAGCCCTTCTTGAATCAGCGGAAGGGAGAGAATGACCGTAGAAAAGATTTCATGATCAATCTCCACAAAAGAATGTTGCTGACCCTAGCAGGTATCGAACCCACTTACCGATCACCAGTCAGACACACATCCGACTGAGCTACCATGGCCAGCGTAAATTCAGTGAGTAGGGATCGCAGAACTACTTCCTTTATATGTTTTTTTTTTCAATATATCAATCTGAAAACACAGTAAAATCACTCAAAATGTTGTTTGGTTTGCAATTTACCAGTCCAGTCAACACTATTTTGGTCATGCCCAGCTGATCAGTTTATCATACAATATACTTTTTGATGGCAGGCTCACTAATTAGTGGTACCAGAAAATGACAACTGCCTCTTCTAGGGTCAGAGACAGAGGGAAAATGACCATAGAAAATATCTCATAATCTACATGACATGAAAGAACTTTCCCAGAGGAGATCAATGGGTCCGTTTTTCAAGACTAACGACATCGATAGTTAACATATTAAAACTTTGATCATTTAATAGGCAAATATGCTAATATTCTTGCTGCAAAGATGTGAGCAGATTTACTCTCATTTTTTCAACAAAAAATATCATTATATTAGATATTGTACTTGCTAGAAAAGTTAACAATTTGACCACTAACAAGGTTGTTAAGCTAAAGATGCTTTGAACAACTGGCCTTTAACCTGCAATCTTATGATCACCAGTCAGACAAGTATCTGACTGAGCTAACAAGGCTTAATCAAAATATCAGCTACCCTAAAAAATCCTAAAAAGTTCGGACACCTTGAGAACTTGCTGTAATTCTCAAAAAATGTTAACAAATTTGACTCGCAATCCAGTAAGGAGTCCAAAAGGTGCAGACAGAATGACAAACAGTGTAGACCCTGATCAGACTGCTCCTGAAGCACTGTTTGCTTAGGCCTATCTGTCCCAATACTTAGGATCATTACGGTAAAACAGCTGGGCTAAATTCAGCTTGTGATCTTGAATCAGCTGACGTGAGAGAATGACTGTAGAAAAGATTTCTCCACAGAAAGAATGTTGCCAATCCCAGCAGGTATCAAACTCACAACCTAAAATGAATGAAATGTTTAGGTACATCCCTTTATGCTTACCCTGAGTGATATTGAGATCATTGCCAAACGCCAACTGCCAGACTTTACCCCTCACACTTGGGGGTAAACCATGCCACCACATGTCACGCGCTTTCTTGCTGCTTTTCCTGGAAGACACAGAATAGCTACATGTATCTAAACAACTGACATCACTGGAAATCTTACTTACTGTAATGATCCTATGTATTGGGACAGACAGGCCTAAGCAAACAGTGCAGACCCAGACCAGACTGCTCCTTCAGGAGCAGTCTGGTCAGGGTCTACACTGTTTGCCATTTTGTCTGCACCTTTAGGACTCCTTGCTGGATCATGAACAAATCTGTTACAATTTTAGGAGAATTACAGCAAATCCTCAAGGTGTTCGAATTTTTAAGATTTTTACAGTATACATGTACAATAAGTAGTCAAGATCATGCATGTTTGAGGCATGACATACATGCAACTGGTCCTTAAGGCATTATATGCATCGTGAGAAAATAAATCTGTCTTTAGCTCCAGATAAGGAGAAATACTTGGGGATAATTTTTCTCATTTCTCCATTAAAATGAAATGTTGTGGGTACTTGTTAGAATTACACCACGGCGGCTTCTTAACCAATTAGTAATGAGTTAGTTAAGCTAATTAACAAGGCCTTGAACAACTGGGCCCTGAGGCCAGCTGTTCAAAACCAACAACTTCGCTAGCTAATGAATCATTAAACTTTTATCATTTAAATATGGCAAATCTGCTATTTTTGCTGAAAAAATGTGAGTAGCTTTTGCATTTGCAAAAGCTACTCACATTTTTGCAGCAAAAATGCCAGAGTATTAGACATTGTACTTGCTAGAACAGTTAACATTTTGACCTCTAACATGCTCATAAGGCTAAGAATGCTGTGAACAACTGGGCCCTGATTTATGACTTGTAATGTCATCAAAGGCTAAGGCATGAGGTCTGATCAAGTTTGTTGCTGACTCCACAAGATTTCTGAAGATCTTAAGTGTTCCTCAGAGAAGTCATTGGTGACTATCTGTACATCTGATCACATTTGTTGTTGACTTTGCAATATTTCTATAGGCCCTAGGTATTAAATAAAAAAATATTGGTGACCATCATACTGAGTATCATAGGTCCAGATAAGGAGGTGTTTGTTTTGTTTGTTTGATTTGAGGTTTTAATGTCCCAGTCCACACTGTAAAGGTCATTTTGGAGACGATGCTTCCAATTTCATGGGACTTTTACCCGACATTGAGATGAAATGACTTCTCAAGCCCTGTCGCCCAATGAAACCAATAGGGTTTATTAGCATGGACGGTCCGCCTCGTACTGCGGTTCCTGGACAGGCTTAGATCCTCTAAGCGGTTTACAAGTACTAGTGTGCAGGCCGGATTCAGCTCTGCGTGGAAGCATCTTGCAGCCCATTTATTTCTTCAAGCTCCTATGGGCGGGGGCCGAATAAGGTGTAATGACAGCAATTAAGAGATAACTTTCTTTATTTCTTGCAAGAAACATGTTGTGGATACTTGTTAGAATTGCCTCACAGAGGCGATTCTAACAAGTACCCACAACATTATTTATCATATGACGTCTGGTCTGAGAATGTAATGATGCCATATAATAAATTTGGTAACCCACTAGTGGATTAAATATGCAAATAAGTTAGATACTGTCCGTCGAGGAATAGTTGACAGTGACGTCAGAACTTGTTTTTGTTCTGAACACTGCAAAGCTTATGGGGCTAATGGTAAAAAAGCTCAAATAGTCAGCTACGTCACTGCCAGCTATTTGTTGAAGAACTATACACCCCGTAAAGTACAACGTAATATTTACTTATGGCGGAATGTTGACATTTTTGTTAAAATTGTGTAAAAATGCGTTTTAAATGTCATGATAAATAGAATCTTGCATAGCCTCCCATTTTATCCATGTTTCCTCAACTCTTTTAATAAATTCAATAATACATGAACAATCATGTAAGATTCTCTATATTTTTATGGATAAAACTTAACCCTTGTCCTGCTTAACACGATAATCCCTACCTTTAGAAACAGTGTAGATCTAGATTAGATGGGCCCTGTCAAGCGAATTTGGTACTTATCGCCTATGCGAGCCACGAAGGTTCAGGCCAGCCTGCCCATCCGTGCAGTCTCGCCAGAACCTTCGCTGCTCGCTCATACAAGAAGTGAATCAAGAGGAACCTTCAGACAGAAAGCCATATCCCTGGCCCCTCTGAATGGCTGGGCATGCGCAGTTAAAATTTGTCATGACGGAATGCTCGAAGACACAAATTCGCTTGGCGGTGCTCAGATGTCTTCTTCAGAAGCCATCTGACCAGCCACTACACTGTTTGTAATTCAGTGTGCAAATTTTGAATGAAATCATTATATCAAGTTATATGATTGGCTGATAGTCAGCCATGGTTGTGGCTAGATTAACTCATTCAGCAGGACAACGGTTAGTTATCTTTATTACTGCTTATCTGGAGCCATGATTTACCTCTATCACCAATGGGAAGATTTGCCATGAAACGTGGCAGATGTAATTTTGAGAGCCCTGCAGTAAAATTAGTGTAATATTGATATACTTTTCTAATCAATCTGGTGCAAAATCTATATGTATTCAAGCCTTTGGCACTTAATGCATATATTTCATATCTATCATTTACTACTAAATTGTAAATGTGCATAAAATTATGACTTTTAACGAGTTCTGTTTCAACCCTTTGTATGTGGGAAACCCCTTAAGGGGTACCTTGGCAAACAGTGCAGGACCAGATCAGACGCCGCAGAATGCGGCGTCTGATCAGGGCCTGCACTATTTGCTAACAGAATTTTCCATTACAAATGAAAAATAGGCCTGACACATCTTATATGACAAATGGACTTGTCCAATATATAGCAACAGAAGAGTCCACTAGTATACAATGGGTCAATATTTCCCTACAGACCTACAGTCACCTAAAAAGGTAATAAAAGTATGTTTAGAAGCAGTAGCAGCCTCAAAATCATGGTGTATAGTGACAGAGGGTTCTGTTTATAGAGTGCATGATCAATGAACTCTTCAGTAAAAACAAAGGACAGTTTCTTTCCCACTATTTTTTGTCATTCAATGTTTACAACAGACACATCATCATTTTTAGATGGATATCTAGGCAAAATACATCAAAATTTTGTAACACTGAAGAAAATTTGTTTGTTTGTTTGTTTGATTTGAGGTTTAACATCCCCGTCAACACTGTAAAGGTCATTTTGGAGACGTTGCTTCCAATTTTGTGGGACTTTTCATTTCATCTCAAGCCCTGCCGCCCAATGAAACCAATAAGGTTTATTAGCATGGATGGGCCGACTCGCACCGCTTTGCCTGGGCAGGCTTAGATCCTCTAAGCGGTTTACCAGAACTAGTGTGCAGACAGTTTCAGCTCTGCGTGGAAGCATCATGCAGCCCATCTATTTCTTCCAGCCCCAATGGGCGGGGGCAGCAAAATTTTGTAAAACAGAAGAAAATATCAAGAACAATAATACACAATAAATATTTGCCGTTTTAGGCTGAATATAAAGAACTTTTGCATAAAATCTGTGAATGCTCCACAGGAAAATTCTTCTGTTTTCACCCCTGAATCTGGCCAAACATAGCAGAAGTGACTTAATGCTGACTCTGTCTATACTACACCACAATGTCATTATACCATGGTTCATTAGAATAGTTTTGGATATAACACAATTTCAAGATGGATCCCAAAAATGTATAGATTATATAGAAAAATGACCATAAATGGTCATTTTTCTATATAATCTATACATTTTTGTTTGGATATTACACAGTTGTTTAACTAACACGGTTTCTGCTTTGGACCCCGTTTATAGCATTATAAAGTGGTTATGGTGAACTTACATGGTTTCCCAGTTTGGTAGTATTTCTTTAGTCCAAGATTTAGCAGCAGCTACCAACAATTCTTCCTGCCTCAACTGCTGTTGTTGTTGCTTCTTCTTCTGTTTCTGTTCCTTTTGCTCTGAAAATACCAAGAAATCCAGTCAGCTCTAGATCTTGTATGTTTGATTTGAGGTTTAATATGCCCGTCAACACTGTATAGGTCAATTTGGAGACGCTGCTTCCAATTTCGTGGGACTTTTACCTGACATTGAGATGAAATGAGATCTCAAGCCCTGTCGCCCAATGAAACCAATACGGTTTATAAGCATGGACGGTCAGACTCGCACCACTTTACCTGGGCAGGCTTAGATCCTTTAAGCAGTTTACCAGTACTCGTGTGCGGTCCGTTTCAGCTCTGCATAGATGCATCATGCAGCCGATTTATTTCTTCAAGCCCCAATGGGCGGGGGCCATCCCGGCAATTTTTATTGCAACCAGAAAAAAAAATAACTAGAAATGTGTCCAGACGACACAGATGCCCCCGCCAAGGGCCCCGCCTCACCCCGAAAATCCATGTTGCAATAAAATTTTCTAAGTGTGTGACCTTGTCATCAGGAACATTTGTGAGAAGTTATATTGAAATTGGTAAAAAAATGTAAGCGCTATGGCAATGACAAAGTTTTTCTAAAAATAGCCACAGTGACCTTGACCTTGAAAGTCAAACTCATTCGAGGTATTGTCATAAGGAACATTTGTGTGAAGTGATTTTGAAACCAGTGAAGAAATGCAGGCGCTAGAGCGATGACAAAGTTTTTCTAAAAATAGCCACATTGACCTTGACCTTGAAAGTCAGTATGGCTCGAGATATTGTCATAAGGAACATTTGTGTGAAGTAACATTGAAATCGGTGAAGAAATGTAAGCGCTAGAGCGATGACAAAGTTTTTCTAAAAACAGCCACAGTGACCTTGACCTTGAAAGTGGAACTCGCTAGAGATATTGTCATAAGGAACATTTTTGTGAAGTTATATTGAAATTGGTGAAGAAATGTAAGCGCAAGAGCGATGACTAAGTATTTCTAAAAATAGCCACAGTGACCTTGACCTTGAGGCCATGACCTTGAAATTGGAAATTGCTCAAGCTATTTTTATAAGGAACATTTGTGTGAAGTTATATTGAAATTGGTGAAGAAATGTAGGCGCTAGAGCGATGACAAAGTTTTTCTAAAAATAGCCACAGTGACCTTGACATTAAGGTCATGACCTTGAAAGATGAATGCGCTCGATATATTGTCATAAGGAACATTTGTGTGAAGTTATATTGAAATCAGTGAAGAAATATAGATGCTAGAGCTATGTTGTGCGAGGGGATAATTAAAAATTTTTAAGTCTGTGACCTTGACCTTGAGCTCATGTGCATGGGTGGGGTATCGCTGAATAAAATGGACAGGTATCTAACATCATACCAAATATCAACTCAATCCATCGAACGATTTGGAAAATATCAACTCTTTAAATATCTAATTAAAAATTTCTAAGTCTGTGACCTTGACCTTGAAGTCATAGGCATGAGTGGGGGTATTGCCAAATAAACATTTGGACCTGTATCTATCATCATAGCATACATAAGCCAAATCCATGATACAGTTTGGAAAATTTGAGCTCTTTAAAATCTTTCACATTAAAAATGTCTAAGTCTGTGACCTTGACGTAGAGGTCATAGGCATGGGTTGGGGTATTGCTGAATAAAACATTGTACCTATATCTATCATCATATGAACCAAAGCCATCATAAAAGTTCAGGTTCTATCAGGTACAAATACCTTAACTTGAGTCTTTAACATGGAAAATGTCTAAGTCCATGACCTTGACCTTGAGGCCATGGGCATGGGTGGGGTTATCACTGAATAAAACTTTGGACCTATATCTATAATCATACCAAATATGAACCAATTCCATCAAATTGTTTGGAAAATATGAGTTCTAAAATGTTCAAGTCTACCTGTTACAAAAACCTTAACCTGAGTCTTTAACATTGAAAATTTCTAAGTCTGTGACCTTGACCTTGAGGTCACAGGCATGGGTGGGGGTATTGCTTAATAAAACTTTGGACCTATATCTATCATCATACCAAAGATGAACCAGTTCCATCAAATGGTTAGGAAAATATGAGTTCTAACAGTTCAGGCTCTACCTGTTACAAAAACTTTAACCTGAGGTTACAGGATCACGTACGTTCAATCACATACGTACGTACGTATGTACACACACACACGTACAGACAGACATACACATGTACGCACGTACACACGTACGGAAAACCGAAAAACTATATGCCCCCGGCATCATATGATGCGGGGGCATAAAAAGATTTTCTTACCAACCTATCTTAATATTTTCTAGCACTTTTGATAATCATAAATCTGTCAAAATAGCTAAACTAATACTTAAAACCCTATTCTTTTGCTTCCTTGATGCTTTTAACCTCTTTATTTGAATGTTTTCAGATAATATATTTAAAATTTAGCCATTTTAATGAACTATTTCTTTTTTCCATCAATAAAGTTTTGACAAAAAATTAAAAAGTTTTTGCGACCTACCGACCAATAACCGTCTTTGGTATGTTAGTGGAAACACAGGTATTTTTTTTAGGCCTAAGCCATATATGCCTAGTGGCCCTTTTTGGACATTGGCAAACAGTTCAGTCCCAGATCAGATGCCGCAATATGCGGCATCTGATCGTAGTCTACACTGTTTGCTGTGCTGAAAGAACATACATTTGTGTAAGACTTACTGCAAACAAACCAAACTGGACATCCCTATGACTGGAAATGGACCACTCCAAACTTATATGGTTTTGTTTGTTTGTTTGATTTGAGGTTTAACGCCCCAGTCAACACTATAGGTCATTTTGGAGATGTTGCTTCCAATTTTGTGGGACTTTTACCCGACATTGAACTTATAAGGTGGAAGATTCCATTGTCATATATGGGTTAATTGAGAACTATTCCATATTCATAGCTCCAAATAAAGAGAAAGGTGGATAAATAAGGGGATATAACTGTATTCAAATTTGTCATTTTGGGGAGGTAAAACAGCTGTTTTACAGTCCGAAATTGTTGGCCTCGGTAGCTCAGTCGGATGCGCGTCTGACTGGTGATCAGGAGGACGCAGGTTTGATATCTGCCAGGGTCGGCAACATTATTTCATGGAGATTGATCATGAAATCTTTTCTAGGGTCATTTTCTCCCTTCCGCTGATTCAAGAAGGGCAGTTGTCAGTTTCAGGCAAAAATATGTGTACTGTGTTGTTTAACTGCTTACGTATAAGCCTGCCCAGGAAAAGTGTGGGTATAAACTGACCGGCTCAAAAATGACCTAAACTAGTGTTAACTGGGCCATTAAACTCCAATTCAAACAAACAGTCGGAAATCTTGTTTCATGGCAACACAACAGTAGAGTTGTAAAAATCAAACCGACGATTTACTTCTCCAAATGACTATTTTCAATACAGATATCCCCTTTCTATTGCATTAATTCATTTATGTTAATAACCCATTTAGTACCAAAAAACCCAAAACGGGTACCCTGGCAAACAGTGCAGGCCCCGATCAGACGCCGCAGAACGCGGCATCTGATCAGGGCCTCCACTGTTTGCTAACAGTTCAGTCATTTCCCAAATAAATTTTGATGAAAACACAACCTGACACCCCTAAATTTGGAAATGAAATCCTCCTTTATATAAGGAGGAAGATTCCATTTGGTACAAAAAGGGATAATGTACTATCCACACAATGCAGCAAGCAATGAGAGCTACATAAAAACAAGTGTCAGCCAATGAAAAGTGACCATTTGTTTGTTTGGTTGGTTTGCGGTTTAATGTTCCTGTCAATGCTATTTAGGTCATTTTGGAGGCGTTGCTTCCAATTTTGTGGGACTTTTGCTGACAATAAGATGAAATGACATCTCAATTCCTGTCACCCAATTGCAATGAAACCCAAGGATTTATATGCATGGACGGTCTGACTCGCACCACTTTGCCTGGGCAGACATAGACCTTCTAAGCAGTTTACCAGTACTTGTGTGCGGTCGGTTTCAGCTTTGCATGGAAGCATCATGTAGCCCATCTATTTCTCCAAGCCCCGATGGGCGGGGACTAAGAAAAGTGACCCTATGTGATGGTTTTAGGCCTAAGACAATTTATATCAAAGAATATACTGAGACAAATTTTTGACACATTCTTCAATCTGATGTCATTTCAATCAAATTTCAAAAACAGTTTGGCAAACACTATTTGCACTGATGTTTGCTTTAGGGCTAAAAAGGCTTAGTGGAATGAGTACATATTCAGGAAAAGTTAACAATTTTCAAACAAGAGGGTCCAGAGGGCCCCGAATCGCTCACCTGAGAATAAGTGTCTCCAGTACATTCTAGGCCCAAGGGCTATAATTTGAACAAATTGGTAATGGTCCACTAGCAGAAGCTTCATTCCAAATATCAAAGACCTGGGCCTCCTGGTTTCAGACAAGAAAATTTTTAAAGGTTTTCCCTATATAAGCCTATGAAAACCAAAGGGTCCCTGAGTGGGGGCATTTTTGGCCCCAGGACTATAATTTGAACAATCCTGAAAGAGGTCCACTAGATGAAGCTTCACACCAAATACCAAAAATCTGGGCCGTGCGGATTCAGAGAAGAAGATTTTTAAAGATTTTCCATGTATAATAAAAATCAAAAATGGGTTCCTTTAAGAGCAATGAAAACATTCATAAGAAAGAAGATGGGTCATACTATGTAGTTTCGGCTAATAAAGCCTCATCAGTGACCCTGTAATGATCCGGCAAAGCCAGAGGAAACATATTGAAATTTTGCGAATTTCGAGTTGGCAGTCGATTCAAAGACTGATATAAATCAAAATGGGGTCCAAATAATTAAAAACCTGTCTAGAATATGAGTCTAAACCAATAAATTATTTCCGATTTCTCAGAATATTACCGCTGATCTCAAAGGACCAAAAGTAAAATATAAACTGCACTATGGTTGATGTACGGGGAGACTTTTTACGGCCGCCACACGGCACAACACCAGCTGCAGTGAAGGCAAATAAAAATCAAAAATGGGTTCCTTTAAGAGCAATGAAAACATTCATAAGAAAGAAGATGGGTCATACTACGTAGTTTTGGCTAATAAAGCCTCATCAGTGACCCTGTAATGATCCGGCAAAGAAAGCCAGAGGAAACATACTGCAATAAGCCTACGTAAAACCAAAGGCCCCAGGGGTGGGGGGTATTTTTGGCCCCAGGGCTATAATTTTAACAATCTTGGTAGAGGTCCATTAGATTAAGCTTCACACCAAATATCAATGACCTGGGCCTTGCGGTTTCAGAGAAGAAAAGTTTTAAAGATTTTCCCTTCATAAGCTTAGGTAAAACCAAAGGCCCCCTGGGCGGGGGCATTTTTGGCCCGAGGGCTATAATTTGAACAATCTTGGTAGAGGTCCACTAGGTGAAGCTTAATACCAAATATCAAAGACCTGGGCCTTGTGGTTTCAGAGAAGAAGATTTTTAAAAGTTTCCCTATATAAGGCTATGAAAAACCAAAGGGTCCAAGGGTGGGGGCATTTTCGGCCCCAGGGCTATAATTTACAAAATGTTGAAAGAGGTCCACTAGATGTAGCTTCACACCAAATATCAAAGATCTGGGCCTTGTGGTTTCAGAGAAGAAGATTTTTAAAGATTTTCCCTGTATAAGCCTATGTAAAACAAAAGGCCCCCAGGGCGGGGACATTTCGGCCCCAAGGCTATAATTAGGACAATCTTAGTTAAGGTCCACCAGGTGAAGCTTCACACCAAATATTAAAGACCTGGGCCTTGTGGTTTCAGAGAAGAAGATTTTTTAATGATTTTCCCTATATAAACCTATGTAAAACCATAGGCCCTAGGGCAGGGGCATTTTGGCCCCCAGGGCTATAATCTTGGTAGAGGTCCACTAGATGAAGCTTCACACCAAATATCAAAGATCTGGGCTTTTCGGTTTCAGAGAAGAGGATTTTTAAAGATTTTCCCTGTATAAGCCTATGTAATGACAAATGCCCCCGGGGCGGGGGCATTTTTGGCCCCCAGGGCTATAATTTGAACAATCTTGGTAGAGGTCCACTAGATGAAGCTTCACACCAAATATCAAAGATCTGGGCCTTGCAGTTTCAGAGAAGAAGATTTTTTAATGATTTTCCCTATATAAGCCTATGTGAAACCATAGGCCCCCGGGGCGGGGGCATTTTGGCCCCCAGGGCTATAATTTGAACAATCTTGGTAAAGGTCCACTAGTTTAAGCTTCACACCAAATATCAAAGATCTGGGCCTTGCGGTTTCAGAGAAGAAGATTTTTTAATGATTTTTCCCTATATAAGCCTATGTAAAACCATAGGCCCCCGGGGCGGGGGCATTTTGGCCCTCAGGGCTATAATTTGAACAATCTTGGTAGAGGTCCACTAGATGAAGCTTCACACTAAATATCAAAGATCTTGGCCTTGCAGTTTCAGAGAAGAAGATTTTTAAAGATTTTCCCTGTATAAGCCTATGTAAAACCAAAGGCCTTCCGGGGCGGGGGCATTTTTGGCCCCAAGGCTATAATTTGAACAATCTTAGTAGAGGTCCACCAGGTAAAGCCTTACACCAAATATTAAAGACCTGGGCCTTGTGGTTTCAGAGAAGAAGATTTTTTAATGATTTTCCCTATATAAGCCTATGTAAAACCAAAGGCCCCGGGGCGGGGGCATTTTGGCCCCCAGGGCTATAATTTTAACAATCTTGGTAGAGGTTCACTAGATAAAGCTTCATACCAAATATCAAAGACCTGGGCCTTGCGGTTTCAGAGAAGAAGATTTTTAATGTTTTGGTTTAAAAAATCTATTTTTAGCTCCTGTGACCCAGATGTGCAATGGACCGGAACCATTTGAACAATTTTGAAAGGGGACCACCTAAGGATCATTGCTGTGAAGTTTGGTCAAAATCCAATCAGTGGTTTAGGAGGAGATGTCATTTGAAGAAAAAGTTTACGCACACACACACACACACACGCACGCACGCACACACGCACGCACTGACGACGGATGAAAAGTGATCACAAAAGCTCACCTTGTCACTACGTGACAGGTGAGCTAAAAACTATTTTGGTCTCCCTTATCTATAGGGCTGGTGAGGAGCTCCTTTAACCCTTATCTTGCTGTTCACGACAAACCCTATCTTTGGAAACAGTGTAGATCCAGATCAGATGGCTTCTGAAGAAGCCATCTGATCGGGATCTACATTGTTTGTCATTCAGGTTGTGAATTTGTTGTTATAATTTGCATCAAATAATCTGATTGGTTGATAATCGGTAGTGGGTGTGGCATATATGAATATTCAGCAAGAGAAGAGTTAAGAGTAGTTTTTTTTTCTGCTTGAAAGCAAACAGTATACTTATGAACAAACTGATGTCTCCCTTTAAAACATATCACTACCCATAATTTTTCACAATGTACCTGGGACCACAATGCATTAGCAAACAGTGTAGACCACAACCAAACTGTTCATTTAGGATCTAATTGCTTGTAAAGCCAATAGCACAATTTTTCAGTCTCCAGAGGACAATCCTATCTAACCCTTATCTTGCTGTTCACGACAACCCCTATCTTTGGAAACCGTGTAGATCCAGATCAGAAGAAGCCATCTGATCAGGATCTACACTGTTTGACATTCAGTTTATGAATTTGTAGGAATAAATCACATCAAGTAATCTGATTGGTTCAAAATTAGAAATGGGTGTGGCTAAATTGAATATTCAGCAAGAGAAGGGTTAAAGCAAGGATAAGTTCAGTTTACAATTAAGTCTCAATGATTAGTTTAACTGGAACAAGACATGAGCAGTTGCAGGAAAGGTGTATATGGCATATCCAACCTGCAATAATGAAGACTCAGGTAAGTGTGCATATGTGTGCAATCTGTTCAGAGTCTTTGCAGGTCACTTTGGTCAATAATAGAGCCTGGCATATCATGGGGGTAAACTGGAGACGAGATGTGGCTGCAAGGGTATTCACAGGCTTTCGAACTATCCGAGTTGTACCACCTGAATAGAAACTTCCACCGTATATGCAGCATAATTACACATATCAATCACAATTTAGGACTGCAAGGTAAATCAGGATATTTCTTTTCAATATCTGGGCCTGCACTGTTTGTGACCTGCATCCCATTTTGGTATTTCTTATGCAATGTCAAAGAAAATGATGTTTATATTTCTCTCAGATTGAGACATGTTTTTCCTCACCTCTCCGTTTTGCAGCTTCCACCATTGCCTCATACTGTTGTTTATGCCTCTCTGCTTCTTCAGGGTCTTTGGATGGCAAATTGCTGGAACAAAAACAATAACAGTTTTTTTATCATATTCAACCCATTTACAGCACAAGGTCCTTTTTTTCTAAATTTAACCCAAATGCTGTGTAAGAATTTTATCTAATACAGTAAAATTCCTATATTAAGACCACCTTTGGGACTGTTCAAAAGTGGTCTTCAAGACCACTTTTGAACAGTTCCAAAGGTGGTCCCTTAATAGAAGACACTAGGTGTAGAAAACACAAAGAAAGAATAACTAAGAACGCTTTTAAAAGCAGATTTAGTCTTAAATTTAGGAGGTCTTAACAGCGGAATTTTACTGTAACTGGTCGTGGAATGAAATGAATTGACTATGGAAGGTCAACTCTACCACAGGGAAATGAAATACTGTAAAGGACTGTGAACACTATCAGTATACCACTAAGGGGAATATCATAATCCGAAGCCAGTGATGGATTACCTTGTTAGTATTCAAGAAGCCTAATAGTCAATCTTAGTTTTTTCACTCTTTAATATAATATTGTGTTGTGGTTTAATGACATGCCTACTTTTGTCATCTCCCTAAGAAAAGGAGACTGTTTGTTTCTGTTGAGATTTTACATCCCTGTCAACACTAATTAGGTCATTTTGGAGAAGTTGCTATAATGTGGGACTTTTACCTGACATTTAGATGAAATGACATCTCAAGTCCTACTGCCCAAAGAAACTGCAAGGATTTAAGAAGCGGTCCAACTCACACCACTTTTCCTTTTTTTTTTGGTTTTGGTTTTATGGCCCTTCCAAGATTATTTCACTCATATTGCCCGATCATTAATCAGAGGTGAGCAAAAACAGGACTACCCAGAGAAAAACCACCTGACCTTCCGTTGCAGAACTTGGCGTCTCACGTGACCCAAGCGAGGCTTGAACCACAGCGGTGAGAGACCTAATAATTAAGAGTCAGCGCTCTTGTCCACTAGGCCACGGAGGCCCGTGCCACTTTTCCTGGGCAGGAATAGATCTTCTAAGCGGATTATCTGCACAAGTTTGGTCAGTTTCACTCTGCGCAGAAGCACTATGCAGCCCAATTTACTTCTCCCAGCATTGATTGGCAGGTGTGCAGATAGGGGACTGAAGAGGAGAGCAAAGTGAAGGAGAGGAGAGTAAGAGGAAACGGAATGGAAGTTTTATTACAGGGCCTGACAGATCAAACTTTCAACCACTTGCCCGCCATTTCACAGCATCTTGAAAATAGCTTAGAATTACTATATTCCTTATTATATATGTTCTAAACATTTTTCTGGGCATGTGAAGTAAAAAATCACTTGCCCAGCCAAAATTTAGATTTGTCCCGGGTAGCCGGGCAGTGGCTTTGTCAAGCCCTGTATTAAGAAACAAAAGAAACAACAACATTCTCCCCTCTACTTTTACCTGCTGCAATAACTGCAGGCCTTGCCCAGCTGTAGCCTATATCAGTTGGATACACGACACCTTGGATCACCCAATTACCCCATCACTCTTTTTAACTCTTATCCTGCTGTTCACCACAACCTCTATTTTTGCAAACAGTGTAGATTCCAATCAGATGGCTTCTGAAGAAGCTATCTGATCAGGATCTACACTGTTTGACATTCAGTTTATGAATTTGAAGGAATAAATTACATCAAGTAATCTGATTGGTTCAAAATCAGAAATGGGTGTGGCTAAATTTAATATTCAGCAAGATAAGGGTTAAGAAACAAAAAAACAACAACATTCACCCCTCTGCAGTAACAGCAGGCCTTGCCCAGCTGTAGCCAATATCAGTTGGATACACGACACCTTGGTCTCACCCAACAAATCCCATCACTCTTTTTAGCTCTTATCCTGCTGGTCACGACAACCTCTATCTTTGCAAACAGTGTAGATCCAGATCAGATGGCTTCTGATCAGGATCTACACTGCTTGACATTCAGTTTATGAATTTGAAGGAATAAATTACATTAAGTAATCTGATTGGTTCAAATCAGAAATGGGGGTGGCTATATTGAATATTCAGCAGGATAAGAGTTTTATCAGTTACCCCCAATATATATTGCATTGTAACGCACTGACCTGATAAAGATATGCTATCTCAGGACAAGAGAGCTTTATCACGTCAATGTGACATTGCACTTTTAAAAATGAACCTGACTACTCGAAAAATGACAAAAATGTTAATGTTACTGGGAAAAATGGTAAAATTACCTGAACAAAAAAATTGGAAAATATGGTCAGCTGATACTAAATATATCGCCAGCTAGAATGCTCGGATGCACTGAGGATCATCAATAACTGGTCATAAATTGTTAATTTAAGAGTGTAGAAGGGGATAAACTGATAAATAGAATACCAGATTTGTGTCATTTGATATCAAGTTTATCAGGCTCGGCTTCGAGAACGTATGTAGAATCGCTCGGCAAGCCTCGCGGTTCTACAAGCGTTCTCGAAGCCTTGCTTGATAAACTTGATATCAAAAGACACGAACCTGGTATTCTCTATAACTATGGCCTGTAAATCATTAACATGGCAACCACAAGTAGGTTTCTTTCTACCATGTGTAAATAACACAGTTCATGGTAATGAAGCCAATAGATTCAAAACATCCTTTATTAGGAACACTTGAGAGTCGGATTCACTTTCCTGAATATAAAAGGAAATCACTTATCAAGTCAGGAAATGCTTCATTATACGGTGAAGTCATTAAATTGCACTACAAGGCTTTGATGTTCAGTGTCAATACATTCCTCAGGAAAAAACATTACCATAATGATCCTAAGTTGGGACAGATAGGTTTAAGCAAACGGTGCAGACTGAAGGAGCAGTCTGATCAGAGTCTACACTTTTTGTCATTCTGGCTGCACTGTCTGGACTCCTTGCTGAATCATGAAACTAATTTTGTAAATATTTTAGGAGAATTACAGCAAGTCAAGGTGTCCGAAATAATAGAATTTTAAAGCACCTAGGAAACTTAAATTTTTTTTTCAGAGGAAAAAAGATTAGAAATTTCATGCACACAAGTCATATGTCAAGCCTGTGTTAGCTTTTAAGAGGAAAGATTAACTGCTCCCAGCCACCATCGATAACAGGAATATTTTTCTACCTAATTCGTATTGCACGGGAACCTGGGCCATGCATGAGGCCCACATGAATTAACACAGCCCTGGATTCATAAAAAATTTTAAACATTTTTTACTACAGAGGCACTTCTAATGCATACCCATAACGTATGTTTTTGTGCAGAAATAAGAAAAATATTGGTTCTTTTCGGACGAAAAAAGCACCTATCTGGTGCTATGTCTACCATGGCTGAGCCTAATTCCTTCTTGAGTCCCTGGGGAATTCTTCCCAAATACATCATGTAGGTCCAGTAAATAGTGATGGACAATTTAGCATTATTTTCATCGGCCCGCTTTGAAAATATAGGTTTTTATATTGGTTTCCTCTTTCTCAAAATATAATTTACTTACATGTTTTCAATAAAAATATAGGTTAAAACAAGAAAGCGTGATGAACGAACTAACAAACAAATGAACGAACGAACAGACAAGCCAGAAGCAATATGCATTAAAAGGCTCTTCCATACTCACATAACAGTTAAAACTGAAGAAAAAACGTGATTAAATTTTTGCACCATGATTACCGTATTCGGGTGTGTATTACCCGCATTTGGGTACTACCCGCCCCCCCCCCCCCTTTTTTGCCAAAATCTGGGGGAAAACTGTTACTCTGTTGTATTACCCACATGGAACATTTGCTGAAATTTTGGTGGATGCGTAAGTGAGAAAAAGTAAGAATTTGGCCAGTTTTTGTAACACACAACGGAACGCGCGATCTTCTTAAAAAGGCGGGAAAATGCACGTGCGTGTGAGTATCACCAGAAAGCATGTATTTTACATTAAAATGTTTTAAAAACTTTACCTGTTCACCATTGTTATTTATTAATTAACCCACATATACCCGCGGCCCTTTTTGGGGACATCGGCAAACAGTGCAGTCTCAGATCAGACACCTCAGAAAGACGCCGCAGACGTCTGATTTGGATTTACACTGTTTGATGATATACATGTATAACGGTTCAATGATGACACTATTGTTAATCCCTGTCATATAATTGCCACCTGCGGTGCGTGTCGATAAGGTGTGAAAATATGGTCAAGTTATTTCTCTAATTTGCGTTTATTACCCGATCATAAAATTTATTCCGCAATCAATGTGAAAATTATTTAATTGCTCCTAAGACGAGTTGCTACGACTATTCTACTATCTCGTGAATGTTTATGTTTTGGCGCCAAATAGCAGACGCTGCGAGAATTGTTGAACGCTTTAATTTGTGTTAACACATCTGTATGCTGTTGTTGGTTATTGACACGGAGCTTACGGAAAGCTCTGTTTTTCACAACCGTTTTGCTTTCGAGAATTTTTTTACCGTTTCCAAACATTTTTTATGAAAGAGATACGTCCCATTAAGATAAAACAATAGACACGTGTTGGGTTGCTGGGGTCTGATGACGTCATTTACCGATGATGGTGCAGAAAAAACTGTAGCGCGGTGGTTGTGGTCGGCGGTTTGGATGCCGGAAAACTTTGATGTTCACATTGAACTTACTTGTTTATTTCGTTTTAAATCAGAGTTTTAGGAATAATATTCGCAAAATCGGGCTTGCTAGTAATGGAGATTGTTATATTACTCATGTGTAAATAAAAGTGAGTGGACAAACGTTATTTATGTCGGGAATCGTAAAAGGATAGAGCATAACATGAGATGCATCGTATTTTCAGCTGACAAAAGTAAAAATAAAATGGTCCAAAAATAATTCGGGCGGATTACCCGCACCCTGAACTTGGGCCTGTAATTTGAGGGAAAAAAACTGCGGGTAATACACGCCCGAATACGGTACTCAGATAAAGTTGATGTCCAAGCAAGCAAAGAGAGTGAGAAAACAAAAATACAGTCCAACCTGTATTAATTAAGCAAGCATCTCTGGGATATTCAAAAAGTCCTTGCTTAAGGCAGGTGCTTGCTTAACACAGGTGAATTTTAGTGCATTTTCCTTTTTCGGGAACTGAATGCCTGCTTGCTTAAGACAGGTTGCTTGCTTAATAGAGGTGGCCACTAAGACAGGTTTGACTGTACAATTTCTTGACACTTTTTAATCACTTTATTGAGACTAAAAAGTAACAATAGAAGGGAAAATTGAAGAAAAGTTAGGACTGAGTCGTGAAAAGGTTCAAATAGTGAAAAACAAAGTTATTTTCATGAAAATACAGGCATTTACGAGGGTAGGCTGAAAAGTTCTGAGCCTGACCAAGATCAAATGGTTTGTCCATGCTGAAAGTGCCTTATTTTTCAACATAGTCTCCCTTCCTGTCCACACACTTCCTCCAGCAATGCTGGAGTCCTTGGATCCCAGTGGTATAGAAGGTCTCATCTTGGTCCCTGAAAAACTCCTCCACAGCAGCTATTACCTCCGCGTCTGACCGATAATGCTGCCCAGACAAGTGCTTTTTCATGTTTGGAAACAGGAAATAATCTGATGGAGCTAGATCAGGTGAAAACGGAAGGTGATCGACAAGTGTGAAGCCACAGTCATGCACAGCAGCCATTGCGACAACCGATTTATGAGCAGGCGAATTGTCCTGATGGAACAAGACCCCTTTTGTCAATTTTCCAGGTCATTTAGCCTTAATTGCTTTTAGCAGATCTGCATAAATACCCTTTAATTGTTCTGCCCTTTTGAAGGTAATCTATGAATATTATACCCTTGGCATCCCAGAACACTGATGACATCACCTTCCCTGCATATTTCAAACAAATTTTCATGATCCCCGAGCCTTTCAAGCAACTGAAGTTTGATTGCATTTCTTTTCATAGGTGAATCTGATATCACACGGAAGCAGTCTATTAACCAATAAGTCGCCATTCACGACAATTGTCGTCTGCTTTAAAATTTGTTGTCTGCCGGTTACTTCAAAACTTATTTTTGCAAACAGTGTGGACCCAGATCAGACTGCTCCTAGAGGAGCAGTCTGATCTGGGTCCACACTGTTTGCCTGTATGCAAAAATATTTTTAAAAACTTTGCAAGACGACGACATAAGCAGACGACATTTTCAGATGTAGTTTTTCCTGGCATTTTAAGGGTTAAAAAAATTTACGCACATGCATTGACATTATTTGAAACAATTTTTGTATTTATGTGAAACCAACATAAGCCCACAAAGGCACTGTTTTACTCTTTTTATTTTAAACAAGGGTCATTGTTTGGCCTAGCTCGTGACACAACAAAAGAGGAAGTTGTAAATTCGGAGCCAAGTCACTGTATAACCAGCCAAATGATGGGGGCTCTGATCTTTATGTGAATGTGAAGTTTATTTCATATTCTGTTCTGTTCGCTCTAAAGTTTCTTCAGTGAAAAGCAGCAACCAGTCCAACAGCTAAACTTGCATGGGTCTATAAGGCTGAGCCAGGTTTACAATGTTCGTAATATAGGTATGTGCGTTATTTTGTTGATTCTGGTAGTACACTGGCCACCACAAATTTTAACAACAATTTAACAACAAAAGGAATGTGAACAATAGGCAAATTGTATTGAAGAAATGTAATCAGAGATTTCAATCAGTACAGCTGATGTCAGGGGAAGTCTGTAATTATTAGATGATGTGCAGAGGATTGTAAAAACAATCTGATACATCTGATTCAATCCTTTGTTTGTTTGATTTGAGGTTTAACATCCCCGTCAACACCATATAGGTCAGTTTGAAGATTTTGCTTCCAATTTTGTGGGAATTTTACCTGACATTGAGATGAAAAAACATCTCAAGCCCTGCCGTCCAATGAAACTAATATAGGGTTTATATGCATAGCTGGTCCAACTTGCATCACTTTGCCTGGGCAGGCTTAGCCTCTCTAAGCGGTATACCAGTACTCATGTGTGGTCAGTTTCAGCTCTGCATGGAAGCATCATGCAGCCCATCTGTTTCTTCAACTATTTCTTGTTTGTTTTTTGTTGGTGTTTCTTTCCCTTTGGTGTCTGGGATGGGTGGTAACAGTCTCAATTCCTGATCATTGCCTTTGCCACTTCTATTATGTACATGTACATCCTAACGGGCCTCCATGGCCTAGTGGATAAGAGCGCTGTCTCTTTATTCATTAGGTCTCTCACCGCTGTGGTTCGAGCCTCGCTCCGGTCACGTGAGACGCCAAGTTCTGCAACGGAAGGTCAGGTGGTTTTTCTCTGGGTACTCCGGTTTTCGCCCACCTCTAAGTGTGATGGCTGTAGAAAATATTTTTTGATCAACCTCCTGAAAGAAGGTTGCAAAAACCCAGTATAAATCAAACTGGCGACCTCCTGCTCACCTTGTGTCAAATTCAGTACCGCAATGATCTTAAGTATTGGGACAGGTAGGTCCAAGCAAACAGTGCAGACCCAGATCAGACTGCTCCTGAAGGAGCAGTCTGATCAGGGTCTACACTGTTTGCTATTCTGTCTGCATCTTTTGGACTCTTTGTGGGAGTATGAAACAGATTTGTTAAAAGTTTAGGAGAACTACAGCAAGTCCTTACAGTACACATATTTTCTCAAGATAATGAGGTAGTTTGGCATCTGCAATAAAACTTTGCTTGGTGTTAAAAAGTTCAGTTTATACAGGAAACCCCGAAACAGGTCACTTGGCAAACAGTGAAGGCCCTGGATGCCACATAATCTGCGATATCTGATGATGGCCTTCAATGTTTGCGGAAAAGAGCTCAACTGCCTTCTGAATAAATTTCTAACTAGAAATGCGTCCATAGGACACGGATGCCCCCGCCTGAAAATATGTCTATGTTCTTATTCATCCATAGAAAGGTTTTGGCCCCTTTTTTCACATTTGACGTCTAAGTATGACCTTGACCTTGCAGGTAAGGACCTTGGTTTTGTGTGAGGCAGATTGTCTCATGATGGCCAACATTTCTGCCAAGTAATTTCAAAATCCATCCAGAGATAAGAAAGTTATTGACTGCGTTAAAGTTTTGGACCCTTTTTTTGACCTTTGACCTCTAAGTATGACCTTGACCTTGGAGGTACAGACCTGGGTTTTGGACGTGACACATCGTCTCATCATGGTTAACATTTGTACAAAGTAATTTCAAAACTAGAAAAAGTGTCCATAGGACACGGATGCCCCCGCCAAATGCCATTCATAAAAAATATTACAAATGTACTTCAAATCAATCATAAAATATATGCATCAAGGGCAGATAATCCAAAAACCAAAAATGCAAGTGTTGTCTTCCTTGTTCATGACACATCGTCTCAGTGTGATGAATGCACATGTGAATTTTCATGAATATATTCCATAAGGTTTAGGAGTTATGGCCCGGACATGGTTTACTATATGGTACTAAGTCAAGGGCAGATAATTCAAAAACCAAAGATGCAAGAGTCTTCCTTGTTCATGGCACATCGTCTCAGTGTGATGAACGCACCTGTGAAGTTCCATGAATATATTCCATACGGTTTAGGAGTTATGGCCCGGACACGGTTTACTATATGGTACTAAGTCAAGGGCAGATAATTCAAAAACCAAAAATGCAAGAGTTGTCTTCCTTGTTCATGACACATCATCTCAGTGTGATGAATGAACCTGTGAAGTTTCATGAATATATTCCATACGGTTTAGGAGTTATGGCCCTGACACGGCTTACTATATGGTACTAAGTCAAGGGCAGATAATTCAAAAACCAAAACTGCAAGAGTTGTCTTCCTTGTTCATGACACATCGTCTCAGTGTGATGAATGAACCTGTGAAGTTTCATGAATATATTTGGTACAGTTTAGGAGTGATGGCCCGGACACGATGTCGGGACGGACCATCCCTACAAAGTACCCTTGTGTGTCAAATTTCCTGGAAATTTTTTTGGAATTTCTTGGAAAAAAAGACACACAAGTTACTATTTTAGACACACAAACCACTGACGGAATAAATCACATTGAGTTTAATGTAAGTGTCCATAATTTTAAACACACAAGTATACATTTGTTCCTGCGGATGGATGAACGGACAGACAGGAGCAACGCAATATGCCCTTTCCACCATTCTTCGCATAAAAATACCTGAACCTGACTCCCCTTAATTTTGAATGGACTCCAGCTATATATAAGGGGGAAGATTCCATTCAGTATGAAATGGGTTAAAGGTAAACTTACAGTGGTCTGTTCTCTAGTATGAGTGCTGTTGTCGATGTCACTTCAATGTCTTCTTTTTTCACTCTGCTGGAAACCAGCTGATCAGACTGTTGTTTCTGTTGATACTCTGATAAAACCTGATCGGGATCTTTTGATGGAACTTGCTTTGGTGGTATCTTTCCGAACAACTTCCAACCATGTTGAGCATTTTCATCATTTTCTGGTTCTTTAGACTTCCGAGAAAAGATGTTTCTGTAAAAAAAAAAACAACAACACATAAACCTCTTTATAACACTGTACATTATAACACTATTTTGGATATAATACATGTATATTTATCGGTTTTATCTTCAAAAATATACAGATTAACCCATTTTAGGTGGGAAATTCCTAAAAGGGTAGCCTGGCAATTAGTGCAGGCCAAGAGCAGACGTCACAGAACGATAAAGTTAGGCCACAGGTCAGAGTCAAGGTCACAGGTCAGATTATTTTGTATGAGTGGGAAGCCCTTGTCTCAAGAAACCTACATGCCAAATATGAACAGCTCAAAAGTTTAAGAGTAGGTCAGAGGTCAAGATCAAAGTCAGAGTGCATTTTTTTGTATGAGTGGGAAATCCATAATGTCATAAGGAACCTACATACCAAATCAGAAGGCTCTATCTTAAATGGTTAAATAATTATGACAAAGTAGGTCAAAGGTCAAGGTTATTGTCACAGGTCAAACTTTTTGCATGGATTGAAAGCCCTTGTCTAAAGGAACATACATGCCAAATATGAAGGCTCTATCTCAAATGGTTCAAAAGTTATGACAAAGTAGGTCAAAAGTCATGGTCA
Organism: Lucinisca nassula; assembly: GCA_963580285.1. Classification (NCBI taxonomy): domain Eukaryota; kingdom Metazoa; phylum Mollusca; class Bivalvia; order Lucinida; family Lucinidae; genus Lucinisca; species Lucinisca nassula. The sequence continues at coordinate 43,578,222 of OY757010.1, read as the reverse complement.
AGGTCACAGCTCAAATTTTTTAATGGGTCAGAAGCCCTTGTCACAAGTCAAATATGAAGGCTCTATCTCAAATGGTTCAAAAGTGATCATAAAGTAGGTCACAGGTCAAGGTCACAGGTCATTTTTTGTATGAGTGGGAAGCCCTTGTCACAAGTAACATACATGCAAAATATGAAGGCTCTATCTCAAATGGTTCAAAAGTTATGATAATGTAGTCAAGGTCAAGGTCACAGAACAAATTTATTTGTATGAAATATGAAGGCTCTATCTCAAATGATTAAAAAGTTATGACAAAGTAGGTCAACGGTCAGGGTCGTGGGTCAAACTTTTTGTATGAGAAAGAAGCCCTAATCACAAGGAAGCTACATGCCAAATATGAAGGCTCTATCTCAAATGGTTAAAAAGTTATGACAAAGTAGGTCAACGGTAAACAGGGATACAGACTAACAGGCGCCCAGTTGCCCAAGACACCTAAGTTTTGGCCTGGGCGCCTAAGTTTCGAATAAAACTGCCTATTAACTTACTGTAAAATTTGGATTTAAGGCAATCTGTGTGCCTAAAGCAAAATGCTTAGTCTGTATCTCTGATAAAGGTCACAGGTCATTGTTTTTTGTATGAGTGGGAAGCCACCTACATGTCAAATATGAAAGCTCTATCTCAAATGGTTCAAAAGTTTTGACCAAATGACCAACGGACCTACTTTTTGATCCGATATGACCCATATTCAAACTTGATACAGAGGATCATTCTGAGCAAAATTCATGGTAACTGGACGAAAACTGTGGCCTCTAGAGTGTTCACAAGGATTTTCTATGATTTGACCTGATGACCTACTTTTTGACCCAACATGACCCATATTGGAACCTGACCCAGATATTGTCAAGATAATTATTCTGAGCAATTTTGATGATTACCAGACCAAAACTGTGGCCTCTAGTGTTCACAAGGTTTTTCTATGATTTGACCTACTGACTTTTTAAGCCGACATGACCCATATTTGAGCTTGACTGAGATATTGTACAGATGAATTCTGAGCAAGACTGATGACGATTTGAGCAAAACTGTGGCCTCTAGAGTGCTCACAAGGTTTTTCTATGATTTGACCTACTGACCTACTTTTTGACCCAACATGACCCATATTATATCTAGACCCAGACAATGTAAAGATGATTATTCTGTGCAAGTTTGATGATGGTTGGACCAAAACTGTGGCCTCTAGAGTCATCACAAGGTTTTTCTATGATTTGATCTTCTGACCTAATTTCTGACCTGACATGGTTTATATTCTACCTTGACCTAGATATTGTCAAGATGGGCATTCTGAGCAAGGTTGATGACAATTTGGCCAAAATTGCGGCCCCTTGAGTGTTTAAGTTTTTCTATGATTTGACCTACGGACCTCCTTTTTGACCAGATAATGACCCATATTGGAACTTTACCTAGATTTTGTCCAGATGATCATTCTGAGCAAGTTTGATAATGATTTGACCCAAATTGTGGCCTCTAGAGTGTTAATTAAACAAGGTTTTTCTATGATTTGACCTACTGACTTACTTTTGTAATCTGACATAACCCATATTTGAATTTGACCTAGATATTGCCATGATAATCATTCTGACCAGGTCTGATCATGATTGGACCAAACCTGTGGCCTCTAGAGTGTTATCAAGAAAAGTTTACACACAACGCACGATGCCGCCGGACATCTCACGGTCACAAAAGCTCAACATGACCTTTGGTCAGGTGAGCTAAAAATAGGCCCGACAACCCTTAAATGACAAATGGACTAGTCCAACATATAGCAATGGAAGAGTCTGCCAGTATACAATGGGTATATAGAAAATTTTATATAAAAATGGTCATTTTCCTATATACCGTAATCGTCCCAAGTATTGTGACAGACAGACTTAAGCAAACAGTGCATATCCAGATTAGACTGCTCCTGAATGAACAAATGGTTCCAACTTCCAAGCCCCGAGGTTATAAAATCTTTTTCACACTCAACTCACTTGAGCATGAAATTTGTCCTGCTCAAAAGTTTTAAAATGCCAACGCATTTTAAAATTTATGAGCATGACAAGGATGATAGTCTTTGCTGATCTGAACAGTAAAATTGTCTGACGTGTTTGTATTTTAATACTTGTGAGCATTACAAATTCCATGCTCAGATGAGTTGAGCATGAAAAAAGTTTAATAACCTCAGGGCCCTGGGGCCAGTTGTTCAAAACTAACGATGTCGTTAGTTAGCATTTCGTTAAAACTTTGATCATTAAATATGGCAAATATGCTGAAATTTTTGCTACAAAAAATGTGAGCAGCTTTTGCGGATGCAAAAGCTGCTTACATTTTTTTTTCAGCAAAAATACCAAAATTTAGGATATTGTACTTGCTATAATTTAACAATTTGACCACTAATGAGCTTGTTAAGCTAACAATGCTTTGAACAACTGGCCCCTGGTCTTCAGCATTTACCCATGCAGTCTGGCTAAATCTACTGTGTTTATAATACCGTATGTTTTCGGACAGACAAACCTGAGTGTAGACTCAGATGAGACGCAATGTACTGCATCATCTCATCAGGGTCTACACTGTTTGCCACTTACTACGCTATTCTGGGTCAAAACACTGGGTAGTAAATTGTACTTTTTCAAATTTTAGAACAATTATGGTAAGGAGCTGAGATGTCCGAATACTTAGGGTTAGTACGGTAAGTCTTACAACTCAGTTATACAATTCTCATGACAAATATACAATTGTCTTTTTTGCAGCAAAATAAATCTGAATTGGACAAAAGCAATAACTTCTGACATCTCTCATTTCTTGAAGATTCAAAATCAATGATTAATATTACCACATTCGAAATTTGCATTTTGTCAATATATCTTCTGATGTTTCATGTCGAGTCATCAGTTACTCGACATCAGTATGATCAAGAAAGTTGCAGTTTCAAATTAATCAGAAAGTGTTTATAGGGCTTTCCAACCCAACCTAAAGCCAATTTTCTGAAAACACGAGGCCCCCATGGACCACTCATTTACAGAGGTCAAGTGTGAAAAACTCGCCCTGGCTCCGAGGTTATAAAACTTTTTTCATGCTCAACACAGCTGAGCACGAATTTAGTAGTGCTCGTAAAAATTAGAATTATAATAATATGAGCGATTTTTCTTTCTTAGGTAGCAGATAATGTTATTTGTCCTGCTTACAAATTTTAAAATGCCAACAATTGTTGGCATTTTAAAATTTGTGAGCAGGACAAATTTCATGATCAAGTGAGTTGGGCATGAAGAATGTTTTATAACCTCAGACCCTGGCCCCTGGCAGCCATGTTTTTCAACAAACCATGGAGGCTTGAAAAATCTAGTCTTTCAGTTCCTGAACTGATTGAGTTTCGAGTCTTTTTACCAAACATATATATAGGCATGGTAGCCATCTTGGTCATAATTATCTAAGATAAGATAATTTATTGTCTCCTGTCCAATACAAGTTAAGACATGACAAATTATGCACGTACAAGAAAGTTCATTAACACAAACGTATTACCCCCATTACAGGAGAGCATACAAGTTGCTTACCGGTATATGCAGCTCATAAGTTGCTCACATCCATAGCGAAAATTAGATCATGTTTGATGATTAAACATGATGAAACATGTTAAAACATGTTTTTTACAACTGGGATCATGTTAGCTAATCATGTTTAAAAAACATGATTGATCATCAAACATGATTCAGGGTAGAAATGACTTTTTTCACTAAAAGAATAATAAATTCTGCAATTCACTATTAAAAGGTTAAAAGTACAATACAAACACATGATGTATTTTAACTTCAAAGTTTTTCAAATATGCTTAAAGAAAATCAAACATGTTCAAACATGGCTGAACATGATAGATTTATGGTTAACAGTTTTAGGATTAACTCTGCATCAAAGTTCTTATTCATGTTCAAACATGTCTGAAAATGTTCTGCTAATCCTTTACCCCACTGGTATTGTTAGATCACTAAGGTTGTGACAACCCTTACAGAAGTGCAGTTTACACTGGAATTGAAGCATAAATGCTGCTATTCTACTGCATTCATACTGCAATTGTACTGTATTCTGTAATCCTATATTGCAGCACATCTGCAGTACAGATTACAATCATGCTGCCTTGCAGCATATGCTGCAAGCATACTGCAAATGTATGCTGACAATCTTCTTCAATGACTGATTGTATTTCATTGTACTGCTCTTGCAGCGTATACTGTTATTATGTTGCCTTCATACTGCATTCATATGCCTTTCCAATTGATTTGATATGCATTTTCTGTAAACATTGTTAAAACATGTTCAAACATGTTTCAATCATGAAACTTTCGCTATGATGTCATAATGTGACATCATCACTCAAGGGACAGCACTCTAGTTCACTTCCTCTTCCTGATGCCAATACATTTGCAAAGCAAGGAAAAGGTTTAGCTCTGTTTAAATCTGAATAAATCTTTGACATCTGAAAAATGCCAGACAAGTGAAAGCCATGATCAGATGCTAGAAGGGTCAGAAGAGCTAAAAGGCTGCCTTTGAGAAGGATTTCTGCAGGAGCTGATCCAAAGAAGCAGAAGCAGCCTGACCATGTTGTGAGCAATGTTTTCAGGTGGATATAGATACAGGTATAGTTGATGTAAAAAAACAACAACAGATATTAGGTATTCATTTGGATTAATATGCACTTTGAAAATCTACATTTGGAACCTGTCTACCAAAAATCAGAAGTCTTTAAAAACATGTGGCAGTTCAGACCTTGATGTTCATATTCCAAAATACCCATCATGGCATCAACACATCAACCTATCCGCACTGACCATGTTTTGTCTTGGCCGGTGCCCATGATCAACATTAGTCTGTGCCCATGATAGATCTGTTACCATAGCTAGCTGTAATAACCACTGTATAACCACACGTGTAATAGCACTTAGGCAACTTAGCAAGACTTAAGTAATGTCATGACGCCATGTCATCCAGATGTATTTTTGCTGAATAAATTAGATGTAATTTTGCTGAATAAATTTCAATATCAAAGGAGTTAAAATATTTAAATTGACCATATAAGTATATGATTAACATTGTTTCATAAAGTTTAATATGAAATGACCGCTGGTGTAAGGTATTTTATTAATGTGAAAGCTAATATCAGGCAAACAGTGCAGACTAGACGAGATGCCACATGAGGTTGTCTTATCAGTCACTGTCTATAGTACTTGCTTTATAAACCACAATTTGTAAAAGTGTTAAAAGTATTATATGAAGATAAAATGCTGACAACCCTAAATTAAAGAACAAGCTTGTCCTATCATTTTTCAAAGATCATCTTTGAATATATTTTGGGGTAAGCAGCTTGCACATTACTAAAAGTTGTGAAGTTGAGGTTAAACATGTAGATCATGAATGAATATGATCAAACATGTTTGAAGATGGTTAAACATGTTCAAACATGATTATATTGGTGCTTGAAAATGGTTAAACATGTTCAAACATGATTATATTGGTGTTTTGAAGATTGTTAAACATGTTCAAACATGATTACACTGGTGGATTTAACATGTTAAAGATCAATGATATATTGGTGTTTGAAGATGGTTAAACATGTTCAAACATGTTATAGTAACATGTTCAAACATGTTATAGTGGTGGATTTGACATGTTGATGATCATTTTTGAACATGGTCAGACATGTTCAAATGATGTTAAAGAACATGTTTGGAAATGTCTGAACATGTCTAAACATGTTTGTAATGCAAATATTCAGGTTGCATGTAACATGTTTAAACATTTTTTTATGTGTCTAATTCTATGATCGTCAAACATGGCTGAACATGTTTGACCATGGTGCCATTTAACGTACATGTCCAAACATGTTTAAATGTGTTCATAACATTGTCAGAACATGTTTAATCATGTCCAAATATCATGTTCATACATGTTTAAAACATGTTCAAACATGTTTCAATCATGACATTTTCGCTATGGTAATGCAGGTATAAGATGCAGAATGAATTGCAAGTCGCGTAGATCTTAGTGAGACTGCTCCTTAAGGAGCACCTGAAAGCAGTCTGACCAAGATATACACAGGATTCAGAGACCCTCCCTGACATCCATATGTGGCACATTTAGAAACCCTATATAATAATATAAACACTATAAAATGTGCCCCCCATACAAGGTCACCTAGCTCCGGACTACATTAATATGATATTTCTAAGTTCAAAAGCATCAAACGCATATTTCATAAACATCCGTGTAAAGTCAGTATCGAAAGTAGCAAAAAGTTTTAAAAAAGTGTTTTCTATGCAAATATCAATTCTGCTGCCATAATTATAATGGGCCCCGTCAAGCGATTTTGGTACTTATCGCCTATGCGAGCAGCGAAGGTTCAGGCGAGCCTGCGCATCCGCGCAGTCTCGCCAGAACCTTCACTGCTCGCTCATACAAGCAGTGAATCAAGAGGAACCTACAGACAGAAAGCCATATCCCTGGCCCCTCTGAATGGCTGGGCATGCGCAGTTAAAATTTGTCATGACGGAATGCTCAAAGACACAAATTCGCTTGGCGGGGCTCATATACATGTAGGCTACAAGAGAATCAGAAAATCCCAGTGTTTTGCTTTTTTTCAATTAGTTTTAATGCCCAAGTGACCAAATAACAACTTGACATCAAATAGGTGAAGGTCAACCAAAGGTGCGCACTGACCCATTAGACTGCTACGTTCCACAGGCACAGCAACTCTACTAGTAAAATTCCTCAATGGAATTTTCAGTGTTGTGCTCTGTGGAAGTAAGACCTGAGCTTAATGTAACCGGACTCTCAAACTGACTGACTTTTGTGAGCGTAACCTGACTCTCGAACTGAATGACTTTTGTATAACTTTTTATTTATAAATTGTCATAAAATGGAGCAATAAAATCCACTGAAATTGCAAATACATGTATTTGCCTTGATCTTTATAAAATAATGGTCAAAACATTTGACAAGTTATGACATAAACCTGTACCATTTCATACCTATCTCCATATGTTTACATAATATATGATAGACACAGTTATGTGATACAAGTCTTATTTTGAAACACACCTAATGGAATTCTGCTTATGTTATGATGTGAATCATGTCTGTAAAGTGTAAAGGGTGACCTTAGACATAATACAACATTTTTATGATAACATGGACTGTGACCTTTACAGTGTTGATGGGGACGTTAAACCTCAAATCAACCAACCAACCAACAGTGAAATGCAGTTCATAATACACCACAACCTCTTTATAACACTATTGATTGGGTCCAAAGCAGAAACTGTGTTAAATAAACAACCGTGTTATATCCAAACAAAAACCTATAGATTATACAGAAAAATGACCATTTATGGTCATTTTTCTATATAATCTATACATTTTAGGGATCCATCTTGAAACTGTGTTATATCCAAAACCATGTTATAATGAACCTTGTTATAACAAGGTTGTGGTGTAACATGATGTATATACTGTTCAAACCTGTCATGAACAGTTCATAACTCAAGAACAGTCCTTCAATATGTTCTTTATTTATGTTCATGAACTTTTGGAAATGAACAGTCCTTGAATCATGTTCATGAAATAATCATGAACTGCTGAAGCCTTCAAGATGTTCATTAACACAATCATTGACGATTCATGGGTACTTCAGGAACAGTCCTTGAAATGATCATGAAGAGAGTCACTGATCATTCATTAGTATTTCATGAACTGCAATACTCGGATGTCGCTTCCTATTCCTGCGGCATACATTAGGGAGTTCACTTCCTCTTCCTGTGGCAAAGCTTTTGCACAGCAAAGTAAAGGTTTAGCTCACAAATCCATTCACCGCCCATCAGGGCTTGAAGAAATATATGGGCTGCATGATGCTGCCACGCAGAGCTGAAACTGACCCGCAAACCAGTACTGGTAAACCGCTTAGAGGATCAAAGCGGGCCCAGACAAAGCAGTGCGAGTCGGCCCGTCCAGGCTTATAAACCCTATTGGTTCATTGAGCGGCAGGGCTTGAGATGTCATTTCATCTCAATGTCGGGTAAAAGTCCCACAAAACTGGAAACAAAGTCTCCAAAATGACCTTTACAGTGTTGACGGGGATGTTAAACCTCAAATCAAACAAACAAACAGACGTTTGAAAAATGCCATGTGAGGCTTTCTGCAGAAATTGATCCAAAGAAGAAAAGCTAGGCTGCCCTGTTGTGGGCTAATTGAAAAACTATCTCTTCTGGTGGAAATTCAGTTGAGGAACAGAACCAACAACAAGTCTGAGTTCGCTCCCTCTTCCATGTATTCAGTATGGTTGGTAGGAATGGTATCTATTCTGATGATATTTATATATTTAAAATGTGCATTTTGAAATTAGATTTACCATTTCGAAATGATATTTACATTAACCCATTGTTTACAATGTATACACTGGGTTAATGCAATTATTGTAAATATCATTTCGAACTATGAATAAATACCCAAACTCCTGAAAACCAGACACAACTAGAAATGTGTCAATACAACACAAATGCCCCCGCCCAGGGACCTACCTCCCCCACCCCCCAATCACCTTAAGGTAATGCGGCAGGGGCGGGGTTATGGCTGAATGAAACTTTTGACATGTATCTATCATCATTCCAAATATGTAGCAAATCCATCACATGGTTAAAGAAATATGAGCTCTCAAAAATATAATATTAAAAAATTTCTATGTCTGTGACCTTGACCTTCAGTTAAGGGGTGGGGGTTATGGCTCAATGAAACTTTGGACCTGCAACTATTGTCATACGAAATATAAAGCAAATCCATTATAGAGTTTGGAAAATATAAGCTATTTAATTTTGAAAATTTCTATGTCTGCGACCTTGCCCTTGAAGTCATAGGCATGGGTGGGGGTATTACTGAATAAATCTTTGGACCTGCATCTATCATTAAACCAAATATGAACCAAATGAATCATAAAAGTTAAAGTTCAACGTGGTACAAATACCTTATCCTGAGTGTTAAACATTAAAAATTTCTAAGTCCGTGACCTTGACCTGGAGACCATGGGTAGGTGTGGGGGTATTGCTGGATAAAACTTTGGACCCCTATCTATCATCATACTAAATATAAACCACATCCATTGCATGGTTTGAAAAATATGAGCTCAAGTTCTACCCTGACCGAAAACCTTAACCTGAGTGTTAAACATTAAAAATTTCTAAGTCCGTGACCTTGACATTGAGACCATAGGTAGGTGTGGGGGTATTGTTGGATAAAACTTTGGACCCATATCTATCATCATACTAAATATAAACCACATCCATTGCATGGTTTGAAAAATATGAGCTCAAGTTCTACCCTGACCCGAAACCTTAGGTTTAACCTGAGTCTAACAGGATTACGTACGTACGTACACACTTTCGTACATTCGGATGCACATACGCACGTACCCACGGATGCACGTACGGAAAACCTAAAAACTATATGCCCCCGGCATCATACCATGCGGGGGCATAAAAACTGAGATGCGCGACAGTAGTATGCCGCAACAAACTTTATTTATACCCAATTCGCCAGTATATAATTTTATTACAAACTGTTACCGGTTATTTTCCATTACGTCAGGAGCGACAGAAATAATATTTTTTATTCATTGGGTGATTATCGTCCAAGGCGGTGAATATATGATAAGTCAGTATTGACACATGTCAAAAGTAAACACCCACCATGATGGAACAATCAAAAGTGCTTAGTATCAACAATGCGAATTTCAGGCACAGACATACACAGACGGGTCAGGTAACGGCTTGTGTAGGCAATAAACAAGAAGTGACATTCTTTTATTCTAGCGGCCAAATCACTCATGGAAGCAAAATAATGAGTCAAGGATGCAAATTTTCTTACCTCTGTGTCCTGCAGATGCATTAAAGCAGAAATGCTGCTCATACATGTATAGTTAAAAGTTCCTGAAGAATTCATGAACTTTATGTTCATGAATGGGTTATGAATTGCTCATAAAATGTTGTCTTCACACAGTTCATGAAATCACCAGTGACAGATAAAGAACAGCTGTCAGTGAACTGTTAATGAGTAATTCTTGATGACATATCATGTACAGTTCACGAACCATATGCAGTAATGAACTCTATTTTTAGGGCATTTCATGTATTTGTCTCATTTAGAATTCAAGCATTTCTATGAACTCTTCTTGAAAACTGAATATGAATTATTCATGAACATTTCATGAACAATTCATGAACTGTGATTGTTCATTTCAAAGGGGATGACTAAGTGTTTAAGAGCATCCACTTTGGGATAAGTAGGCCTATAGCTATAGCACAGATGGCAAAAGGAGTACCTGAGTGTGAAAGGTAATCCTTGGAAGATAAGTTAAAGATAATTACACTGTTTGTAATTACTAACTTCATGTTAAATAAAGCTTCTTTATCTTTTTATCTTTGCGGGTATCTCCTTTTGTAGGCAGTTGTCAGTTTCTGGCGAAAGAATGCATTGTACTGGTTAAACACTTACGTATAAGCCTACCCAGGAAAAGTGTGGATAGGTAAACTGACCGGCTCAAAAATGACCTAAATAGTTTTGACTAAGCTGTTAAACTCCAATACAAACAAACAAAATCTCCTTTTGTAATTGCACACTTTATGGGTCTTGTTGCTGGCCCATCTCTGCATGAGGCTAATATTAAGTTACAGATTCTGCTACTTTTTCAAAAAGGAAGATCTATGCCTTAGACTTGTCAGACAAAACAAATACATGTACAAAGCTGATCTGCATCTTCATGTATATATTTATATATAAAACTTCCCGATTTTAATTGGTTTACATATACCAGTTTGTAAACAGGTGTAATAAGAAACCATAATAACACTCAGCGGTGTTCACAACTGACCCTTAACCGTTATCCTGCTGAATAAATCAGTTCAGCTGCAATAATTTCTGACTATAGTATACATCTATCAAATAACCTGATACATGTATTCATTCAATTGAAAAAAAATGCATGACAAACAATGGAGTTTCAGGAGTCATCTGATGGAAATTTACAGTGTGCAAAGATAGGGGTTGTTGTGTTCAGCAACCTAAGGATACAAATAAAATACCAATCACACATAAATTTAACCCTTATCATGCTGGTAACCACAACCCCTACCTTTGCAAACCGTCTAGATCAAGATCAGATGGCTTACGAAGAAGCCATCTGATCAGGATCTACACTGTCATGCAGTTTGTGAACCGAGTGAATGTAATATATCAAGTAATCTGATTGGCTGATTGCTGGAAATGGGGGTGGCTTAATTCATATATTCAGCAGGATAAGGGTTAAGCAGATGACATTTTCAATATTTAATGCTTCTTATTTTACTTCCTTTACAGAGGAAATAATCGCATATGTTAAGAAATTCAATTTTTGGGTGGATTGTTTGTCCCAAAGTTTCTAAGCACAATAGCTTTTTGTTTCTGACATCCATGTGAATATACCAGCCCATTGGGGCTTGAAGAAATAAATGGGCTGCATGATGCTTCCACTTAGAGTTGAAACCGACCAGCACACGATTACTGATAAACCGCATAGTGGATCTAAGCCTGCCCAGGCAAAGTGGTGCGCGTCGGCCCATCCATGCTTATAAACCCTGTTGGTTTCATTGGGCCGCAGGGCTTGAGATGTCATTTCATTTCAATGTCCGGTAAAAGTCTCACAAAATTAGAAGCAACGTCTCCAAAATGACCTTTACAGTGTTGATGGGGACGATAAACCTCAAATCAACCAGCCAACCAACCATGTGAATATCACTAATTTATAGAAAATCCTTGTTTACGGTTGGTCAATTATGGCCATGCTATTCTTTTGGTGTACCGTAATAATCCTCAGTATTGGGACAGAGAAGACTAAGCAAACAGTGCATACCCAGATCAGACTGCTCCTGAAGGAGCAGTCTGATCAGGGTCTACACTATTTGCGATTCCATCTGCACCTTTTGAACTCTTTGCTGGATCATGAAACAAACTTGATAAAATTTTAGGAGACTTACAGCAAGTCCTCAAGTTGTCCGTAGTTTTAGAATTTTTACGGTACCTGATATGTTAGAGTGCTGTGTGAAAAGTAAGCTGACTTGGCTCATGCCCTGGGACTCAGATGCCACAGAATGCTGCCAGAGTTTGTATCTTTTTAGGGTCATCCTTAGAAACAGACAAGGTGGGTTACTGTTACATGTATTTGGTGATAATTGCCATAAAAATCCTACAAATTTGTACATCTTGAGGGGTCTACTGTAATTCTCCTAAAATTTTAGCTAATTTGTGACAAGCTCCATTACAGAGTTCAAAAAGTGCAAAGAGAATTGCAAACAATGTAGACTCTGATCAGACTTCTCCTTTAGGAACAGTCTGATCTGGGTCTGCACTGTTTGTTTAGGCTGGTCTGTCCCCATACTAAGGATCACTATGGTGAATGGTAAATTTTGTCAAGTAATTCTCCATAAAAACCTATGATGACTTGTGGGTATTCAGAGGCCTGAATTTATTCACTCATTTTGTACCGGAAACCCCAAAACAGGTAGTTGGCAAACAGTGCAGGCCCAGATAAGACGCTGCAGAATGCGATGTCTGATCAGGGCCTACACTGTTTGCAAAATTTTCAGCCAATTTCCAAATAGTTTTTGAAGAAAACACAACCTGACATCCCTTACTTTTGAAATGGACTCCTGCTATAGATAAGGTGGAAGATTCCATTTGGTACCAAAAAAGTTAATACCCACAACATACATGTAGGTTTGTGTTATAACCAAATGCCCACCTTCTCTGTTGCTATAATTATGGAAACTTGGAAAGAAATGATTATCTCACATAGTGATGTATGTTTGTTTATATTGGAATTCAACGATGTAGTCAACACTATTTAGGTCATTTCAAGCCGGTCGGTATACCTATCAACACTTTTTCTGGGATTATACCTAAATGTTAAGCAAGTTAAGCAGTACAGTAGCCGGTGGCTGTTTTCTTTCGACCACATCACGTGTGAAAACAGCCTGGAAGAAGTTCAAGGAGCTGCTAACAGTTCTCTCTTCCCACCTGTGCAGTGTGCACCTCTCATTCAAGACAGTGTGGCCATGTGTCAAGCTCTTGTGTGCGGAGAACAATGCTCCATGCCAGTGAGGCTTGGCCATTGACAAAGCCAAACCACCCAACGTCTGCAGCTGAATGACAGGGCAATGATCAGACAGATCTGCAAAATCAAGCTGCAAGATACTGTCACCATCAGGTCCAGTGAGCTACTTGCACGGATTGAGGATGTGGACCTCATCCTGAAGGAGAGAAGGCTCCACTGGAATGGACACGTGGAGCATTCCAAGGGTGCAATCAAGACAGCCTTTAATTGACATACAGGTGGATGGAAAATGTGGGCCTAGGAGGCCCAAGATGACTTGGAAGCATCTGACAGAGAGAGAGCGCACAGAGTGGAAACTATCAGCTATCGACTCCCATGATAGACATACCTGGAGATCTGGTGTGAGATCTGCCATACATGCAGCAAGCCAGCTACCTGGAAGGGGGCCCACTTATGTGGATGCTGCCTCTGTACTAGCATGTTAATCAAAAATCGAAACCGATGAAGAGTGCACATTCTTTTGCCAGAAACTGACAACTACCCTTCTTGAATCAGAGGAAGGGAGAGAATGACTGTAAAAAAGATTTCATGATCAATCTTCACAAAAGAATGTTGGCGACCCTGGCAGATATCAAACATGCATCCTCCTGATCACCAGTCAGATGCGCATCTGACTGAGCTACCGCACGGCGCCGGCATACAGAGAAATGGTAGCCTTAGATAATGTGGATTTCATACCTGGTATCTAGCACAAAATTAAAGAATCAATCTTGTTGACAACAGTAACCTTTAACTGAGGTCATCAATACTGATGAGATTAAGATCGGTATTCAATACTTCCAAGCTATTTATGACATTTGGATCCAGGTTTAGTAACCAGATTACATGTAAATTAGTGCTTAACAAGAGCTGCATCTGACAGCATAGCTCACCTTGGAAAGTGTTTTTGAGGTCATGGGCATAGGTGGGAGTATTGCCTTATAAACCTTTGGACCTATATATCTATCATCATACCAAAATTTAATACGAACCAAATCAGCCGGCCTCGGTAGCTCAGTCGGATGTGCGTCTGACTGGTGATCAGGAGGACACATGTTCAATACCTGCTGGGGTCGGCAACATTCTTTCGTGGAGATTGATCATGAAATCTTTTCTATGATCATTCTCTCCCTTCCACTGATTCAAGAAGAGCAGTTGTCAGTTTCTGGCGAAAGAATGTGCACTGTACTGTTAACCGCTTGTGTGTAAGCCTGCCCAGGAAAAGTGTGGATAGGTAAACTGACCGGCTCGAAAATGACCTAAATAGTGCTGACTGGGCCATTAAACTCCAAAACAAACAAATAAACAAACCAAATCCATCGCATAGAATGCCCAGGGCCACTATCTTCACCAGAGCTAATGTGGGCACTGCCCAACAGCAGCTATGTATTTTAACTTGATATCACTTTAAATTACCAATAATAAATTCTCCCAAACAACCTCCATACCCAAATGAGCACCCATGTGGACTCAGTATCTGAAATATTAGACCTTTTATGAAGTAAAGGGGGGTGGGGCATGGACCAAATGGATCCCTGGTTGGTATCACTAAATGTGTCTTATCATAAGGAACAAGAATATATTTGGTTTAACAGTGGGGATCTGAATGGTTCCTGAGATATAAGGGCTTTTAACAGTGGAGGGGTTGGGGCATGGCCCTGTCAGATCCCAGGAAAGCCCAAGATTGTTGTCCCTGTACATGTCTTGTGTTTTTTGTTCATAAGGACCAAGAATTAGGGGTGGCAATATGAATGCTTTCTGAGATGTCCAATTATGAAGTGGAGGGGTGAGGAATGGCCCCTGCTGACCCAACTTTGGTGTGACTGAATGTGTCTAATAAAAAGAACTCTCTTCCACTGATTCAAGAAGGGCAGTTGTCAGTTTCTGGCGAAAGAATGTGCACTGTACTAGTTAACTGTTACCAGTAAGCCTGCCCAGGAAAAGTATGGCAAGGTAAACTGACCGGCTCAAAATGACCTAAATAGTGTTGACTGGGCTGTTAAACTCAAAACAACCAACCAACTAATAATAAGGAACAAGAATATATATGGTTATGTGGAGGGGAGTTGAATGGTTTCTGAGATATATGGCCTAAAATTTACCAAGTGAAGGGGCGGGCCATGGCCCCAGCACATTGCCCCATGCAGCATAAAGAGACGCAGAGGTTGGTGCAATTGAATGAGTCTTATCATAAGTTTTATCAAAGTATCAGCAATGACTTGGCAATAAATGCCATTTTTCAATCCCCCAATTATAAGTCAATGGAAATTCTAAGTAGCCATAACAACCAAACAAAAGAGCCGATTTTCATAAAGGGACACCTGTAATTAGGGTCCATTGCAAAAGATCTGTTGCTGCCCACTCCAGTGGGACTTATGGCGCATGGGATCTCGTCTGAACTCTGCAGGCGGTCCAGGCCAGTACCACAGATCATGATTTTCGTCTTTCTTGCATTTACTCTAAGCCCTCTCTCCTCCATTACTTCTTTCCAAGTTAAGAGCCTCCTGACACATTACTCGAGTGATTCAGCTGCGACAACAACTAATGGACCATCGTCATTATAAAAGTCCTCCAAGGGGACTCCAGAGCAGAACTCGTGTGACAATTTAAGGCTTCAAGCACAATGAAAAAAGTGAATAAGCATGGCTTATTAGATCCCCCCCCCCCCCCCCACACACACACCCCGCAAATAAAAGGTTGCTTAGACAGAAACTGTGGGAGGAGTTGAGTTCACCGTACATGCACATCTGGGTACAGGCCAAAACAATTAGTTAAAAATAACAAAGGGGAATAACTCTAAAAACACTAGCCCCTAGAACCTTATTTTTCTGTAGTAAAAGCAGCTCATCAATGTCAATGTTTATGCAAAATATGGTGACTTTCCTTAAATTTATATTCTGGGTACAATACCAAGAATTGCATAAAAAATGGCTAAGTTCATAAAGCAATAATTTTGTCAAAAAATAAAATTCCAACATAAAACTTCTTCATGCACATACTCAATATATCTAGAAAGTGTATGCTAAGAATCAGATTGCTTAGACAGAAACTGTGGGAGGAGTTGAGTTCACCGTACATGCACATCTGGGTACAGGCCAGAACAATTAGTTAAAAATAAAGGGGAATAACTCTAAAAACACTAGCCCCTAGAACCTTATTTTTCTGTAGCACAAGCAGCTCATCAATGTCAACGTTTATGCAAAATATGGTGACATTCCTTAAATTCATATTCTGGGTACAATACCAAGAATTGCATAAAAAATGGCTAAGTTCATAAAGCAATAATTTTGTCAAAAAATAAAATTCCAACATAAAACTTCTTCATGCACATACCCAATACATCTAGAAAGTGTATGCTAGAATCAAATTCCTTAGACTAAAACTGTGGGAGGAGTTGAGTTCACCGTACATGCATATTCTGGGTACAATACCAAGAATTGCACAAAAATGGCTAAGTTCAACTAGCAATTATTTTGTGAAAAAATAAAATTCCAACAGAAAACTTCTTCATGCACATACTCAATATATCTAGAAAGTGTATGCTAAGAATCAGATTGCTTAGACAGAAAATGTGGGAGGAGTTGAGTTCACCATACATGCACATCTGGGTACAGGCCAGAACAATTAGTTAAAAATAACAAAGGGGAATAACTCTAAAAACACTAGCCCCTAGAACCTTATTTTTCTGTAGCATAAGCAGCTCATCAATGTCAATGTTTATGCAAAATATGGTGACATTCCTTAAATTATTATGTATGCTATGCAGGAAAAATCAAAGTGTTACGGACATATGGACTTTCGGACAGACAACGTGAAAACAGTATACCGCACCCCCTAAACTTCGTTTGCAGGGGGTATAACCCCAAACTTCGTTTGCAGGGGGGTATAATGATGAAAAGCAGAGGGCCGAGTACCTAGCCTCGATGAGTACCGACATTCAGTTTTAAACTCTTCACTGTAAGAACATGGCTCTGCGTATTAGCATACGTCCCTTGGACCAGTGGCACAATCCGCCCGTCCACTCCAGGTTTTCTCAGTGCCCACCAGATAACCTTCTGAGGCACTCTATCAAACACCTCCAGGGGCCAGTTGTTCAAAACAAACGACGCCGTTAGTTACAAATCGTTAAAACTTTGATCATTAAATCTGGAAAATAGGCTAAAATTTTTGCTGAAAAAAATTGAGCAGCTTTCTCTATCTGCAAAAGCTGCTCACATTTTTTTTCAGCAAAAATACCAAAAATTTTTATATTGTACTTGTTAGAACACTTAACAATTTGACCACTAACAAGCAGGTTAAGCTAACGATGCTTTGAACAACTGGCCCCAACTCAATGAAAGCAATTTAGTATCTTGTTGGTGGCCAGATACTTCTCTTGCAGCTGCCTGACAACAAACATTGAGTCTGTAGTGCCTCTGCCTGGGACGAAGCCAAACTGGGAATGGTCGATCGACACCAACTGTCTAGTGAGGCCATTCACAATCCTCTCCAGGACTTCCATGACCTGCTCTGTCAGCTTGAGACCATGGTAATTGTCCCCACCCACTGCATCCCCCTTGCACTTGTAGAGACAGACAATGAAGCTCTGCGCCCAGTCAGAGGGTACCTTACATCATGGATGATGGCAACCATGAGGTCACAGTTATCGAGGTGCCAGCATCACCCACTGCATGTGTTATCTCCACCACTATGCCCAATGGGCCCAGTGCTTTGCTAGCCTTCATCAGAGAGATAGCCTTCTTCACCATATCAATAGTGATTGGTGGTTTAGCAGGCAGGTGGTCCGGGTCCCAGTCAAACTCAACATTACATTGGCTAGCCTTTGGTAATGTCACCAGTCAAAAGTTTAGCATATGAGTGGGAAGCGCTTGTCAAAAGGAGCCATACATGCCAAATATGAAGGCTTTACATGTATCTCAAATGGTTAAAAAGTTATATGATAAAGTGAAGTAGGGTCACAAACTCACAGGTCAGCATCACAGGTCAAAATTTTCTGTATGAGTAGGAAGCCCTTGTCACAAAGAACCTGCATGCCAAATATGAAGGCTCCATCACAAATGGTTTAAAAGTTATGATAAAGTAGGTCACAGGTCATGGTCACAAGTCAAAACTTTTGTATGGGTTGGAAACCCTTCTCACAATGAACCTACATGCCAAATATGAAGGCTCTATCACAAAGATTAAAGAGTTGTAATAAAGAAGGTCACCAAGTCAAAATTTTTGTATGGGTGGGAAACCCTTGTCACAAGGAACCTGGAAGCCAAATATGAAGGCTCTTATCTCAAATGGTTCAAAAGTTATGGTAAAGTAGATCACAGGTCAAGGTCACAGGTCAAATTATTTTGTCACAAGAAACCTACATGCCAAATATGATGGCTCTATCTCAAATTGTTCAAAAGGTACGATAAAGTGGGTCACAGGTCAAGAAGGTCACAGGTCAAATATGTTTGTATTAGCAGAAAGCCCTTGTCACAAGAAACCTACATGCCAAAAATGAAGGCTGTATCAAAGGGTTCAAAAGCTATGATAAAAAAGGTCACAGGTCAAGGTCACAGGCAAAAATTTTTGTTAAATCAGGAAGCCCTTGTCACAACCAATCCTCATGCCAAATATGAAGGCTCTATCTCAAATGGTTTCTGACCAAGTTTGACAATGACTGGACCAAAACTGTGGCCTCTGGAGTGCTTTCAAGGTTTTTCTTTGATTGGACCTACTGACCTACTTTTTGACCTGACATGACCCATATTCGAACTTGACCCAGATGATCAAGTTGTCAAGATGATCATTCTCACCAAGTTGGATAATGATTGGACCAAAACTTTTAACTCTAGAGCACAAGGTTTTTCTATGTACTGACGTACTTTTGGACCCAACATGACTCAAATTTGAACTTGTTGCAGATATTGTGAAGATGGTTATTCAGACCAAGTTTGTTGCTGACTGGACCAAAACTGAGGCCTCTAGGGGACTCACAAGGTTTTTCTACGATCTTACCTACTGACGACAGCCTTGCGGTAGCTCAGTCGGATGAGCGTCTGACTGGTGATCAGGAGGATGCGGTTTCGATACCTGCGGGATCAGTAACATTCTTTCGTGGAGATTGATCATGAAATCTTTTCTATGGTCATTATCTCCCTTTTGCTGATTCAAGAAGGACAGTTGTCAGTTTCTGGTGAAAGAATGTGCACTGTGCTGGTTAACTGCTTACATATAAGCCTACCCAGGAAAAGTGGGGGTAAGTAAACTGACCGGCTCAAAAATGACCTAAATAGTTCTGACTTGGCCAGTAAACTCCAATACAAATAAAGAAATTGACCTTCTGATCTACTTTTTGACCTGACATGACCCGAGATATTGTCATGATGATCGTTCTGACCAAGTCTGATGACGACTGGACCAAAACTTTGGCCTCTAGATAATGCTCACAAGAATGACAACCATTTTCCCATTGTTAAGTCTGTGGGACCTTGTGGTTGCTATAGCAACCAAAGTTTTTATTTGATTTTATAAAAAGCTTATGTCATCAAACCCCCACCATATGCATGCTACACACGAGAAATGACTTGAGATCAGCCTGCAGGCTGCAGAGATATACCTTTTAACTGGTCAAAGGTGGTGACGGACAGACAGACCAAGAACAGATACCCATACCATATGCTCCTCTGGAGCCTTCGCCCAGATGAGCTAAAAATGCACAAAGTATTGCTACATATGCACATCATACAAAGAAAAGTGCACTTCATATAATGACAATACACACATGTACGTCTACATACAATGAAGTAATGACATCAGATAATAAAATTTATTTTGATTCTTGAGGGGAACAGATCAAATTTTGTTCCTGGTCAAGGATCAAAATAATGAATTTGTTACATAATGTGAAGCTTTTTGACGACATTTCGCCTTTTCCAAAGGATTCTTTTGTAGTGGACGTCGTCATATGTAGCATCTGACCAGGGTTTACAATTTGCTTACAGCACAAGTACATGAATTTAAGGGTTAAACGTCCCTTTACCCTCCTATACAATGAGACAATCGACCCACCAGACTCCAGTGCTGTCAGTGCTATGATTTTACAGCTTACTTATACAAAGGCACTGCTGCACCGAGACATCCATAAATTTAGAAATGGGCCTGTTAATAATTCTTACCCTGCTGAATAAATTAATTTAGCCACACCCACTGATCAATGTACGAGGGTAGGCTGAAAAGTTCTGAGCTTGACCAAGAAGCAGGCATCGAACAGCCATGAAATTTTGTATTCATTAAATCCAAACCTTTATTACTTGATTTGACTCAAATGAGTTCAAGTTTACCTGTAATAACGTAGAAATTCTAGACTTTGAAAATTGATACTAGCACGTTTTTGAGAAAATGGACAAAATCTGGTGTCATCAAGTACCTCCATAAAAAGGGGTTAGCTCCTAAGGACATTCATGCTGATATGGCTGCTACATTAGGGGATGATGCTCCTTCGTATACAAGCGTGAAAAGGTGGGCAGCAAATTTTAAGAAGGGCAAGGACAGCCTTGAAGATGATGACCGGTGTGGACGACCCACAACGGCAACAACTGGGGAAACCATCAGCCAAGTGCACAGGGCCGTGATGGATGACAGGCGTTTAACTGTGAATCAGTTAGCTAACACTTTTGGCATCTCCCGTGAACGAGTAGAGAACATTCTACACAGTGAATTAGGAATGTCAAAGGTTTCCACCAGATGGGTGCCACAGCTTTTGACGCCTGACCAAAAGTTGACCAGACTGAACCTGTCACAAGCCAACTTGGCTATTTTTGAAGCAGACCAAGATGGTTTTCTTGACCGTTTTGTCACTCAGGATGAGTGTTGGGTTCATCACTTTGAGCCAGAGACAAAAAGACAATCCATGCAATGGAAGCACCCTGGCTCACCCCCTCCAAAGAAGGCAAAGGTCGTCTCCTCTGCAGGGAAGGTGATGGGATCAGTGTTCTGGGATGCCAAGGGTATAATATTCATAGATTAACTTCAAAAGGGCAGAACAATTAATGGGGAGTATTATGCAGATCTGCTAAAACAATTGCGAAAAGCAATTAAGGCTAAACGACCCGGAAAATTGACAAAAGGGGTCTTGTGCCAATAGGACAATGCGCCTGCTCATAAATCGCTTGTCGCAATGGCTGCCGTGCATGCCTGTGGCTTCATACTTGTCAATCACCCTCCGTATTCACCTGATCTAGCTCCATCAGATTATTTCCTGTTTCCAAACATGAAAAAGCACTTGGCTGCTGTGGATGAGTTTTTCAGGGACCAAGATGAGACCTCCTATACCACTGGGATCCAAGGACTCCAGCAGCGCTGGAGAAAGTGTGTGGACAGGAAGGGAGACTATGTTGAAAAATAAGGCACTTTCAGCATGGACAAACCATTAGATCTTGGTCAGGCTCAGAACTTTTCAGCCTACCTGCGTATTTGTTAAATTCACAAGCTGCATAACCCTTTTAGTACCAAATGGAATCTTCCCCCTTATATGTAGCAGGAGTTCATTTCAAAATTTAGGGGTGTCAGGTTGTATTTTCATCAAAATTGATTCGGAAAATGTCTGAACTTTAAGCAAACAGTGGAGGCCCTGATCAGACGCCGCATTCTGCGGTGTCTGATCTGGGCCTGCACTGTTTGCCAGGGTACCCATTTTGGGGTTTCTGGTACTAAATGGGATAACAAAATGTGTAGATGATAATCAGACAGTATTTCTGATCTAGATGTACACTGTTTGCATTTACGTGTGTGTGTGTGTGTGAATTCGGGTTTAACGTCGCTTTCAACAATTTTTCAGTCATATCACGACGGTGTCTGGTTGCGACAGGGAGCTCAATGCTCACGTTTATAGTGCTGCCTCACTGAAGTATCATGTCCCAGACACATTACATGATACCACACCCAGTCACATTATCCTGACACTGGATCGACCAGTCCTAGCTCTTCCCCGTAAACCTGAGTGCCAAGCGAGGAGCAGCTAGTACCATTTTTAACGACTTTGGTATGTCGCGGCCCGGGATCGAACCCCAGACCTCCCGTTCCCCGGAGCAGACACTCTACCAACTTGCATTTACATGTAGGTAATTAAGTTATTTTTGTCATATTTGGTAAATAAGATCTTATCTGAATTAAAGAATAAACTAGGGCAATCATTACTTAAAAGCAAATATTCCCCTGAGGCAGGCCTGGATGACAGTATCATATTTTGTTAATTGTCAGTAACAAAAACAACATCAACATTGTGATCAGATAACCCTTAATTTCAGCATCTTGAATGATCAATGACAATTTAAGGATCTTTTTCCTTATTTCTGAATTAACCCATTTAGTACCTGAAACCCCAAAAGGGGTACCTAGGCAAACAGTGCAGGCCCAGATGAGACGCCGCAGAACGTGGCGTCTCATCAGGGCCTACACTATTTGCAGAAAGTTCAGTCATTTTCCAAATCAATTTTGAAGAAAACACAGCCTGACACCCCTAAATTTTGAAATGGACTCCTGTTATATATAGGAAGGAAGATTCCATCTGGTACAAAAAGGGTTAAAATGTAACATCTACACATGCAAAATGATGATGATACCTTGAATTGGGCATGCTCATGTTTGTAATTAAGAGGTTAAGTCAATGATATTAACCCAGGCTATAGTAGTGGACTCTTCCATTGCTATATGTTGGTTTTGTTTGATTTGAGGTTTAACTTCCCCATCAACACGTTAAAGGTCATTTTGGAGACTTTGCTTCCAATTTTGTGAGACTATTACCAGACATCGAGATGAAATGACACCTCAAGCCCTGCCGCCCAATGAATTAAACCAATAGGGTTTATGAGCATGGACGGTCCGACACTCCCACCACTTTGCCTGGGCAGGCTTAGATCCTCTAAGCGGTTTACCAGTACTCTGTGTGCTATATGTTGGTCAAGTGTATTTGTCATAAAAGGGGTGGTAGCCAGATCTTTTTCATTTTTATTCTAAGGGGTATTTTTGACAGAAAATTCTGTTAGCAAATACTGTGCAGGCCCTGATCAGATGCTACGTTCTGGGGTGTCTGATCTGGGCCTGCACTGTTTGCCATGGTACCCCTTTAGGGGTTTCCAACATGCAATGTAATTTTTAAAGTATTTTACTTTTCTTATTTCTCAGCAAAAATACGGCCTGACAGTACATGTTAATCATCTTGTGTTCAGTTGATTCACATGAAATGTTAAGCCCCTTTTTATCTCTAAACAAGATGTGTTTGTGAAACACTGATGCCCCCGGACAGCGCATGTTAAATATGAAAGCAGTATCACTAAGCAATCAAAAGGTATGGCCAATGTTCAAGTCTTAAAAAAGTAGGTCAAGGTCACAAGGTAAAAAATTATGGGATTGTTGAAAAGGTCTTGTGACATAGTATGCACATGTGAAATATGAAAGCCCTACCACTTACCAAACGAAAGTTATGGCCAATGTTAAAGTTTTTA
The DNA here is from genome assembly GCA_963580285.1 of Lucinisca nassula. Classification (NCBI taxonomy): domain Eukaryota; kingdom Metazoa; phylum Mollusca; class Bivalvia; order Lucinida; family Lucinidae; genus Lucinisca; species Lucinisca nassula. Next base: position 43,554,561 of record OY757010.1, on the reverse strand, counting down.
AAAAGTAGGTCAAACATCACGGTCAAGGTCACAAGGTCAAAAATTATGGGACCACTAGAAAGGTCTTGTGACAATGAATGCACATATGAAATATGAAAGCCCTATCACTTACCAATCGAAAGTTATGGCCAATGTTAATGTTTTTAAAAATTTTGAAAAAAATAGGTCAAAGGTCAAGTTCAAGGTCACGAGATCAAAAATTATGGTACCACTGGAAAGGTCTTGTGATAAGGTATACACATGTGAAGTATGAAAGCTGTACCACTTACCATTCAAAAGTTATGCCCAATGTTAAAGTTTTTGCAGACGGACAAACAGACAAACGGACAAACAGACGGACAGACCAAAAACTATATGCCCCCGAATCTCTTAGATTCCGGGGGCATAAAAATAGAGAGAATTCTTCTGTAGCACAGTGGAGGATTAAACTAACCTGGAGCAAACTGGAATGATGTAAACATAAGGCATTCTTATCTCTTCATGACTGCATGCAGTGAAAAATTACTGAAGTCCTTGAGGTGTACATGCCATGGATTGCATCAAAATTCCAGCAGTCTTAATTCTTTCTCTAAGCACACATTTGAGTTGACTAATCTAAATTCAAAATTGTATAACTTTAGTAGTACATGTAAGTATCTTGTACATGTATCGGACCATATTGCATTACTGTTTGTCATATAAGCTATACAATACCATATTAACCAGACTTGCATGTTTTAAGGATATACAGCGAAATTCCTACGATATATTAAGTGCACCTTTTGGACTGTTCAAAAGTGGTTTTTGAGACCACTTTTGAACAGTTCCAAAGATGGTCCCTGACCAGAGGACATTTTGTGCAGGAAATTCGAAGAAAGAATAACTGCACCCTTCTGAATAAGCTTTTTAAAGCTGAATTAGTCTTAATTTTAGGTGGTCTTAATAGCGGAATCAGTGAAATTCTGATCTTAAGACCACATAAAATCAAGACTTATTCTGCTTTAAAAAGCTTATTTAGAAGGTTTCAGCTAAGTTCTTTCTTTGTGTTTTCTTCAACCAGTGTCCTCTGATCATAGACCACCTTTGGGACTGTTCAAAAGTGGTCTTAAAGACCACTTTTGAACAGTCCCAAAGGTGGTCTTAATATAGGGATTTTACAGTACAATCCAGAAAAATCTGGTACACTCTATACTTATCAGTTCAGTGCTCTAGTCCGTGCTTCCATCGTAGGATTAACCCCTTTTTCCAAACATTTAACTTCACCACAGCTGGTGTATACGGAATGTGTGGTGGACATAAAAAGTCTCCCTGCCCTTCATCAACCTTTGGGATCATTGATTTCACTGGGGAATTAAGGAAATATTTGAGGGTCACGGATGAGGCCCAATTGGCCGAAACTTGATAGTCTGGCCCAGAAAAAACTTATTACTCAACAATTCACATACTAGAGCTCATCTGTACGTGTATTTCGATTCTAACACACTGAAAACTGGCAATAATGCTGTTTGTTTCCATTAAATTCTCCCAGCCTTTCGCCATTGTTAGAAGCAATCCCACCAAAATTACTGACTGTAACACATGCATGTATGTCCTTTCTAATTTAACCCTTATCCTGCTGTTCATGATCACCCCTATCTTTGCAAACAGTACAGCTCCAGATCAGATGGCTTCTGAAGAAGCCATCTGATCAGGATCTACACTGTTTGGCATTCAGTTTATGAATTTGTAGCAATAAATTACATCAAGTAATTTGATTGGTTGAAGACAGAAATGAGTGTGGCTTAAATGAATATTCAGCAAGATAAGGGTTAATGTTTTTGATGCGAGACATTACACAGTCTACCATCTAAGAATCTAGGAGTGACCCCATACTCATTTTAAAAGCCAGAAATTTTTATCACACTCTTCTTCCGTGTGATTTATTGCAGCAGCAAAGTGGTGTGAGTCAAGCCGTCCAATTGGTTTCATTGGGCGACAGGATTTGAGATAACGTTTCATCTCAATGTCGGATAAAAGTCTCACAAAATTGGAAGCAATGTCTCGAAAATGACCTATACAGTGTTGACGGGGACGTTAAATCTGAAATCAAACAAACAAATTCATTGCCTGTATACCTGTAGGCGTGCTGTGTTAGAATTACACAAATTATTTTGACCACAGTTTAAATCAGGGCACTGACAACACTGGCGCAGGCCTCAGTAGCTCAGTCGGATGTGCGTCGGACTCATAGTGACTGGTGATCAGGAGGATACGGGTTCGATACCTGCCGGGGTCGGCAACGATTCTTTCGTGGAGATTGATCACGAAATCCTTTCTACAGTAATTCTCTCCCTTCTGCTGATTCAAGATGGGCAGTTGTCAGTTTCTGGTAAAAATGTGCACTATACTGGTTATTTGCTTATGTATAAGCTTGCCGGATAGATATACTGACCGGCTCAAAAGTGACCTTAACCCTTTTGTACATGTACCACCTTATACATATCCTAAAATTATCTTTGGTGAAGTATGAAACTCAATCCCAAACTCATCACCGATCATGAATGTTCGCTATGTTTATGAGTAATTATGGTACATGTTCTTCAAAAGATCCATTTCACATACTTAAGATTTTCTAAATGTCAAAGCAATCTGATCATCACATTTCTGCAAGTCATCTACAAACATCTTCAGTATATCACAAAGAAGACTGGCCCCCACCCATCTGGGCTTAATGAAATATATGGGCTGCATGATGCTTCCAAGAAGAGCTGAAACTGACTGCACACGAGTACTGGTAAAGCGCTTAGAGGATCTAAGCCTGCCCAGGCACAGGGGTGCGAGTTGGCCTGTCCATGCTTGTAAACCCTATTGGTTTCATTGGTCGATAGGGCTTGAGATGCCATTTCATCTCAATGTTGGGCAAGAGTCCCACAAAATTGGGAGCAGCGTCTCCAAAATGACCTTTACAGTGTTGACAGGGATGTTAAACCTCAAACCAAATAAATCTCACAAAGGAAGATCTGAACACCTACATGACTATATACGTACATGTATATGTATACATGTATGGAAGCCTGTTACCGACAGTGATGGATGAAATTGCACATCAGCGGGGTCAGTCTGTCTTGAATGGTGAGGAGCTACATGTACATGTACATAGTAGATACATGGTTAGTGTCTTTAATAATAAAATATAATCGGTGAGCCTTAGACAATTTTAGAGGGGCGAGCTTCAGCAAGCCCCTGCGAGCCCCTCTAAAATTGTTGTGGTGAACGGGTTATATTTTATTATTAAAGACACTAATCATGTATTTAGTTGACCGGTATACGGCAATTCAAAACAATCAAGGGGTTTTGCAATAAGTAAGCAAATTTAAGCAAAAAGGACAGCAGACAGTGTGACATGTTAAACGACATTCAGTGCCATGGCACGCACACGTAGTATAACGTGACGGCAACGAGTGCAAAGTTTCTGACTTCACCGCGCCACAAAGACGTAGGAAACAACATGGCCGCTCGAATAAAAGCTTCTAACCGCTTTACATTCTGTATGAAAATCTGCAAATAAATAACCTGTAAGGGATGCTATCAGGGCATGGTTAGCGTAAAGTCAAGAAATATTGTCTGACCATTCTGATATTTGATGAAAAAATAGACCAAGTGCCCAATAGGGCACATATACCCCCAGCTGGCGACATCGCCTCTACTGGAAATGGCAATGTCTATAGCTTTTGCCACATACAGTCAAATGAGAACAAGAGCTTTTGCATTACAGCATAGCTCACCTGTTTCGTGCCTAGTCTATGTATGTTTGCAGGTAAATATGAGAAAGTTGTTTTTTTTAAACAGTTCTTATGTAAGTATTTTATAGGATTTTATTCCAAATACATGTATGCATATGCCATGCTCCATCAAAAATAATTCAAAATATAACTAGTGTTTCCCCTGGCCCTATTTAGCATGGCACGTCGTCAAGCCCCTTTTCTCTAGGGCCATGCCCTTTTTCAGATAGAGTAAATTTTTCTGCCCTACATTTTGGTACAAAAAAGTTATGCCTGTTTAAACAAGGGCTATTTTAGGCACTTAGCAATAAGTTGTAGCCTATTTGTCAGTCCCTTTTAATGTTTATTGTACTTAATTATCTCACTTTCAAAAGTCATAACTGTGTTAAGGTAAAAAGTGTAAGTGACATCAATTAAACAGTTGAAGTGTGAAAGTGTGTCTGGCCAGTGTCATGTCAGCTAGTGTTTGTGTGTATTTAAAGAATGGGGCTGTGGCACAAACATGTATCAAACTTACATGTATCTTGTTTGTATCAGTGAAAAGCTTGCTTACATAACCTATACTTCTTGCCACCAATGGTAAATTAGACATATCTCTTCATTTAGCATAAAAAACAGAGTATAATTTAGCATTAACCCTTTTTGTACCAAATGGAATCTTCCTCCTTAGTCCTTACAATGTATGTACACCAGGAGTCCATTTAAAAATTTAGGGTGTCAGGTTGTTTTTTCTTCAAAACTGATTTGGAAAATGTTAGAACTTTGAGCAAACAGAGTAGGCCCTGATCAGACGCCGCATTCTGCGGCGTCTGATCTGGACCTGCACTGTTTGCCCTGGTACCCATTTATGGGTTTCCGGTACTAAATGGGTTAAAGACAAATGGTAAGAGAAGTATCTTTTTATTTCAAGTTTAGAGAAACAATATGTGCCCTTTTAACAAGGTGGTGCATGTGGATGGAATGTAGGACGATTTGGCCAGCGGACGATTTGGCCCGGACGATTTGGCCTAGGACAATTCGGCCTAGGACAATTTGGCCAGCCAAAGATATTGGGTAGGACAATTTGGCCAGATTAATATAATGACTAGTCTAAACTGAAAATTTAATGTTTTAGGTTTGATTTTAATATTACAGTAATGTTTGAATATATGGAAGGAATATTTTAAAGAAGAATTTAAACAATTAGACGTTTTTTTGTTGTTGTTTCTAAACTTTTATAACTTTTGGCTTGAGATATTCTTTATGTGCAAATTAATAGAAATGGTTAACTATAATCCTCCCCAAACATAAACAATACAATGAAATAAAATAAATAAATAAAATAAATTAATTTAATGGTTTTGTTTAAAATGGCTGGAAAACAAGATTTATTACATTTTCTTGTATTCATAGTTAATTGGCTAACTGATTTGCTGACTGGTCTTGGTTCCTTGCTTTCTTAATTTAAATTAGCTATTCCACACTTATTTTGTTGGTTTTGTTTGTGTATGCATTGGAATACAAGATCAATTAGCATATCTTCTTTCTTGCATGGTTATTTGGCTGATTGATATTTGACTGGTCTAATGAGTACCCACAACCTATGTCTTGGAGCAGAAATAAGAAAAATAATGTACACCCTCATAAACCCTAATTTTCTCTATATAAAGTTAATTTTACGGACTTATTCACTTGATGCCTGCCTGGTTCAAGAATGTGCACCGCACTGGTTAACCACTTACACTTAGGGAAACTGATCTGCTCAATAAGACCTAAATAGTGTTGACTGGGCTCAGATACTATAAATGAGCAGAAAATATGAAATGATGTGTGATAAAAATATGTTGTCAAATGAAGAAACTGCTCAAAACTATGCAATTTCCTCTTATGTCAACATTTGATTTTCACTCATCAAAGCCAAGAAATGACAGATACAATCACTGAAAAAACATAAAATATTTGATAAAATATGTAGCCAAATGAAAAAAAAAATGTTATTGAAATGATTGATAGATTAAGAATTGTTAAAACCGCTAGGAGAAATCAGTTTGGCCAAATTGTCCTACCCGGTATTTTTTTCTGGCCAAATTGTCCTAGGCCGAATTGTCCTAGGCCAAATCGTCCGGGCCAAATCGTCCGCTGGCCAAATCGTCCGCCCACCATGTGGATGTGCCCTTTTTACATGCATGGCTGTGTGTATTTAAAGAGCCCTTTTTACATATTTTCGCGTGTTGAAAGTGCCCATTTTGAGGAGCTGAGGGAAACATTAATAACGCAAACACTGAACAATGAAATATAGGTCACACTGACCTACATATACATTTACATTTTTAGGTCAATCATCAGTTCACATGGAACTAATATCTCATGTACGACAAATAGTCTTCTAGAAATAATTACGTTAAAATCTCACAATTAGTTGCACTGAAAAAGATATATTTTGGGTCCATCATTGCATCACATGGAACTTATATTTCAGATAAGACACTTCTCTGTATATGGCAAAACTGAATCATGCAATATATCTGGTGACAATGACCTACATGTATATATATATATATTTTCCTGTCAATCATGGAAGTTTCTCCACCATATAGTATTCAAGATATTAATAAGGCAATATCACCTAAGCATGAAATTTAGGTCACACTGACCTAGAGTAACGTCCCCGTCAACACTGTAAAGGTCATTTTGGAAACATTGCTTCCAATTTTGTGAGACTTTTACCTGTCACTGAGATGAAATGACATCTCAAGCCATGCCACCCAATGAAACCAAAAGGATTTATAAGCATGGACGGTCTGACTAGCACCCGCATTGCCTGGGCAGGCTTAGATCATCTATGCGGTTTACCAGTACTTGTGTGCGGGTCGGCTTCAGCTCTGTTCGGAAGCATAATGCAGCCTATCTATTTCTTCAAGCCCTGATGGGTGGGGGCTAATGGAAGCCGACTTATAACGGTATTAGACGATAACATTGACTAATTTATTTCTTGCATAAAGGTCAGTCTCATGTCAAATTGTCTGATCTATACATGCATTATGTAAATCATTGGATCACATGGAACTAAAGATACAAGTATGAAGTTGCTCCATGAAAAATTATTCAAGATACAAGGTACATGTATAAAGGCAATATCACTGGACCCTGAAATGTAGGTCACCATGACCTTCACTCTTTTACACTTGAAACAATGTCACACATGGTACATGTTCTTTGCTGATGTATAACCCACTGTGCCTTTAACTTATTAGCAAATGCATGTAACATATTACAAAGGTGACCCATACCTTTACCTCATGCCACCCCGACAGGGATGGTGGTAATGAAAACTTTAGATCTATAGTATAATACATACGAGGCTACGAGTGCAAGTCAATAAAAAACCAGCCTAACTTATTTCTGTGTGAGATCGATGTCGTCTTTTTCGATGCATTTGCCTTATAATAAGGCAAATGCATCGAAAAAGACGACATCGATCTCACACAGAAAAGTTATAGAATGATGCACTTGAACCAATGCAGCCCAGAGCTGAAGGAGCAAGGGTCCTTGTCTCCGACCCACTCCTCAACTGTTGCCACAACTTCTTCGTTGGACCAGAAACGACATCCACACATATCCTTTTTCAAGTTTGGGAATAGGAAATAGTCACTAGGAGCTAAGTCTGGAGAATAGGCAGGTGGGGTAATAGCTTGTACCCATTCCGCTCAACAGCAGCCATTGCAATTTTGCAAGTGTCAACTTTCGCATTGTCCTGCTGGAGCAGAATCCCTTTGGAGACTCTCAGAGTTTACCTGTCGTTTTTCACAGATCGCAATTCTCAGTTGGTCGAGCAAATTTGCGTACTACGCACCTGTTAGTGTACTTTTCATTGCTAGGAAATCAAACGTACATGTAATAACACATTGTGCGTCCCAAAATACAGTTGCCATCACCTTGCCAGCCGAGGGTTGCATTTTGAACTTCTTTAGCCTCGAAGACCCCGACCCTACCCACTGGCGAGATAGATATCAGTGCCCAATTTCATAAAATCATTCTTTGATATAAAAAGATTTGGTAGAACATTAATATTACAGTATACATGTATGAATTATGATAGACTGCATGCATGGTACCATACTCAATATCATAGTCAACCCAATCATTGTTGATAACTTTGCTTCCTTCATTTAAATTCCAGCAGATCAGGTCTCCGACTTGACGTAGCACTGGCCTAAAGACTAGTGTAAAGACTTACTTTTTAAGTAAGTTTGAAACCATTCACACGGGCTGACCAGCTGAACAAATTATTGTCTAAACCATGGCAGAACCAAGGACAAGGATTGTGGCCATGTAAAATCCATTTAAGCACCCTCCCCAGCCTCTTTGGATAGCTGTTTGGTCATTTTGTGTGAGTGAGTGATTTTAGTTTTACGTCCCACCAACAGCTAAGGTCATATGGAGACGGGACCTCGGTTTAAAGACTCATCCGAAAGTCTGGAGAAGCCCGGGATCGATCCTGCGATCCCTGGTTTAGAAGGCGAGAAGCTTAACCACTGCGCCACAGGGGCCAGAGTTCTCACTAGGATTTTGAAAACAGGAGTTTAAGAATCCATCCTTGAAAAAAGTTGGATTCAAATCTGAAAAGTTGGAGTTTGACCCTAAAAATGTGTGTCAATTATGGCTAAATGCCTACGGCTGTTGAGTGTGACTCCAAAAGACTTTGGGGCTTGAACCCTTGTTCTGCTTAACATGACAAACCCTTTTCTTGCAGTGGAGATCCAGATCAGATGGCTTTGGTCTGGGGAGGCCCAGATCTACGGCTGTAGAGTGTGACTCCAAAAGACTTTGGGGCTTGAACCCTTGTTCTGCTTAACATGACAAACCCTTTTCTTGCAGTGGAGATCCAGATCAGATGGCTTCCATCTTATCAGGATTTACACCGTCACTCAGATTGTGAATTTGAATGGATAAATTACATTAGGCTTTGAAAGTCAGGAGTGGACTGGGTAAATTAATTTATTCATCAGGATATGGGTTTAAATTGAGTCTGAGCAGTTAACAGTAGTACAGGCTTTGATCAGGCTTCAACAACAGGACAAGTCCGTTCAGGCCATGTACTACATCCTAGTTCATAAAATGGCATATGAAACTTTTGGATTCTTTGATATGTTACACGACCATGTCCTGGAAATTTTGATTTTTGACCCCCCCCCCGCGGGCCCTACCCACCCCCCTGGGCCCACCCCTAGGGGCGTGATCATAATTCCGAAAATGTCTTGCACTCCCCAGACCAAAGATCTGTCGGTTCCCAAAGTTTCAAGTATCACCGTCTAGGAGTAATCCGGTAAGACGGACGGATGACGAAGACCATTACAATAGCCCCACTTGGGGACAAAAAAAAACAAAAAAAAAACATCAACAGTGCAGGCCCAGATCAGATGCCACAGGTGTCTGTTCCGGACCTCCAGTTCAACACTTGATAATTAATTTCTTTCATTCAAATAGGCCCAATCATCACGATAACAAGTCCGTGAAACGAAGACCCCTCTAAACCCCATTTTATATAGGGAAAAGTGGGGTGTAAGGGGGTAAACATTATCTGCCTTATTTTTGCTCCAAACCATAGATTGTGGGTACTCGTTAGAACCGCCTCAGTGAGGCGGTTCTAACGAGCACCCACAATCTATGCCGAAAGCAGAAATTAGAAAGATGTTATCATTTTTATCTAATATATGTAACTTCTGACACCATGTTGGACGCCATTATTTCACACGGCCATGTTTTCCTAATGTCAAGGTAACTTGATAATGCGACAAACTCGAGTCATAATTTTCTTTAATCGTAATAAAGACGATTAATACACTAGATTTTCGCATCCTTTAATTATGCCTCAGACATTTTTTCAACAATCGAATTACCGATAATCCAACTGTGTATTCAAGTATCCATAAACAAAACAGTCAATTAATGTTAATCAGCCACGAGGTTGCTGTATCTCGCAAACCGCAGACTGACCTGCCAATCTTCTAGCCGTGACACTCTGATTGGCCGAGAGAGTAATACAGACGACTGTCCTCACCAGGTACTGCTTGAACAAGCCTGGCGGCGACGATTAACGATAAACTTTTGATCCGAAAGCGGTAGCTAAATTTGGAGATCAATTGGACACCTGCAGTCATCTTTTGATGTGACTGAGGTCATTTTTACACTGGATTACGGACGCTTCAGGCGAAAAAAATTGGCGTAATTAAGAATCCACTACAGGAAATTTTACGCGTACAAATGCAAAAACAGGCGTAAAAATACGCCGGATTCGGGGTTTCCGAGAACTCTGGGGGCTTCTGTCATTTTGTGTGAAAGAAACTGTCCTTCGAGGATTTCCGTCTGTGGCGTTTTAACCCACTGTATGTTGGAAACCCCTTAAGGAGTAACTTGGCAAACAGTGCAGGCCCAGATCAGATGCTGCAGAATGCTGTGTCTGATTAGGGCGGCCTGTACTATTTGCTAGCAGAATTTTCTGACAAAAATAGAATACAAGAGGGCCCAGAGGGCCCTGGTTCGCTCACCTGATCCAATGTATAATAAGTGGGCCCCGGGCAGGGTCAATTTTGGCCCCAGGGCTATAATTTGAACAATCTTGGTAGAGATCCACAAGATGAAGCTTCATATCGAATATGAAAGACCTGGGCTTTGTGGTTTCAGAGAAGATTTTAAAGGTTTACCCTGTATAAAGAAGTCTATGAAAAACAAGATTTTCCCTAAATAAGTCTATGTAAAACCAAAGGGCCCCAGAGCGGGGGCATTTTTGGCCCCAGGGCTATAATTTGAACAATCTTGGTAGAGGTCCACTAGCTGAAGCTTCATAACAAATATCAAAGACCTAAGCCTTGTGGTTTCAGAGAAGAAGATTTTTAAAGATTTTCCCCATATAACTAATGTAAAACCAAAGGGCCACATGGTGGGGGCATTTTTGGTCTCAGGGCTATAATTTGAACAATCTTGGTAGATGTCCACTAGCTGAAGCTTCGTAACAAATATCTAAGACCTAAGCCTTGTGGTTTTAGAGAAGAATATTTTTTAAGATTTTCCCTATATATGTCTATGTAAAAACCAAAGGGCCCAGGAGCGGGGGCATTTTTGGCCCCAGGGCTATAATTTGAACAATCTTGGTAGAGGTCCACAAGATGAAGCTTCATATCAAATATCAAAGACCTGGGCCTTGCAGTTTCAGAAAAGAAGATTTTTAAAGATTTTCCCTATATGTAAAACCAAAGGGCCCTGGGGCGGGGGCAATTTTGGCCCCAGCACTATAAATTGAACAATCTTGGAAGGGGTCCACTAGATGAAGTTTCAAACCAAATAGCAAAGTCCTTGGCCTTGCAGTTTCAGAGAAGAAGATTTTTAAAGATTTTCCCTATATAAACCCATGTAAAACAAAAGGGCCCCCGGGCGGGGGCATTTTTGGCCCCAGCACTATAATTTGAACAATCTCGGTAGGGGTCCACTAGATGAAGCTACATACCAAATATCAAAGACCTTGGCCTTGTGGTTTCAGAGAAGAAGATTTTTAAAGATTTTCCCTATATAAGCCCATGTAAAACCAAAGGGCCCTGGTGCGGGGGCATTTTTAGCTCCAGCACTATAATTTGAACAATCTTGGTAGGGGTCCACTAGATGAAGCTTCATACCAAATATCAAAGACCTGGGCCTTGCGGTTTCAGAGAAGAAGATTTTTAAAGATTTTCCCTATATAAGCCCATGTAAAACCAAAGGGCCCCGGTGCGGGGACATTTTTGGCCCCAGCACAATAATTTGAACAATCTTGGTAGGGGTCCACTAGATGAAGCTTCATACCAAATATCAATGTCCTGGGCCTTGCGGTTTCAGAGAAGAAGATTTTTTAAGTTTTCGATGAAAAAAATCTATTTTTGGCTCCTGTGACCTATATGTGCAACGGACCGGAACCATTTGAACAACTTTGAAAGGGGACCACCTAAGGATCATTCCTGTGAAGTTTGGTCAAAATCTGATCAGTGGTTTAGGAGGAGATGTCGTTTGAAGAAAAAGTTTACGGACGCACGCACGGACGCACGCACGCACGACGGACAAAAAGTGATCCCAAAAGCTCACCTTGTCACTACGTGACAGGTGAGCTAAAAAACAAATTCCTGACATCCCTTATAAGTACATGTATATGACAAATGGACTTGTCCAACAATACAGCAATGGAAGAGTCCACTCGCATACAACAGGTTAATTATGGTGGAATTGTTTTATATTTGTGTTTCTGTCACTGTGGTGTCTTGGGTGGAATATGTAAGGCAATTGTTTTGATTCCTGACCATTCCCTTCGCTTGGTCTTCTACGTAAAATACAAAAAAACACCATATTTTGCAACCAATGCTTCTAAATTTTAACTCTAGTCTCCACATATTCTAAGTCTGTCAGAAAACGTTAGGGTAAATAATAATAAAACATGGCAGGAAAGGCAGCTTTAACCTGCAGAAAATAAAACCCGAAGGCTTGAAAGGTATTAGTTCAAAACCCTAAACCCGCTTTATACTATTATCAACCTCCTCTGATCACTTCTGAGTGAAACAAAGTACATTTTACTGGTATTGAAATAAGGGTTGAAGAAATAGATGGGCTGCATGATGCTTCCATGCTGAGCTGAAATCCGACCGCACACGAGTACTGGTAAACCGCTTAGGGGATCTAAGCCTGCCCAGGCAAAGCGGTGCGAGTTGGACTGTCCATGCTTATAAACCCTATTGGTTTCATTGGGCGACAGGGCTTGAGATGTCGATGTCATTTTCATCTCAATGACGGGTTTAAGTCCCACAAAATTGGAAGCAATGTCTCCAAAATGACCTATACAGTGTTGAAGGGGACGTTAAACCTCAAATCTATCAAAACTGGTATTGAAATGATAACTAGAAAAAGTAAAATCAAAACAATTAAAATGGATACCTGGATAAAAAGGCAGACAATCCTTTTCGTTTAGGTTTCACAGACCTGTCTTCGAAACCACTATCCTGAGAAGGATTTTTAGCCCTTTCATATGAGTTCCTAGAGTGAAGATTAATTTCCATAAAACCGCCATCACCAGTGTCTATGCACATTCCTGTTTCACCATCATCTAATGATGCTGCTGAGACTGAAAAATCTGTTCCTGTACTTATACTTGAAAGACTAGAAGCATCTGTAAAAGTTCTGAGTAATGAATCATTTGTATAATTTCTTGGAAAATTGCACTCAAATTCTGAACTATCACAGGTCAACTGATCTGGTTCTTTAATTTTTATTAAACAATCTGTTTCACATATACTTGATGAATCATCCAAACTTGTAGGAGAAAATATTGTCACACTGTGTAGTGAACTAGAATCTGTAGTCGCCATTTTTGTTGGTGTACTTAAAGTACTGTCACTTTTATTTCCAAGTGATAGTTTGCGTTCATGCTTAAATATTTCATTATCATTTTTTGTTGTAGTATCAACTCTGTCCACACCATCACTACCTTCCGCAGAAGCTACAGGGTCTTGTACTTTTCCTGCTACAAGCTGATGAGTGGATGGTATGTATACTAAGTGGAGATCCAGACTCTCCAACACTGATGATATACGCTTGTTATCTGAACCCATCTCAACAGGGATATCCTGCGTCAAAGATGAAGGGGAAATGAGTAATCCAGACTGTATACTTGTTGCTAAGGAAACCTCACTGTGACTGTTTGACTTCACAACTGTTTCTGAGCCAGACAGGTTTCTTACTCGCCCTGTGTTTGTTAGTTTGTGAATTGTATGTTCATTACTATCAGCAGAAATACATGAATGACAGTTGGGAACATCTAAATTATCAATGAGAGTTTCTGTTGACTGGCACAGAGAGTCAGATTTATCAGAAGTTTCTTGCGTAACAGACCCATAGCACGAAGACCAGCTTGAAGTTGAATCATGCTGTGCCATGCATGCAGTGGTGGAGTTACATTCATCTTCATTATTCATTGGATTTTCTCTAATTTTGGCTTTCAGTAATTCAATATCATCATCATGTGCCGAGATGCTGGACGGTTCTACAACATCTGGTTCATTATCATTCATATCCAAGTTTACCCTCGACATTTTGGGGAGTATTTTATAGTGCTTTGTGTCAATGTTTACAAATGCAGAAGTTCCAAATCGACCTTCCTGAACCATTGTCAGCTAATAAAGCCCGATATTGAATATTACAAAAGCTCATAGTATCCTCTATTAACTTGGGTTGATTAAATAAACGTTGCTGTTATTCGTGTAAAGCTTTCAGTCAAAATACTTGCAAACTTGGCCCCAAAATTAACATCTTCTGTCCCGAATTCTCTTTTGACAGATCACATGCCGCCATCTTGGATTACTATTCGAGGGGGTGGTACTGGTGTCACGATTTACCTAAAACACACCAACACAAATGGCTTGTGTTACTCCCCTTGATTGCCAGAGTTTGTTCTGTTATTGATAAAAATAGTAGAGTCGGGGGCTGGGGAGGGAAGGGGTGGGGGTGGTGGTGGGGGTCCAAAGCAGGGTCGGTCGGGTTAGCGGAAACACGACTATTTTTTAGGCATTTTTGCACGCCAGAATTTTGGGACGCTCGGCGAGCCTCGTGATTCTAAAAGCGTTCTCGAAGCTTGATCTATCGTGTGTTGTGCACTGTGTGATTTTGGTTCTTGTCGTCACGAAAACATGGCACGATCTACACAGGTACATAATTACGACCTCCTAAAGCCCCACTTTATATAGAAAAACGGGGGGTTACAGGGGTATACTTTATTTTTCTTATTGCTGCTTAAAAACATAGTCTGTGGGAACTCTCAAGACCGCCCAATTAGGCTATTCTCAGGAGCACCCACAATCTGTGTGTGTTTCAATTTTACGTCACCTAAACAGCTAAGGTGATGCGGAGATGAGCCTCGGTTAAAAGACTCAGCTGATAGCCTGGGGGCCCACGGCCTCTGGTTTATGAGGGTTGTAGCACAATCAATACACCATGCGGGCTACTCAATATATAATGTATATTCACCATATTTGCATTATTTGCTGGCTACCAGCTTGCACATTGTCAATATTGGAAAAACAGGTAACCAGACCTTCTGACCTTTCAAGGTCAGGGGAGTCTGGTTACCTGTTTTTCCAATGCTGATAACCTTCAGACTAGGAACCAGCAGATAATGCAAATAAGGTGAATATATCAGGAGTTTTATGACAAATTTTCTGTTTTTGGTGGTAACATTTTCAGACACGTATTTGAATCTTGGCAATTACATACACATGTACGATCAACCTGTATTCAACCCCTGGCAAGTAAATTTCAAGGCAAAATCTAAAAAAGCCAGACCAGTTTAACAGGTTTGTTATTCACTTACTACCCTATACCTATGCTTGCTGCTACAAGAACAGAAGAGGAACAGTGTGAAATATTAATTTCATCAGTCAGTGATCTACCAATAAACAATGTTGATTGCTGTAAGAAGGAGACCATCATATGATTTACTATAACAAGCCTATCGCTATTATAATTATGTCCCCACAAAATGACCTATTCAGTGTTGACGGGGACGTTAAACCTCAAATCAAACAAACAAATGTACCCACCCATCGGGGCTAGAAGAAATATATATCGGTGCTAAAACCGACAGCACATGAGTAGTTGCGGTCTAAATCCGCCCATGCAAAGTGATTTGAATCGGACTGTCCATGCATATATACCATGCATTGTGCGATAGGAATTGTGATCAATGTCGGGTAAAAGTCACACAAAATTGGAAGCAATGTGTCCAAATGACATAAGAAGTGTTGACGGGGACTTTAAACAAAAATTCAAACAAAACCAGTCCCTTATATAACATATTTGTTGTATACCTTTTTAAAAAGAATTGCTGCTATCCTTGTTAACTGTTCAAATGCATGCCCTTGTATGAAAAAAGAAATTTTTTAAACATCATCATCCAAGACAACTGTATCATAAAATGTGTTGCTCTCCCTAGCTTAATCCGATCAGGAATATCTTAATTTATGAACTTGTAGTTGAATGCAGTTTAGGCCACAGAATAGAAATTGTTACAACTGCCTCTGCAAATTTCACCGACTTTGGGGGAGTGTGTGTATGTGGGGTGGGGTGCGGGGGTGGTTTCAGCCCTTTGACTGGAATTACAGCTTATATCAATAGGTTATCATTTAATCTTAAATTATATGAATAATTCTCTGGTTACATATTAATGAACACACTATAACCGGCCAGTCGCCAAATTGGAAGCGGCATTGTGTGCGTGCACGCGCATACGTGTATGTGTTGTGTGTGTATTTTCTGCTTCAAACATAGATTGCTGGCGCTCCTAAGAGCGGTCCTAATTTGAGCTAAGATAATAATTTCTATACCTGTTTTCCTCTAAAATGGTATTTGTTGCACGGACAAGTACCAAATTTTAGATTAAAAACTAGCAGGTCTGTATCTTCAATTCCTTGGATCTCACCAGAAATAAGAAGAAAAATTCGGAGGAGAAATAAGATTCACGATAAGGCAAAAAAGTTGGGAAGTGGTAAACTCAGAGCAAAATTTGAAAACTTGAGACGAGAAATTAAAAATGACATCAAAAATCAGCATGATCTGTATGTAAATAACTTGATAGGTGATGTAAAGGCAAATCCCAGAGACTTCTACAGATATATCAATATCCAGAAGAAAGATAGGCAAGGTATCCCACCCCTTAATAAAAGAGGAGGGAACGGGATCGCTGAATCGGACTCTGAAAGGGCAGAGGAATTGGTTGGTCAATTCAATGATGCATTTAATAAAATTGAGTTCAACGAGGTTCCATTGGCTGGAAGATCTGCCCCTTTAATGGAAAATAATGTTGTATCCTCGGCGGGAGTAATCAAGTTACTTAAAGGCCTGAACCCTTCTAAACCTTTAGGGCCTGATGAGCTTCATCCTAGAGCCCTGAAGGAACTAGCAAACGAGTTAGATCCAGTTTTTGCTCATATTTTCCAACAATCTCTCGATACGGATGAAATTCCCAAAGAATGGCTCCTAGCGAACATCTGTTCACTTTTCAAAAAGGGGACAGGGCTTTTGCTGTAATTATCGCCCGGTGTCACTGACCTGTGTTCTATGTAAATTGCTTGAACACATAGTCTGCTCAAACATCATGGCCCACTTGGATGAACATAAACTTTTGTCAGACAGACAACATGCATTTAGGAAAAGGCATAGTTGCGAAACTCAGTTAAGCACGGTTATTAATGATTGGGCAAAAATCCTGGACAAAGTGTGTGTGTTTGTGGGGGGGGGGGGGGGGGACACATTTATTCTGGACTTCGAGAAGGCTTTTGACACCCCTCCTCATGAACTACTTAAATCCATAAATCCAAATCATTTGGTTATGGAATTGGAGGGAAAACTCTCAAATGGATAGATCCTTCCTTTGCTACAGAAAGCAGCGTGTTGTTGTTAATGGTGGATCTTCAGTATGGGCCCCAGTTTTGTCTGGAGTCCCACAAGGGCCTGTTCTTGGTCCTCTATTGTTCTCCCTGTACATCAATGATATTTCCACTGACATTGACTCAGAAATAAGACTGTTCGCAGACGAATGTGTTTGTTACCGGGAAATTAGAGATACAGATGACTCACTGAAACTTCAGGCGTGAATAGATAGATTAGGATGTTGGGCCCGAAAATGGGGCATGAGATTTCAGCCAGTTAAATTCAATATTATGCAGATAACTAGGAAGAGATCTAATAAAGTTGAGGCTTCTTACACTTTAGAGGGAACGGTCCTCGAAAATGTGAATTCCATTAAATACCTTGGTGTGACAATCACTCACGATTTGAGATGGAATACACACATTAGCAAAGTGTGTACAAAGGCGAATAGAACACACGGTTTCCTGAGGCGAAATCTTCATCAGTGTCCTCAGGATGTGAAAGAGGCAGCAAACAGGGGACTTGTTCGCCCAATTTTGGAATCTGGTAGTTGCATCTGGGACCCAAGCGGAGCGGTCCTTAATGAAGAAATTGAAAAAGTTCAGAATAGAGCTGCTAGATTTCTAACTGGAAATTACTGCTTTGAAACTGGGAGCATGACTAGAATTCTAGGAAAATTATGATGGAGTCTCTCAAGAAAAGGAGAAGAGACAGTAGGCGACTACTCTAATACAAAGGTCTAAAGGGTGCTGCCAGCATTCCAACAGATGACCTTGTTCCCCAAGCTAGGCACTGTTGAAAGCACCATTCAATGACGGTTCAGACCCTTACTGCAAGAACGGACATTTATAAAAGAACCGTTCTTCCCCCGAACCATTAGAGATTGGAATGCCCTTTCCGATTCGATTATTTCGACGGCTGAAGGTGCTGAGGATTGTGTAGCTAAGTTTACCTCTTTGGTTAGAGCCAGGGACTAACTTCCTATATCACAGGTCCTGGTGTATGAATGTCATTTGACGTGTCAGCAGTAACAATTCTGATTCTGATTCTGACTAGCAACTGAAGTTTGACTGAAAGAAAGAAAACAACAACAACATGTTTTTAAAGTAATTTTAGAAGTTTGACTTGTTAAAGTGATTAGTCATTTATTAATTTTAGTAACTTAATTCTAGGATCTGGAAGTCATGGATTTTGTAACTAAATTGCACAAATATTTCAACACAAACTTCTTGAAATTGCACGACCCACAGAAAAAGCGACCGACTGAAGTCGGTTGATTTTTAAGAGTGCCCTAAAATCACCGTGTCATTCTGTCATTCGGTCAATCGGTCATTCTGTCAGTCTGTCTGTCCGTCCGTAACCCGTTTGTGAAAACTGGTGATAGTGACTTAACTGCTTGGAATATTTAAACAATTTTTGGCATACTGATAGATATCAATGAGATCTTACCAATGAACTTGCGAAATATTACATTCCATTTAGTATAGCCTCGCCGAGGCGAAAAATGTGAAAATTTTCGAACTGCTTCTCCTCGGAAACCGTTGGGCCGATTGAAGTCAAATTTCATATGGAGCCTCTATGGGATGGGGGAAACCAAAATTTGCTCATGGGGTCCAGGTCATATGACCAAAATGGCCGCCAAGCCATATATGGTCTGTCTGTCTGTCCGTCCGTAACCTGTTTGTGAAAATTGGTGATAGTGACTTAACCGCTTGGAATATTTAAACAATTTTTGACATACTGATAGATATCATTGAGATCTAACCAATGAACTTGCTAAATATTACATTCTATTTAGTATAGCCTCGCCGAGGCGAAAAATCCGTAACCCGTGAAAATTGTGAAAATTGGTGATAGTCACTTAACCGCTTGGAATATTTAAACATTTTTTGGCATACTGATAGATATCAATAAGATCTATTCAATGAACTTGCGAAATATTACATTCCATTTAGTATAGCCTCGCCGAGGCGAAAAATTTGAAAATTTTCGAACTGCTTCACCTCGGAAACCGTTGGGCCGATTGAAGTCAAATTTCATATGGAGCCTCTATGGGATGGGAGAAACCAAACTTTGCTCATGGGGTCCAGGTCACATGACCAAAATGGCCGCCAAGCCATATATGGTCTGTCTGTCTGTCCGTCCGTAACCTGTTTGTGAAAATTGGTGATAGTGACTTAACCGCTTGGAATATTTAAACAATTTTTGGCATACTGATAGATATCAATGAGATCTAACCAATGAATTTGCGAAATATTACATTCGATTTAGTATAGCCTCGCCGAGGCGAAAAATGTGAAAATTTTCGAACTGCTTCTTTTCGGAAACCGTTGGGCCGATTGAAGTCAAATTTCATATGGAGCCTCTATGGGATGGGGGAAACCAAAATTTGCTCATGGGGTCAAGGTCACATGACCAAAATGGCCGCCAAGCCATATATGGTCTGTCTGTCTGTCTGTCCGTCCGTAACCCGTATGTGAAAAATGGGGATAGTGATTTAACCGCTTGGAATATTTAAACAATTTTTGGCATACTGATAGATATCAATGGGATCTAACAAATGAACTTGCGAAATATTACATTCCATTTAGTATAGCCACGCCGAGGCGAAAAACGTGAAAATTTTCGAACTACTTCTCCTCGGAAACCGTTGGGCCGATTGAAGGAGCCTCTATCACACCGTACAACCGGCTGCGTCGAAGACAGATTACTGTCTCTAAGACAGATCGCGGAAAACGTTTCATAGAAAGGGTAGGTAAAGTTTTTTTGTTTGTATAAATCGAGAAGGCAATCTGTTGACTTTTGCTGCTATTGGAGAAGAAACTAAATGCCTGGAGATACCGCAGCAACATTCTGACTATATTTCAAAGCCAGATAAAGCTTTACCAGTTCGTTAAAAACTATTTTCATCGAAAATTTTATGAATTTTTGTTTTCGACATCAAGTGTACGTCTACGGAACAAAATATGTTACATTCACTTACTCGAGCTAAAACTACGATTATTCAGCAGCATTTCTGCCAAATTGGACCGTATAACTCGGTTGAATAAAGAAACTACGCCCCTCTAAAGAGACCAGGTGTCCAAAAAAATGCTGTCTCTAACTACAGATTTTTTTTTTATACGACTGTCCACAAAGACAGATCAGAGATTTCGAAGGCTAACATTGACGACAGATCAGAATTTCGATTACATCTTCAATAAAAACGAATTCTGGATGACATAACACCGGCAACTTCGGTGCAAACTATTTCATGCTAGCTCCAGGGCATTACTTGTAATAATGCTGCAATTGAGTAACATAGAGGCTGCTCTATAATCATTTATATTTCCTGTCAACACACACATTGTGCAGTCAGTAGAAGCCTCCGTGGTGTAATGGTTATGCTACTTGCCTTGTAAATCAGGATTCGCGGGATCGATCCCGGGCTTCTCCAGACTTTCGGATGTGTCTTTAAACCGAGGTCCCGTCTCCTTAGGTGACCTTAGCTGTTATAGTGAGACGTACAACTCTCTCTCTCTCTCTCTCTCTCTCTTTCTCTCCCACTCTCTTGTGCAATCAGTAAACATCTGAGGCGTTATTTGTTTAATTTTCTTCTGCCTGTACTTTTTCTTTCCTAGATGTCTCACGACTCAGCGATTTCTGTGTTGTAATAAGTCAGGAATTCGATATTGAAAGTAAACAACTGACGTTCTGGCGAATATCTGGTTGTGCCATTTTTTCACATCAAACGTCATGTATTTTTATTGCACGAACAAGGTTGCACAATGCAATAATGAACATTAAATAGGTTCGTTATCATGGCAGGCAAACGGTGCAGGGGCGACCATGTACAACAACATGGTACGTGCGTCTGTATTAACCATTCAGTACCAGAAACACCTAAAGAGGTACATTTGCAAACAGTGCAGGCCCAGATCAGACACTTCAGAATGCAAACGGTGCAGAGGCGACCATGTACAACAAGATGGTACGTGCGTCTGTATTAACCAATTCAGTACCAGAAACCCCTAAAGAGGTACCTTTGCAAATAGTGCAGGCCCTGATCAGACACTTCAGAATGCGGTAATGCGGCGTTTGATCAGGGCCTACACTGTTTGTAAAAAGCTGAACCATTTTCTGAATAAATTCTGAAGAAAACACAACCTGACATCCCTAAATATCGAAATGGACTCCTACCATATATAAGGTGAAAGATTCCATTTGTTACAAAAAGGGTTAACTTTAATTCACTCGGCGCCGCTTGTGGGTTATATTCCCGTACAAAACACGAGCCATAATCTGAGTAACACTGAGGCTGTGGTTTTCATCACGTTAAGTCCGTGTAATGAACACCCCTCTACAACTTGCTTATATAGAGAAAACATTTGTTAACATGGGGACACATTATTTTTCTTATTTCTGTTTAAAGACATAGGTTTTGGGTTCTCGTCATAACTTCTCAATGCAACAGTCCTCACGAGCACCCTCAACATATGTTTGGAGTATAGAAAAGAAAAAAATATCACAATTTTTCACCAGAATATACCGTTCTGGAGGTATGAAAGAAATGCAATTTATCACACGGCTGTGTTATCGTAATGTGATCTGTTTGTGTAGCTTTGCAGTTTAGTTTAGCACTTGTTATACGCAGTGCTCCATGTTAGTGTGGCTGAATCAAATAATATTGAAAACTAGCGTACTACTTTCCTCTGTATTTGGCATTATGACTTTTGTTTTACGCTTCACTAAAATGAAATAGTAAACTCTACAAGTTGGTCTGTGTTTGAATGGAAAAACTTCTTGAGTATGATTAAACATGATGGTAGTAATAGGTTTTTATGTTTGATTTGAGGTTTAATGTCCCCGTCAACACTGTATAGGTCATTTTTGAGACGTTGCTTCCAGTCTTGTGGGACTTTTACCCGACCTTGAGATGTAATGACATCTCAAGTCCTGTCGCCCAATGAAACCAATTGGGTTTATGAGCATGGACTTGCACCGCTTTGCCTGGGCAGGCTTAAATCCTCTAAGCGATTTACCACTACTCGTGTGTGGTCGGTTTCAGCTCTGCGCGGAAGCATTATGCAGCCCATCTATTTCTTCAAGCCCCGATGGGCAGGGGCACTTGCGTGTGTGTGTGTTTCACCAACAGCTAAAGTCAAACAGTTTAAAGACTCAGCCGAAAGTGTGGACATAACGAAAACACGCCTATAAAAATACAATATAACCCACAAGCGGTTCCGAGTGAATTAAAGTTGACCCTTTTTGTTCCAAATGGAATCTTCCACCTCATATATGGCAGGAGTCCATTTCGATATTTAGGGGTGTCAGGATGTGTTTTCTTCAGAATTTATTCAGAAAATGGTTCAGCTTTTTACAAACAGTGTAGGTCCTGATCAGACGCCGCATTACCGCATTCTGAAGTGTCGGATCTGGGCCTGCACCGTTTGCAAATGTACCTCTTTAGGGGTTTCTGATACTGAATTGGTTAATACAGCCGCACGTACAATCTTGTTGTCCATGGTTGCCTCTGCACCGTTTGCATAACGACCTATTTAATGTTCATTTTTACTTTGGACAACCTTGTTCGTGCAATAAAAATACATGGCGTTTGATGTTAAAAAATGGCACAACCAGACATTCGCACGAACCTCAGCTGTTTACTTTCATCGAATTCCTAACTAATTACAACACAGAAATCGCTAAGTCGTGTGACGTCTAGGACAGAAAAAGTACAGGCAGAAGAAAAATAAACAAATAACGCCTCAGATGTTTACTGATTGTACAAGAGAGAGAGAGAGAGAGAGAGAGAGAGAGAGAGAGAGAGAGAGAGAGAGAGAGAGAGAGAGAGAGAGAGAGAGAGAGTTGTACGTCTCACTAACAGCTAAGGTCACCTAAGGAGACGGGACCTCGGTTAAAAGACATATCCGAAAGTCTGGAGAAGCCCGGGATCGATCCCGCGAATCCTGATTTACAAGGCAAGTAGCATAACCACTTCACCACGGAGGCTTCTGCTGATTGCACAATTTGTGTGTTGACAGGAAATATAAATGATTATAGAGCAGCCTCTATGTTACTCAATTGCAGCATTATTACAAGTAATGCCCTGGAGCTAGCATGAAATAGTTTGCACCGAAGTTGCCGGTGTTAAGTCATCCAGAATTCGTCTTTATTGAAGATGTAACCGAAATTCTGATCTGTCATCAATGTTAGCCTTCGAAATCTCTGATCTGTGTTTGTGGACAGTCGTATAAAAACAATCTGTAGTTAGATGCAGCATTTTTTGGACACCTGGTCTCTTTAGAGGGGCGTAGTTTGTTTATTTAACCGAGTTATACGGTCCAATTTGGCAGAAATGCTGCTGAATAATCGTAGGTTTAGCATGAGTAAGTGAATGTAACATATTTTGTTCCGTAGACATACACTTGACGCCGAAAACAAAAATTCATAAAATTTTCGATGAAAATATTTTTCAACGAACTGGAAAAGCTTTATCTGGCTTTGAAATATAGTCAGAATGTTGCTGCGGTATCTCCAGGCATTTAGTTTCTTCTCCAATAGCAGCAAAAGTCAACAGATTGCCTTCTCGATTTATACAAACAAAAAAACTTCACCTACCCTTTCTATGAAACGTTTTCCGCGATCTGTCTTAGAGACAGTAATCTGTCTTCGACGCAGCCGGTTGTACGGTGTGTCTATGGGATTGGGGAAACCATAATTTGCTTATGGGGTCCAGGTCACATGACCAAAATGGCCGACAAGCCATATATGGTAAAAACCCTTCAAAAAAAGTCTTCTCCAGAACCACTGGGCAGATTTCCACGAAACTTGATAAATAGCACCTGGGACGTAGGCCCATCATAAATTGCTAAAATGGTGACCCTGGGTTGACCTTGACCTTCTTTGTGCCTAGGTCAAACTTTGACACATATGCTTTTGTATTGGAAAAGTGAGAATGCAGTTTATCCTGCAAACGATTCAGAATACAGTACTAAAGTATAAGATATATTTTTGCTCCTTACGATAAGGCGCATTTATTGGGGAAACCGTTTTAGGTCCAGGTCACATGACCAAAATGGCCGCCATACCCATATATGGTAACACTCATAAAGCTAAAAGCATCCGGCGGGTCGTGCACTTCAGCTGAAGCACTGGTTTCTATATAGCTTTAACTAGTACAGAAATCGGACTACACTGCCCCGTGTGGAAATCGGACTACACTCACATTGCCGTTGGTTCCGGGGGCTATACTGCATTGTGCAGGCCAAGAAATGTAGAGGTGTGGCCATATCATTACGATAACATACCCGTGCGACATAGTGCATTTTTTCACATCTCCAAGATGGATTTTTTTTTCAGGAAAAAACGTAATATTTTTCATATAAATACTGCAAACATACGTTGTGGGAGTGACGGCCTCGGTAGCTCCTGGTGATCAGGAGGACGCGGGTTCGACTCCCGCGGCCGGGGTCGGCAACATTCTTTCGTGGAGATTGATCATGAAATCTTTTCTACGGTCATTCCCTCCCTTCCGCTGATTTTAAGAAGGGCAGTTGTCAGTTTCTGGCGAAAGAATGTGCACCGTCCTGGTTAACAGCTTACGTATAAGCCTGCCCAGGAAAGTGTGGATAGGTAAACTGACCGGCTCAAAAATGACCTAAATAGTGTTGACTGGGCCGTTAAACTCCAATATAAACAAACGTTGTGGGTGCTCGTTAGAACCGCCTCATTGAGGCGGTTCTAACGAGTGCCCACAACCTATGTTTTGGAACAAAATAAGAAAAATAATGTATACCCCGTAAACCCCTGTTTTCTCTATATAAAGTGGGGTTTATAACGGACTTGGTCACGTGATGTAAAGGTCTGAATTGACCACGTTCCATAGCCGCGACTGTTTATTTTTTAGTGCCATTTGAAATTACTGTAACTTACAGGCCACTTCCGTCTTTATTGCACCGTGTCTGAGGCGAAAGGGATGCATCGGCTCCGATGTACCCCTCCATGCGAAAGCATTTAACTAGTCCTGGACATGTTCTTGAGGTAACCCCTATGTGCTTAAAGCGCCCGGTTACCTTAAAAACTTCCTTATAGCGCGGTGTCTAGATCAAGCGTTGACTCTGATAGTTGATCGGTTCATAAGTTTACCATTGAAAATCAGTACTTTTATTTTCTATTCGTGGGTAAACTGTCAGTCCAGAGACTAGAAAATAAGTATGAAGATGAGCTTATACGAGTGGTCATTTCATATGAAATTTATGAAACGAGCCTTCGGCGAGTTTCATAAATTTCATATGAAATGACCACGAGTGTAAATTCTGTTTATCATATGACCACTTTAAATTAGATTGCATCGCCTATAAAGGAGCAGTCTCTATAAGGCTGTTTTCATGGCCACAACCGATTTCCTTTAAACTTTGTAGCTTCAAATTGGTACATATTGACCGTCTAATGGTGAATTTTTAGACTCTTTGTTCCACTGGTTTTTGCTGTATACGCTATTAAAGTGGGTGGGGTAATGTCACCCCATCAAGGGTATACCAACAAAAATGCTATTATTTTTGTTCAAAGTGCATGGCTGGAGGCGATGTTTGCCGTATGCTTACTACCCTTTTAGGCATAATAGCCGGTGATAACAGTCTTATAAATATCAAACAAGAGAAGAGTTTATACGCGCTTGTAAGTTGTACCCAAATATCAGTAATTTTTATTCCCCAACTTTACAAAAAACCACAACACCTTTACAGTTTTCAACTTATTTCAAAGATCTTTCATAAATATAATGTTGATGTAATAGTCATTCTAGGTATATGTCAGAATTATTGTTAGTTCATAAAACTTAATGAGTTACCTGTCCCTGAAATTGGATTTTACCCATTTTTTTTAAATCGGAGTGCATTCATCCGTTTGTAGTACTCACAACTTCATTTGAAAGTGAATAAACCGATTCCATGCAAATATTATTAAATTGATGTGGACAAGGAAGTCATTTGATTTAATAATGCATGCTAGTATTTACTTTTTTTGGTTATTTATGAACTCTTAATTTCCAGGTGCAAATGGAACATTTGTCAACTGTCAAACATTTTTGACCACCAAAGCAGGTTTAGCTCATGTTGTGGAACCTCATTTTAGACTGATACTGTGCTTAAATTTAAGCCTGTATGGTCTAACGACATTTTTAAGAATTTGTTAATTTACTGATCTTCCTCTGAATCGCTAGATGTACTCCATGTGTCAACAGCAGCATCATAAACAAAATCAATATGTTCCCGGCTTGGTTTTGCTTCACTATTTTCTGTTTTGTTCCGGTAATATCCCAAATACCAGAGAACAGAAGCCACATGTGCGCAACATCCCAAGGTACGAGCTCAACTTCTGCACCCACAAAACCATCCAGTGATTGGGTTCAGTCCTTGTGTATATTCAACCCACATGTTATATGTTTTATTAGACGTGTGACGAGAACTTATCTGTGCTTTGAGAACACCATCTTCTTTGTGTGCCATTATCTCAAATGATCCATTGTCGTCAAAATGTTCATCTGTGTAGGATTTGGCTTGTTTCAGCTGGTAAATACCAAGTTTCAAATCCCTGAGTTCATCCTCAGTCATCTCTGGGAAATTCTCAAATTTCTCATCATCGATCTTTTTCCAAATGACCCATTTTTATCCCAGCCATTTTTTGTCCCGCCTGCTATTAGCATGGCGCGATATAGGTGCCCGGTTTTCCGTCCGTTCGTTCGTCCGTTCGTCAAGGCGTCAACATTTGCGACCACCCTAGCGTTCACCCTAATGGTCAAGTTTATTTCTCAAGAATTATAAGAGCTTCATTTATGATACTTGGTACAAACTTGTATCTGGGGGTGACAACTTACATGCAAGCATCCATATTTGACCTTGACCTACACTGACTTTGTAAAATAATGTGACCACCCTAGCGTTCACCCTAAAGGTCAAGTTTATTTCTCAAGAACTATAAGAGCTTCATTAATGATATGTGGTACATACTTGTATCTGTGGATGGCAACTTGAATGCAAGCATCCATATTTGACCTTGACCTACATTTCATGGTTCACTGACTTTGTAAAATATTGCGACCACCCTAATGGTCAATTTTATTTTTCAAGAACTATAAGAGCTTTATTAATGATACTTGGTACAAACTTGTATCTGGGGATGGTAACTTAAATGCAAGCATCCATATTTAACCTTGACCTATATTTCATGGTTCACTGACTTTGTAAAATATTGCGACCACCCTAGCGTTCACCCTAATGGTCAAGTTTATTTCTCAAGATTTATAAAAACTACATTAATGATATTTGGTGCAAACTTGAATCTTGGGATGGAAACTTAAATGCAAGCATCCATATTTGACCTTGACCTAAATTTCATGGTTCACTGACTTTGTAAAATATTGTGACCACCCTAGCGTTCACCGTAATGGTTAAGTTCATTTCTCAAGAATTATTAGGGCTTCATTAATGATACTTAGTACAAGCTTGCATTTGAGAATGGGATCTTTTGAGCAAGCATCTATGTTTGACCTTGACCTACATATCATGGTTCGATGACTTTGCGCCCCCACAAGCGCGACATAGCCTTCGGCGGAATTCTTGTTACAACCTTATCCTGCAGCTTATTTGGAGTTTTTGCTAGGGCCATCATTCTTCTAGCAATTACTTTGTCTGAATCTTTGCTTGTTACCAAAGGTGGTCTAAATGCATTGCACAATGAGCAAACAATCCTTACATAGTCGCCAACATATGGTATTTGACTATTGGGCATTGTGTTGCTAAGGGCTTTCCACTTTTTAATTCTCCCATTAGCTGATTCGACAACCCATCTCAACTTTGTAACTAGCCTGGACTCATTCGCCTCTTCAGTCGTATGTTGCTTCTGAGATTTGTTTAGGAAGTGAGGCTAATGAGAATTGATTCCAAAATCTTTTAGTATATCTATAGCATCCCTGAAGTCGCGGTCTACAACGAGAACATGATCTTCTTCAAACCAGTCAGTAATATTTTCTGCATTAGTCTTTAACATGTGTTCGGTAATCTTTCTAAGCATCTGTGTTTTTCCCATCTGCAAGATATGGTCCCATCACAGTCAAAATGTACCCATCAGTGGCCACAAGCATCATAGGTTTCAGCAAAGGCTGTCCTTTATGTACGGAATAAGATCTTCTCTGAAATGAGTAGTTTCCACTCTTCTCAATATATATGTATGTTCCATCAGCCACTGCGATTGCAACATCAGAATTTGAATCCCCAAAAAGGACATTTGCAAAAGTTGATTTATGATTCAGGGATGTTAGAGAAATTTATACTAAATGGTTATGAAATCAATTCTCATATGCTTCACTTCCTAACCAAATCTCAGAAGCAATATACGGCTGAAGAGGCGAATGATTCAAGGCTAGGTACAAGGTGAGATAGGTTGTCGAATCAGCTAATGGGAGAATTACAAAGTGGAAGGCCTTAGCAAAAAATATCCAATAGTAAAACACCATATGCTGGCGACTATGTAAGAATTGTTTGCTCGTTTTGCAATGTGTTTAGACCACAAGGACTGAACCCAATCACTGGATGGTACTGTTGGTGAAGAAGTGGTGCTCGTACCGTGGGATGTTGTGCTCATGTGCTTGCTAGCATGCACTATTAAATCAAATGACTTCTTTGTCCACATCTATTTAATTCTATTTGCATGGAATCGGTTAATTCACTTCCAAATGAAGTTGTGAGTACTACAAACGGATAAATGCACTCTGATTTAAAAAAATGGGTAAAATCCAAATTCAGGGGCAGGTAACTCTAAGTTTTATGAACTAGCAATAATTCTGACATATACCTAGAATGACTATTACATCAACATTATATTTATGAAAGATCTCTGAAATAAGTTGAAAACTGTAAAGGTGTTGTGGTTTTTCGTAAAGTTGGGGAATAAAAATTACTAATATTTGGGTACAACTTACAAGCGCGTATAAACTCTTCTCTTGTTTGATATTTATAAGACTGTTATCACCAGCTGTTATGCCTAAAAGGGTAGTAAACATACGGCAAACATCGCCTCCAGTCATGCACTTTGAACAAAAATAATAGCATTTTTGGTGGTATACTCTTGATGGGGTGACATTACCCCACCCACTTTAATAGTGTATACAGCACAAACCAGTGGACCAAAGAGTCTAAAAATTCACCATTAGACAGCCAATATGTACCAATTTGAAGCTACAAAGTTTAAAGAAAATCAGTTGTGGCCATGAAAACAGCCTTATAGAGACTGCTCCTTTGACAAAGTTTCCACAAAAATGCATGGTTGACATGGGCATCGTCATGCCGTTACTTAATCCCGCCAAAGTGTTATTACACGTGTGGTCATACGATTTTTATCACACGACGTTATCCACTGCTTATCAACGACGTCATATGATTAAGTGAGTTATTTGCTTTGTGTTGGTATAAATGTAAGTGTATATTGAATTTATAGCAGATTTCATATTACAGCAAGTTTAAAATTTCTGTAATCTTCAGAGGAAACTTCAGCAAAATTATTTTATTCGTCAGATATTGACCAAACAAAGGCATACAAATGACAAACGCGTATAACAGTATTCCCAGCAGACACACATTGCTAGGACAACGTCAAATCAACGTCGGTGCAACGTCTGCTGGGTTATTTCCACTCAGAATATGAGGCACATAAAAATTATGCTCATGACAGTGTCTGGGCACGCTTAGTCATTCTAAGCGGTTGAGTGGTCAGTTTCAGCTCTGCATGGAAGCACCATGTGGCTCAATCTATTTCTCCAAGCCCGATGGGCGGAGGTAACACATAACGAAGAATATCGGGGGAGTGGTGGGTGGGGGGTAGGACTTAGTATGGAGAAGGGTAGGTCCAATGGTGTTCTTCCGCCTGTTAGGCCTACGTCATAGTTTTGTGTTAAAGTTCTTGATAAGCAAATCTGTGGCAGTTTCTTTGCATATTTGGTTTCTGATATTTTAATAGCACAACAAAACAAACAAGAACACATTGCGACTGGCGAAGCCGCTGTCCGTCAAGTATCTCATTTCGCTGTTCGCAACCCGGCAGCCACACGTCGCTAAGGCAACGTCAAATCAACGTCGGTGCAACGTCGTAGATGTGACGTTGCAAAACGTCATGACGTTGTACCGGCGTTGATGTGACGTCACAATTACGTCATGTGCCTGCCTGGATGAGCCTTCTATATTCTCCGGGCTGGCCAATGAGCAATGAGCGAGACTTGATACTCAGACTGACATTAGTGGTCGCCGTGGCCGCACAACTCTCTGCAAACCGTTTGCAATTGCAACATCGTATCAACGTCATGGCGCTGGATCGACTTTACTACGACTTTGCTGACCACCATGGCGTTGTATCGACGTCGATAAGACCTTGCTGGAACTACATTTGCCGTTTGGAATTGCTCTCTATGGCTCGGGACGCAGTGCGGGTGTGGGGACATAATTCTTGTAAAATTAAGAAGCCATGATGGTGGAACTTATTTAATCCTGACATACCTGAGTTTCTCAAGTAGGTGGACGATCCTGTTAAAAAGTAGTTTGCTACTGAAATAGTAGTGTAGATCATGAAGAAACATCTTATCAGGATCTACACTGTTTGCATGGATATCTGGTGCCGGCCTGCAGGTTTGAAAGGGTTAAAATCTTACGGGCAACCAGACTTCTGTTGAAATCCCTCAATAAAATATAAAAATCCTAACCATATAGAGATACGACCGAGTCCCCACTGCCGACCGAAACTCACAGCATCTGCCACTGTGGCATAAACCACACTTTTGACATGCGCAATACCTTTAATTTACAATGGCGAGTCAGCTGACACTGTGGTATATTTAGAAAAACAGCAAAACAAAGGGCCTACGGAAGAACAAAAGAGAAACACCCTGCATGAAAAAGATCTGATGAGGGACGTAAAAAACAAAAAAAAAAACAAGAAAAATAAAAGTATAAAAGTAATATGAAAAAAAAAAAAAAAATCTGCACCGGGTGAGGGTCGAACTCACGACCTTCAGATTATGAGACTGACGCGCTAACCTACTGCGCTACCGAGGCTTGATGGCTTGCACATGAAAATTAAAACTATATATACAATATCTTCTTTGTTTCAGCCGACCCCTGTTCGACCAATCACCGAGTAAGAATTTACCACAATTTCAATTATGAGACTCACGCGCTAAGAGGGTTACGGCCAATCAGAGAGCGGGTATCTACCACAATATTTTTTTTTTCTCTCTCTACGGTATATAATCGTACAGTGGCCAAATTGGAAAATATCACAAGGGTCAAATGACCCATACAGGTGCGGGTACACCTGCATTTTACAGGTACACCACGTGTTTACGGGTACACACCTATATCTATCTATCTATCTACTGATACTGCACCATTACCGCAGGTGTACATTACATACACTCCGGGTTTTGCAGGATGAAAGCCTACACAGTAATCATGTAATTACGGTAGAGATCTTTAACCTGTTCACGGGAATGGTTCTCCCTACACATGGAGCCTCCAGTTAGCGTCCCGATCCGAAGGACGGTGCACTTTATGACATTCATCCCTGCAAATGATGCCAATGGAGCGTGTTCTGACACCGAAATGTTATCGTCGCTGCCGGGGATCGAACCCGGGACCACTAGCATCAGAGGCAAGTGCACTAACCACTGAGCTATCACGCTAAGGGTAGTAGTAGAAGTAGTAGCAATAGCAGCAGAAGTAGAAGTAATTGTAGCAAGAGCAGTAGTATTAGTAGTCTAGTATAAGTAAAGATAAAGATAAAGAAGCTTTATTTTTCGTCGCATATCAACAAATATCATAAGCTCTGTAGAGCTTTTATTGCGACAAACAGAGTATCCTTTAACAAATACTTACCTGCCTTCATTTATCTTCCTAGGACTACCCCTGATAATGCGAGCGTCAGCCAATGGAGCTCATAGTACCATTTTCAAGCCTTTGGTGTGGCGCGGCCGGGGATCGAACCCGCGGTCGACCTCCCATTCCCAAAGCGGACGCTCTACCACTGAGCTATCGCGACCGGTAACCACTGAGCTATCGGGACCGGTAGCAGTAGCAGAAGTAGTTGTGGTAGTTGTAGTAGCAGTTTTGTTTTGTTTGATTTGAGGTTTAACGTCCCCGTCACATTGTAAATTTTAAAGGTCATTTTGGAGACGTTGCTTCCAATTTTGTGGGACTTTTACCCGACATTGAGATGAATTGACATCTCAAGCCCTGCCGCCTAATGAAACCAATATAGTTTAAAAGCATGGACGGGCCGACTCGCACCGCTTTGCATGGACAGGCTTAAATTAGATCCTCTAAGCGGTTTAACAGTACTCGTGTGCGCGTCGGTTTCAGCTCTGCGTGGAAGCATCATGCAGCCGATATATTTCTCAAGCCCCGACGGGCCGGGGCCGATAGTAGTAGCAGAAGTAGTAGAACTAGTGGCAATGGAAGTAATAGCAGCAGTAGTAGTAGTAGTAGTAATAGTAGTGTAGTAGTAGTAGTAGTAGTAGTAGTAGTAGTAGTAGTAGTAGTAGTAGTAGTAGTAGTAGTAGCAGAAGTAGCAGTAGTTGTAGTAGTCATAGTTGTAGTAGTGGTTGCACATGAGAAGTAGTAATCGTAGTAGTGGCAGTAATAGTCAGTGCAGTAGTAGTAGAAGTAGCAGTAGCAGTAGTTGTAGTAGTCATTGGAGGAGTAGTAGTATTAATAATAGTAATGGTAACAGTATTAGTAGTAGTAGTGGTAGTAGTAGTAGTAAAAGTGGTAGTAGCAGTAACAGTAGCAGAAGTGGTACACTGTAAAAATTTAATGGAAACATTACACCAAAACTGGTGGCAGCTCCACTGTGAGCTCGGTAACTTTTCACCGAATAGGCGGCTATTGATCCAGATAAATGGTGTAATTACGCACCTGAAAATCGACAGAAAGTTTACACCATAGTGTAGCTGATCTACATTACAGGTGTAAAGGTGCCATCATATTTTGAAGGAAACGTTTCGGTGTGTAATGTTTCCTACATTCAGTCGGTGTAACATTACACCAATAATTAAGACTGGCTATACCACAGCGTACACTTGTATAGTGTAATGATTTATTTATTTCTGTTTTTCATTGGTACAGAACTTATAATACTCTAATACCCCTTTCTTAGGGTACCTTTGATACACTTCTTTAGGGTATCAGTTACCATTTTTTCAATGGTAATGTTAGAGCTTTCGTATAATGCTGGTGTAAAATCTGCTTTTTCCATTAGATGTTGTAGAAATTCTTTATTAAACAGAAATTGTGTTTATACTGAAATGGGGTTTACCTCATTTTAATCTTATTTAGCAGGATTTTCATTACGCATGAAACAACCCTATAATCAATATTAATAATTATAAAATGTGTATGATATTTATGCCGTTTTGAGCTATATGACACGAACGAGGAACAAAATAACATAATGTCATACACATAACGTATCTTATACGGCCAGTCACACCATTCGACAAGAAACGTTAACTTACGTTACGATGAAACAAAACACCAGTATTGGGGCAGCAAAGCACCGATAAGCTGGAGAGATAACGCTTTCAGAGTGTAATTACTTTTTTACACTGAACATAACAAAATATTATCCATCATTTGAAGAAATATTACACCGATACTTAGTTACACTGAAAAAGTGTAATGTTCACAGTTACACCGCCCTTCAAAAAATGTTACCCTGTAAGTATGACTAAAAATACCCTATTTAGTAGCAAACCTTACACCATAAATAGTGTAATTATTTCAAACACACTTGTTTTACAGAATCGATACACCAAACACCAAGTTTGCAGCGCTACACCAAATTTTGAGTAAACTATACAAGTTATGAGTGTATTGTTACTCAAGGTTACATTTTACACCCAAAATGGTGTATGGTTCGAATTCACACAAGTTTTAGTGTAAACTTTAGTCTGTCTTTAGGTATAATTAACACTAATTTTTTACAGTGTAGTTTAAGTAGTTGAAGTAGCAGTAGCAGAAGTAGTAGTTATAGCAACAGCAGCAGTAGTACTAGAAAAAAAGAGGACCATGAAGGTCCGATACCGCTCACCTGAGTTAACAAAGTTCAAAGGAAGTTCCAATCGTCACTTAAGGACTTAGGAGGCTGATGACAATGTCAAAAACAGGCATGCTCAGCAGTCAAGGGGACTTGCATAACTATGAGAGATAGGCCGACATCACAAGCGAACTTTCATGGCCAACCTACTTATATGTTAGTTTCATGAGGATCCGATCCAAACAAAAGGACTTATGATGGTCATGACAAGGTCCAAAATCTTCAGCAGAGAAGGGGAAATAACTAAATATGTTAAGTTGTAGACTGGCTATGGATTGACAGAAATTTGGTGGATGTTGACAGCAGAAAGGCAGAAGGCCCCCACCCCCACCCCTAATCAGACGCTCTAGAAATATGCACCCAAAATCCTTCCAAGTCCCCTCATGTAGATCAGATTACCGGAAATGGTCTTTCTCTTCTCGCACCATTTGGGATAGGAACTTCAAAGTTATGAAGGCGGCCGGCAAACGGGAAATAAACTATACGAGTAATATGCCAAAATTGTTAGTTTTCAAACTCGTTCAAGCTTTTGTCCCTACCTTACCTATATGTAAGTTTCATGAAGATCCGTTCAAAACTAAGGTACTTGCGATGATGACAATGTCAAAAATGGGCATTTCAGCAATTAAAGGGGCGTAAGTCTATGACAGACTGACCCACCTCGTAAGCTTTCTGTTACCTCCAACCTACTAATGTGTTAGTTTCAGGAAGATCCGATTACAGCTGAAGGATTTATGGTGATGTCAGGGTCCAAAATCAACGTTACTCTACGAGTAATAGGCTGACATCGACAGTATTCGAACTCATCACAGCTTTTATCCCTGACTTACTTACAGTCTAACTTCGATGGCTCGAAGTCCTTTGGGACCATGAAAATCTGTTCGAGACAGGGGTAGTTCGAGCCACTGAGGGTTACTGTCAGGAGGCAAAACGAGATACTTTTAGACATCTGTTCGGTGTTCTATAATGAAAATGTATGCTGAGTGAGCACACACAGCATACATTTGCAAGATAAAAGACTAAAATCGCCTTAATTAATCCCCAATATTTCTTATGTAGAGGATTTCCCTAGGGACTCAAGAGCGAGTTC
The DNA here is from genome assembly GCA_963580285.1 of Lucinisca nassula. NCBI lineage: Eukaryota > Metazoa > Mollusca > Bivalvia > Lucinida > Lucinidae > Lucinisca > Lucinisca nassula. The sequence continues at coordinate 43,519,197 of OY757010.1, read as the reverse complement.
GACTCATTGATGGTAAACGAGCCATCGGTGATCGAGCCATCGACGTTCTACTGTACATGAAAGTTTCGAGAAGATCTGATAATGACATGGCCCACATTTGAACTTGATCCAGATAATGTTAAGATGATAATCCTGACCAAGTTTAATGATGATTGGACACAAACTGTGGCCTCTAGAGTGCTCACACGTTTTTTTATGATTTGCTCTAAAGACCTACTGTTTGATCCGACATGACCCATATTCGAGCTTGACCGAGGTATTGTCATGAAGATCATTCAAACCAAGTTTGATGATGATTGGACCAAAACACTGTGGCCCCTAGAGTGCTCGCAAGAATGACAAGCATTTTTCCATATTGTATGTCTATGGGAACTTGTGGTTGCCTAGCAACCAAAGTTTTTATTCGATTTTGATAAAAAGCACATGTTATCAGTACCCCAACTCAGGCATGCTACAGATGAAAAATGACTGAGATCAACCTCCAGGTTTCAGCGTTATAACTGGTAAAAAGTGCTAACGGACGGATGGGCAGACGACGGACCGACTACTATACTATAAGCTCACCCGGAGCCTTCGGTATAGTAGTAGCAGTAGTAGTAGAAGAAGAAGAAGAAGAAGAAGAAGAAGAAGAAGAAGAAGAAGAAGAAGAAGAAGAAGTAGTTCAAATTCAAAGATTCAAACTCGTGACCTTCAACTGTGACCTTGACCTTGAGACGGCATGGTCTATTTATGGGTTCTGCACATCAACTCACTGAAAGGAATATTTGACCAAAGTTTAAGGAAAACCAGTGCTTCAGCTGAAGTGCACGACCCGCCAGATGCTTTTAGCTTTATGAGTGTTACCATATATGGGTATGGCGGCCATTTTGGTCATGTGACCTGGACCTAAAACGGTTCCCCCAATAAATGCGCCTTATCGTAAATATATCTTATACTTTAGTACTGTATTCTGAATCGTTTGCAGGATAAAATGCATTCTCACTTTTCCAATATAAAAGCATATGTGTCAAAGTTTGACCTAGGCACAAAGAAGGTCAAGGTCAACCCAGGGTCACCATTTTAGCAATTTATGATGGGCCTACGTCCCAGATGCTATTTATCAAGTTTCGTGGAAATCTGCCCAGTGGTTCTGGAGAAGACTATTTTTGAAGGGTTTTTACCATATATGGCTTGGTGGCCATTTTGGTCATGTGACCTGGACCCCATGAGCAAATTTTGTTTTCCCCCACCCCATAGTGGCTCCATATGAAATTGGACTTCAAACGGCCCAACGGTTTCCGAGGAGAAGCGGTTAGAAAATTTTCACATTTTCGTCTCGGCGAAGTTATACTAAATGGGATGTAATATTTCGCAAGTTCATTTGTAAGATCTCATTGATATCTATCAGTATGCCAAAAATTGTTTAAATATTCCAAGCGGTTAAGTCACTATCACCAATTTTCACAAACGGGTTACGGACAGACAGACAGACCATATATGGCTTGGCGGCCATTTTGGTCATGTGACCTGGACCCCATGAGCAAATTTTGGTTTCCCCCGGCCCATAGAGGCTTCATATGAAATTTGATTACAATCGGCCCAACAGTTTCCAAGGAGAAGCAGTTCGAAAATTTTCACATTTTTCGCCTCGGCGAGGCTATACTAAATGGAATGTAATATTTCTTTCGCAAGTTCATTGGTTAGATCTCATTGATATCTATCAGTATGCCAAAATGTTTAAATATTCCAAGCGGTTAAGTCACTATCACCAATTTTCACAAACGGGTTACGGACGGACCCAAAGAAGGTCAAGGTCAACCCAGGGTCACCATTTTAGCAATTTATGATGGACCTACGTCCCAGATGCTATTTATCAAGTTTCGTGGAAATCTGCCCAGTGGTTCTGGAGAAGACTATTTATGAAGGGTTTTTACCATATATGGCTTGGCGGCCATTTTAGTCATGTGACCTGGACCCCATGAGCAAATTTTGGTTTCCCTATCCCATAGAGGCTCCATATGAAATTTGACTTAAATCGGCCCAACGGTTTCCGAGGAGAAGCAGTTCAACAATTTTCACATTTTTTGCCTCGGCGAGGCTATACTAAATGGAATGTAATATTTCGCAAGCTCACTGGTTAGATCTCATTGATATCTATCAGTATGCCAAAAAATGTTTAAATATTCCAAGCGGTTAAGCCACTATCACCAGCTTTCACAAACGAGTTACGGACGGACAGACAGACAGACCACATATGGCTTGGCGGCCATTTTGGTAAAGTGACCTGGACCCCATGAGCAAATTCTGGTTTCCCCAATCCCATAGAGGCTCCATATGAACTTTGACTTCAATCGGCCCAACGGTTTCCGAGAAGCAGTTAAAAAAATTTCACATTTTTTGCCTCGGCGAAGCTATACTAAATGGAATGTAATATTTCGCAAGTTCATTGGTAAGATCTCATTGATATCTATCAGTATGCCAACAACTGTTTAAATAATCCAAGCGGTTAAGTCACTATCACAGTTTTTCACAAATGGGTTACGGACGGACAGACAGACAGACCATAAAATGGCTTGGCGGCCATTTTGGTCGTGTGACCAGGACCCCATGAGCAAATTTTGGTTTCCCCAATCCCATAGAGGCTCCATATGAAATTTGACTTCAATCGGCCAAACGGTTTCCGAGGAGAAGCAATTCGAAAATTTTCACATTTTTCGCCTCGGCGAGGCTATACTAAATGGAATGTAATATTTTGCAAGTTCATTGGTTAGATCTCATTGATATCTATCAGTATGCCAAAAATTGTTTAAATATTCCAAGCGGTTAAGTCACTATCACCAATTTTCACAAACGGGTTACGGACGGACAGACAGAATGACAGAATGACAGACTGACAGATTGACAGAATGACAGAATGACATGGTGATTTTAGGGCACTTAGAAAATCAACCGACTTCAGTCGGTCGCTTTTTCTGCGGGTCGTGCAATCTATGGAATGGTTCAGGAGATACGGAGCGGACAGGAAAGTGTTACGGACAGACTGACGGACATACGGACGGACGGACGGACGGACGGACAGACGGACTTACGAAAGGCCATTCCTATAATCCCCGCTCCGCCCCGCGGGGGTTTAATAAATTAATATAAACTATAAAACCCTGAGGCATATTCGTGTGTAAGGAGCTAATGTTGCACACATGAGACGACGTGAACGAATAATAAGAATACTTGGTGCTGAAATCAGTTCGGGATAGTGACGGAAAAGTTACCGTTGTCTGGATTCCTGGTTCATTCCGGGGAATGGAAGGATACTTAGGGACGGAGACACCAACCTTACCAAGACACGATGTGACTCAAACAAACATGTGTCCCGTCTACGGATGTCAGACTGAGAAACATCATTAAAGCCCCGGCAAACAAAGTTCTTTATGGGGACGGGGTATACTGTTTCACGTTGTCCGGTCGTCCGTCCGTCCATTTGTCCGTAACAATTTGGTTTTTCCTACATATATCTTGATTAATAACATTAGGAATCTTTATCATATTTTGCATAAATGTTGTAATTCGTGAGATGTTGCTACCGCAGAAAAATAAAGGTTGTGGGATCAATGTTGTTATAGTTATTCCCTTTTGTAATTCTTTCAAGTTGTCCGTTACAACTTATGTCCGTAACACTGGTTTTTCCAGCATATCTTGGTTAACCCATATATGCCTAGCGGCCCTTTTCTGGGACATTGGCAAACAGTGCAGACCCAGATCAGCGCCACCGAACGCCGCGTCTGATCTGGGTCTACACTGTTTGCTTAAGCCACGGTCACAAATCACTATTCTAGCCGCGCCCGACTACTTGGCGACTGGTTTAGGGTGAAATCGGGCTAGATCGCCGGATGTTGGGGCGACGGTGGTGGTCAGGAGGGGCTCGGTGAAATTTATACTCGCACCTAAAATTCTCACCGAATTGTAGTAGCAATAGTGACTTCTAGGTCGGTGGCACATCGTATAAAAGTCTAGTAGAGCTCGTACCGACGTCGGGACGATGTCGATGACATCGGCTGGCATCTGGTGGTCATAGAGCGGACCCCGACCAATCAGATAATCGGACAGTAATCGACTGACGCCCGGCCGGCGCCCGACAGGTATTCAAACGAAATTCGGTCGACGAATCCTGTTTCGGCTGTCGCCGCTCGATCGCCGACCGGTTTCCTGCCGGTGTCCTCCAGATTGACGCTCGACAATATAAGCGCCCGATCTCCGATGCGTGTCATTTTCTAGGAGACCAGTAGGGGGCATTGTAAACGTTTGATAACTTTCTGCGGCGGCAAAATGTGCAGTGGTGATATAAGAGGCATCTTGTTCCGCTTTTTTTTTTCGAAGAAAGTTTTCTTCGACGTCAACAAATTGAAGGATGTTCACCCACCAACCGAGCTGACCCATTTGTTGTACATGCAGGAGAAAATGCAATTTATATACCCGTGGACAACTGGACCATTCTCGGAGGGTGTAAACCCGTCCTTCGCCCGGCGACGGGCCATGCCCAGCCGGGAACAGGACGGACATCTGCGGAACATTGACCGATGCTCGGCCGGCTAGTGGCAACCGCAACGCACAGTTGGAAATAGACCACTCCAAACATTTTCATTTTCATATATGGGTTAATAATATTAGGATTCTTACCATGTTTTGCATACATGTCCATATTAATGAGATACTGCAGCCTCAGAAAAATAAGGGTCAAGGGATCAATACTGTTATACTTATTCCCCTTTGTTGTTCTTTAAAAGTTGCCCTTTATACTTTTGTCCGTAACACTTTGTTTTTTCCAGCACATCTTGTTTAATAATATTAGGAATAATACCATATTTTGCATACATGTTGATATTCATGAGATATGGCTGCTATAGAAGAATAAGGATTCAGGGCTCAATACTTTTATAGTTTTCCTCTTTGTTCTTCTTAAAAATATGTTTGGTGTCCATAACACTTGTTTTTCCTGTCTTTTTAATAATCTTAGGAATCTTATCATACTTTGTTGTGTTTTTTCCTCCATATCTTGATTAATTATGTTAGGAATCTTATCATGTTTAGTATATAGAGGATCTTACACGAGTGGTCATTTCATATGATATTTATGAAACGAGCCTTCGGCGAGTTTCATAAATATCATATGAAATGGCCACGAGTGTAAGATTCTCTTTATCATATGACTACTTTAAATTGGATTTTATCGCCTTTTAATTTGACAATTTTTCTACGGAAAATGCATTGATGAAATGGACGTCGTCATGACGTTACTTCATCCCGCCAAAGTGTTATTACACGTGTGGCCATATGAGTTTTATTACACGACGTTATCCACTGCTTATCAACGACGTCATATGATAAACATGTTTATATCATGAGTTGTTGCTGCTATAGAAAAATAAGGGCCCAGGGCTCAATACTCTTAGTTATTACCCTTTGTTATTCTTAAAAATATGTTTGGTGTCCATAACACTTGTTTTTCCAGTCTGTATTGTTTAACAATCTTAGGAATCTTATCATATTTTGCATAGGTATTGATGTTGATAAGATGTTGTTGTTATGGAAAAACCTTTGTTTAGGTTACCATTATGGTCTGGTCGCTTATTGTTTGTATTTCTTTCCCTTTGGTGTCTTTGATGGGTGGAGTAAGTTAATTGTATCGATTCCTGATCTTTGTTTTACTTCTACTTTCCAGAGAGCAATACTTACATGGCTATTCCCCTTTGTAGGTCTTTAAAACTGGGTGTCCTGCATATCTTGATTAATTATGTTAGGAATCTTATCATATTTTGCATACATTTTAATTTTCATGTGATGTTGCTGCTACAGAAAAATATACAAGGGTTCAGGCCTCAATACTCTTGTAGTTATTCCCCTTTCTTATTCTTAAAAAATATGATTGGCGTCCGTAACACTTGCTTGTTTAATATTCTTAGAAATCATCATAATTTGCATAAGTATTGATGTTGGTAAGACATTGCTGCTAGGGGAAAATCAGGGTCCAGGGATAAATACATGGTTATTCCCCATTGTGGTTCTTTAAAACTGATTTTTTCCTGCATTATATTGATTAATTAATTGATTAATTATGTTAGGAATCTTATCATATTTTGCATACATGTTGACATTCGTGCAATGTTGCTGCCACAACAATAAGGGTCCAGGACTCAATACTATTATAGTTACTGACCTTTATTTGTCTTGAAAAATACGTTTGATGTCTGTAACACCTGTTTTTTTATCTACGTTGTTTCATAGATTTAGGATCTTATCATACTTTGCATAAATGTTGGTATTGATAAGTTTTTGTTGCTAAGGAAAAATCAGGGTCCAGATGATCAATGCATATAAAGTTATTCCCCTTTGCAGTTCTAGAAAATGTTTTTCCTGTATATATTATAATAAGGAATCTTATCATATTTCGCATAAATGTTGAAATTCATGAAATGCTGCTGCTGCAGCAAACGAAGGTTCAAGGGATCAATACTGTTATAAAAATTATTCCCATTTGAAGTTCTGAAGTGTCCATTACACTTTAATTTTTCCTGTCTGTCTTGCTTAATGGTTGTAGGTACCTTATCGTTTTTTTTTGCATAAAGTTTGATATTAATAAGCTCTTGTTGCTATGGAAAAATCAGGGGCTTACATAGTTATTCTTCGTTGTAGTTCTCTTGGATATTGATTTTTTTCTGCATATCTTCATATAACATTAGGAATCTTAAATGTTGATATCCATTGAGATGTTGCTGCTACTGAACAGGGGCAAGGGACCAATGCTATTATAGTTATTCCCCCTCGAAATTCTTATTGTCTGTATCACTTTTTTCCGTTTTATTGGCCATTAACTTGTGCGGGGGTGGGGGTGGGGGGGGGGGGCGGGGTTACAAATAAGCAGTGCTTATACACTTTTTTCTTTCCGCGAGCTTATATAACATTCAGTTTGCCTGTTTGGGCTAAGCGCTTTAAGGAAACGATTTTGACCACCTATGGTCTCCTAATATGTCTTGATGTCTTTATATGCCTAAGCAAAACTCTTGTGATTTGCCTATGAGAATATACAGAGATTATTCATTCTCCTATTTGAAAAATGGGATATATAAACTGAGAGAGGAAAAAAACAATTCGATAAAGAAATGAGTGCGAAGCACGAGTTTCTTTAACGGCTTGCTTTACCTCCCGAGGTTTATAAATCTCATATTTCAAATAGGAGAAATTAATAATCTGTATATAACATGCACTTCCATAGACTTTTAGAACAGTTTGGATCTTGAAGTTTGGATCTGAATGCCCGTTCATTTGACTGTTTACAGCCCATGTTATCGGTTGAACCACAGGCGCCTTTGGCGAAGCTTTATAGGATAGTCGATTTGGGCTATTTTGACATGTATTTCTGACAGAACTTCAAGCTCCTTTGTTAGGCCAGTCATTTTAGCCCAAAAAGACCCTCAACCTCAAACAAATTCCTTCAGAAGAGTTTTCACTATTTTCCAAATCAGTGAAGTGTCCTGACATACAGGAAAAAAATCCCCAAAAATATTCCCTGGCGAAATTGATTTTTTGGGGGGAAAATGTTCGAAATTTGAATAAAAATCGCCAAAAACAGGAATTAAATTATAAAAATTTCATTAAATTATATCAAATTTATATAAATAGCCAAAAATAAGCTAACTGTTGTCAAGTAGCGATAAGAGAAGTTTCAGCTTGATATGTGTACAGAAACCTGTCTTTTTTGGGGGTAAAAACTTGGAAATATTGACAAAAACGCAGAAAATTGGAATAATTTTTCAAAAAGTGACTGGTTTGGATTCTTGAAAATGTTTTGGTGTAAAGTTATATATGTGTATAAATTAACTACAGGAAAAAAAAAAGGAAAAATTTTATATGTCAAAACAAATTCATTTGGGGGGGTAGGGGGGGGGGGGTAGGAAAATGCACATTTTTATATAAAACATCCATAATCCTTTTGTTTTTGGGCAAGTAGCAACCACAGTATAAAAATGTATTGAATGATGTCGAACCAATTTATATAGCCAGATGTGCACTAACTACTCTTAAGTAGCTATAAAAACATTCAGTTTTGTGCACGCTCAGAAGTTTGCCTTTTAAGGCAGAAATTCAAAATTTTGACAAAAAGTGAGGGAAATGGGAATGTTTTTGTAAAAAAGTTAGTGTTGAGGATTCTTGAAAATGTTTTGATGCAAAAAGTTACATATGGATAACCGTTAACTACAGAAACAAAGAAAGATATTGAAATGTTTATAAAGTTTCATTTTTCAGGCAATGAAAATGTTGAATTTTACCGAAAAATACAATATTTTTTCACATGTAGGAATTACAAAATTTCATAGTACATACACGTCTCACGTGGAGCTGGTTTGTATTACCCGATATGCACAAACTACTTTGAAGCAGCTATTAAATGCTTCAACTTCATACCTTCACAGAAATGTTCCTTTCTAAGGTTGTTGGAAATTTTGCCAAAGAAAAAAAAAAAACAACATGGAAAACGAACATTTTTAAATACATGTATCTGGTAAAGGCTTTTGAAAACACTTTGATGTAGCGTTACATCAGATTACTGCATGAAGAAACATTTTTAGCTTTTGAAAAACAAATCCTTATTTCAGGGGAAAAAGATAATACTTTTACAGAAAAAAAAAAACAAACAAAAAAAAAAAAAAAAACACGAAAAATGAAAATGTATTATGTATTTTAGCTTTCATAAGCTGAAGGCTTCTTGGAATCTATTGTAACTGGTCTATGTCCATGGTCGTCATTGTCAGCCGTCTGCCCTTCTGTTCTCAATTTTCTTAAATGACATTTCTTAAGTCACTAAATCTTGTTCAGAGATATTCAAAAATCCATTCCATGCAACTCTGATTATCATGGCAACAAAAACGGGGAAACTAGCAAGATTACTTAACCGAAACCAGAACAAGAAGGTCTTTTATTAGGTTTGGCAAGCAGCTTTTATCAACATTGTTTAAAACATAGCCTTGGGGTCAGAAGTGTACCCATCCCTGGTGTTACAAATGTTTTACATGAACTCATCCTGAAACTAGACGATCTTGGCCTTTGATATTTAATAGGTATCCTCATCTAGTGGATCTCTGCCAATTAAGATTGCCCAGAGTATAGCCCTGAGGTACCAATTGGCCCACACTGGGGTCTGCTGTTCGAAGAATTCCATCCCATGCAGCTTTTGTTGCCATGGCAGAAAAAAGGAGAATAATTATTAAAATCTTTATAATCATCTTGTATAAAGCGGTAAGGTTTTAGAGATTTGGTATGTAGCTTTTTCCAAGACTATTGAAATTATAGCCCTGGGGTCAAAAATGGCCCCCTCTGATGGTCACTTGTTTTACATTGACCCATATTGGAAAATTTTAAACATCTTCTTGCCTGAAAATGGAAGGGTCGGGCCTTTGATGTTTGGTAAATACGTATAACTTCAGATAGTGAATTTTTGTCAAGATTGTTCAAAAATTGATTCATATAGGGAAAACTATAAAGAATCTGTGTCCTTGATATTTGCATGTATATTCATCTAGTTGACTTTTACCAAGATTGTTAAAATCATAGCACTGTTATCAACAAGGGCCCCGCTTTCAGAATCACTTGTTTTACACAGACATTTTAAAATCTTCTTGTGAATCTGGAAGGCCAAGATGAAACAGAGGGCCAAGGCCGTTTATATTTGGTATACCTTTATATAGTATTGCTCAATCAAAATTGTTTATATTATAGCCCAGGAATAAAAATGGTCAGACTCCAGGGGGTCACTTATTTTGCATTGACTCATATAGGGAAAAGCGTTAAAAACAACGTTGAAACTAGAAGGCCCAGGACCTTTGATATTTTGTAAGTACATGTAGCTACATCAAGTAAACCTTTATCAAGGTGTTCAAATTACAGCTCTAGGTTCAGATATGGCCCGATCATTGAGGTAATTTGTGAAATTACATGAGCACAGTGTGCTTATGCCATGTTATTGGAACCATTTCCATCATACGTGCATCCATTCACAATTGCTTTACTGCAAGGGTTTCAACTAAACTATGCAGGAATAATCCTCGGGTGATCTTATTTTTTTTCGTAGAATTGTATTACCTGGAGAAGAGTAACGGGTTGATTACACAAATGTTCCTCGGGTGGCCCTCCACCAACGTTGTTCAAATTAATCAATGGTGTAGAGATTAATTGATGTGCCTTGTTGTCCTTAAATGGTCTAAATTAAAGCACTGCTTTTCAAATACGGTATTGGTACTCAGTACAGGACACATTGGCACTCTTGGAGATGAAATTTAAACAAAAACTGTAAAAGTTCATGTGAAATTTCAATATTCAGTATGCAAATATGTTAGCTTTGATCAGGAATAAACATGCAGGACCATCATTGTTTTCTTGCTTTAAAACTGCTTGACTGTTCCTTCCTCCAGTATTTAGTTAATTGAGTAACTTTGTTGCATATTTATAGAAACAAAGCAGAAAATGCTATTTGTTGCTGCTGTTGTCCTTATTCATGTTAGATTATGGCGAGATACACAGTGATATTGTTAAATCAAGCTTTTAGTTTTGCAGAGTTTGCGGTTTGATTTTGAATGCAAAAAATATATCTAAAAACATTATTAATAAAATGTAACTGGATAAGAAGGAAAGGAAACATATTTCTGGATGGTTGCCCTGTCCCACGTACTATTTTTTTTTAATTTCCATATTGTTTTGCCCAGAATTCACAGTACAAGAACAATTAATCCAGGGTGAAACACAGGTTGAACATGGATTTAGTTAAATCAATGTTGCTTCTGATCTATTAACATTTTGCATGTTCTTCCTTAAATCCTGTTCTTCTTTTCTTTTATCGGTCTTTGTGATTGTCAAAAAATTGATGGCTTCTATCATGGAAAAGTGAACATATTTTTCTGATTCTTGGTGCATAGTTTTATGCATTTCTTCTTTGTCTCCAAATGGGCATGTTGGCTTGAAGCATAATTGCTATATAGCTAAGAAATTACACATATTAGACAAGAGTGAATCTGTCAAATAAATCTTCCCAACAAATAATGTATCTGGGTTTTTGTTTGTTTGATTTGAGGCTTATCGGTTTATAAGCATGGGCAGGCTTAGCTCCTCTAGGCGGTTTACTAGTGCTCGTGTGCGGTCGGTTTCAGCTCTGCGTGGAAGCATCATGCAGCCCATCTATTTGTTCAAGCCCCAATGGGCGAGGCCGCGGTATCTGGGTTTAAAACAGTAGTTTGTTGGTTATAAACAACATTTTTGCACAATATAAGATGGTTCATGATCTGACAGTACGTGTATGTATATTTTTGACATTTATATATATGAATGCCTTCCTGCAGGACACATAATGATCAGTGAAAGACAAGTTATAGTGCACAAGACGGTACTATTTTGTATATTGTTAGCACCCTATATTAAGTAGCATAGTGTTACTGGTGGCATATAATGGATTTTGAGGGTTTTGGGTAAAAATGTGTATTTTCCTATCCGAAAAATTGACTTTTCAAATATTTAAAAATTTATTTTATTCCTGTAGTTAACTAATATCTTACTTTTTACATCAAAAAATTTTCATGAATCCTCACCACTAACTTTAAAAAAAAATATTCCTATTTTCCATGTTTTTTGTCAAAATTTTAAATTTTCTGCCTTTAAAAAGTCAAATTGCTGTGCAGGCACGAGGCTGAAGGATTTCCAAGAGCTACTTGATACAGTCAGTGTACATCTGGCTATATAAAGTAGTTCAACATCATACAATTTATTTTTATAATGTAATTTCTACTTGACCGGAAAATACTAGATTTTGGGTGTTTTTATGTAAACATGTGCATTTTCATACCCCGAAAAATGGAACTTTTTAAACATATAAAAATTTTATTTTTTTTCTTCTAGTTAGCTTATGCACATATATATGTTTTTACACCAAAATGTTTTCAAGAATGCACAACAGTAACTTTTAAAAAATTTATTCCCACTTTCTGCGATTTTTTTTCAATATTTCCAAGTTTTTACCCCAAAAAAGACAGGTTTCTGTACACATATCAAGCTGAAACTTCTTTTATTGCTACTTGACAACAGTTAGCTTATTTTTGGCTATTTAAATAAATTTGCTATAATTGAATGAATTTTTTTATAATTAAATTCCTGTTTTTGGCGATTTTTATTTAAATTTTCCAACATTTTCCCCCAAAAAATCAATTTCGCCAGGGAATATTTTTGCGGATTTTTTCCTGTAAGTCAGGACACCTCACTGATTCTGAAAAATAGTGAAAACCCTTCTGAAGGAATTTGTTTGAGGTTCAATGCTATTTTGACTGGCCTATGTGTTCAACCAGCAACTTGGTGAAAGATAAACTGGATGGGCGCCATTTTGAAAGCGCTTTCTACAGTTTTGAATAAAAATAGAAACAAATAGTTTCAGTGATAAAACAATTAAAATGTGAGATTTAATAAAGCAAAACGTACATCCGTTCAATGGCCATATAGTCACGCATTCCGAACGTCTGTTGATATCTTCCCAGACACCACTGCAATGCCGTCATGAGTAACGTCGACGTGACTGAAACTTTTCCGCGTTTGAATATACAGTCAAACCTGTAATAAGCAAGCACCTAAGGGATAACAGAAATGTGCTTGCTTAAGACAGGTGCTTGCTTAATACAGGTGAAATTTAACACATTTGGCTTTTTCGGGAACAAAACACCTGCTTGCTTAAGACAGGTTGCTTGCTTAATAGAGGTGGCCACTAAGACAGGTTTTACTGCAACAATTTCACTGCCAAAGCGGTATCTTGTATCTTGCAAATAAAGTAGTTCCAGCTAAAGAGATTTATTTCCCCGGCTAAGAGGAAATATTTCTTCTTAGCAAAAAGGAAAATGCCAAGTTTATGTCTGGTAGAAATCATAGTATTTCTCTGTTATGCCTGTAATAATATTTGCATATCGGTCCATAGTTGTCACCATAATTATACATATTAAACATAACTTAAACACGCTTTTGCAAAATGTCCATCCTTTGCCTAGCCAGTCTGATTTGCATGGGCCTGTGTACAAATTGAACATTCACTTTTGGCGTAGGTTGGTTACATCCCATCAGGCGCATGTCGTAATTGTGACGTCACATCAACGTCGGTTGAGTTGACGTTGCCTTAGCGACGTGTGCCTGCTGGGATGCACATCACATTACTTTTTGTGTCTATGAAACTTTATGTTTTGTCCGATGGAAACTCTTTGCATAGTAGTGTTAAGTGGTGTCTATCATAGATGGCAGCAGGGTAAATATGAAACATTCCTTTGGCAGTGTATATTGAACCGAGCCGACTATTTTGGTAAAGACCTGTTGACCTACTGGAGATTTACTCCTTGGAGAATTATTATTATTTTACAGAACGAGTAGTCTATATAAATCACTTCTATATAAAGTGGGTTTACATGGGCGTTCATTTCAGGGACTGTAAATATTTTACTGACTGACGCCGTGCTATGGTAGGCCCCTAGGTTTTAAAACTTTTTTCCATGCTCAACTCAGCTGAACAAGAAATTCGTTATGTTCATAACTATTAAAATACAAACAAATCAGACAATTTTCCTGCTCATGTCAGCACAGAATGACATTTATCCTGCTCATAAAATTTTAAAAGTCAACATTTATGAGCATGACAAATTTCATGCTCAAGTGAGTTGAGCATGAAAAAAAAATATAACCTCGGGGCCGGCCCGTGGACTGGGACATCACACACGCGACTGCGAGACTGGCGTCAGAATTCTTCCTTTCATAATTGGCGTGAAGTATGTGCCTCCACAGAAAATCATTCACATTTAACACCCCTGTAAACCCCACACTATACAGAGAAAACTGGGGTTTACATGGATATACAATATTTTTCTTGTTTCTACCCCAAGACATAGATTGTGGGTTCTCGTTATAAACGCCTCGACGAGGCGGTTTTAACGAGCACCCACAGCCTATATTTAGAGTATAAATTTCAGTGCATGTAGGTCAATTGTCTCTGACAGTAGGCAGGGAACACGGACCTGAACGAGAGACTTAGACAGATTCGCTTAACCTTTAAATTCCAGTGCAATCTACAGAGTTTATAAGCATGGACAGTCCGACTCGCACAGGCTTAGATCCTCTAAGCGGTTTACCAGTACGCGTTTCAGCTTTGCGTGGAAGCATCATGCAGCCCATCTATGTATTCAAGCCCCGATGGGCGGGGAGGGGGTCGGGTGTCCTGATTCTGTAGGTAACCCTCTTACATAACACTCTGACCTCACAGCGATACGTATAGCGAGGCTGTTTTCTATAAATAACCGTAGGAGCTTCTGTGCATACTAACTTTGGGTCGGTATACACATACACACTATAATGTTCTCCTTAAACATGCACCAAAACGGCTGAGTTCAAAAGCAAAAGTTAAATTGATGATAATGCCAACCAAAGAGCATGCAAAGCTTCAAACTGATTGGTATAAAATTGTGAGTTCCGCACACAAGTACCCACCGTCTGTCGTCACATGTCCAAGTCGAACAAAAAAGTAAAGAGGGGGATAACTCTGCAAGAATAACCCCAACAGAAAACAAGAGTTGTCGGAAGACAGCATAGCTCGCCATTTGGGGCCTAAGTTGAATGAGGGCAAGGCATCCAAATTGAAATTTTGCTTCTGTAAAAAGAGACTGCAGCAATTTAAAGAGAACCAGACAGTACTCCTAAGAACCACGGAAGAAGAAATCTTGTTTTAGGTGTATTTGTTTAAAAAGATGTATATATACCAGCAGGCTCTCAACGTTGAGTCAACGTTTTGTGCCAGCAGGGATACAATTACAGTTTTACAGGTTTTGTCCGAAAATGTCATTTCCTTATGCAAAAGAGCTAAACAGACTGCAGCAAATGAAATAGAACCAAAAAGTACCCCTAGGAACAAATGAACAAGAAATCATGTTTTAAAGCCTTTGCACTGTAAAAAAAAACTATCACGAAATCCATATTTGATACAAAAATCTACAAATTTCCAAGTTATAAAAAGGCATTGCAGACGATACAAATCCCCCCCCTCCCCACCCCCCCACCCCCGCACAAGACTACTTAGTGTGTGGACAACACTGAATTGGCAAAAGTCCAACTTGTTTGAGATATTATCAATTGCAATATTTGTGTAAAGTTTTATTTAAATCCATCAATAAATGTAGGCTCTAGAGAGATGACAAGGTTTCTCTCAAAATAGCCACAGTGACCTTGACCATGAGCCCAGAACATTGAAAGTCGAACTAGCTCGAAATACAAGAACAGTGTTTTCAGAGGAAAACATATGTCCCCCCCCCCACCAGTTTGAAGTCCAGGGCATCTTGACATTTCTTTTGTATATGGTCTTCTTACAAAAAATCTATATATCCACTCATTCAGGAAACTGAGTGGTTTCTTTTGTATATGGTCTTCTTGCAAAAATTCTATTCATCAACTCATTCAGGAGACTGAGTGCTGAAAGCTTATTTTTTAACGTCTAAATCCTGTGGTGACCTTGAAAATTGGGTCAAAATCCATCCATTGGTTCACGAGAAACAGTGCAGATAAGCTTATTTTCAACAGTCTAGTCCCATGGTGACCTTGATAATTAGGTCAAGGTCATCAAAATCTAATCAATTTTAGAGACAATCCCACTTGTATTATGTACCAAGTTTGAACCCAATCCATCTACTGGTTCAGGAGATACAGTGCATACAAGCTTATTCTTAACAGTGCTAAGACCTGTGGTGACCTTGAAAATTAAATCTAGGTCACCAAAATCTATTTAGTTCTTGAAACCATCTCATTTATCTTATGTACCAAGTCTGAACCAAATCCATCCAATGGTTCAGGAGATAAAGTGCAGACAAGCTTATTTTTAACAGTCTAAGTCCCTTGGTGACCTTGAAAATTAGGTCAAGGTCACCAAAATCTAATCAGTTCTAGAGACTACCCCACTTATCTTATGTACCAAGTTTAAACCAAATCCATCCATTGGTTCAGGAGAAAGAGCACAGGCAAGCTTATTTTTAACAGCCTAAGACCCGTGGTGACCTTGAAAATTGGATCAAGGTCACCAAAATCTAATCAGTCCTTGAGACTATCCCACTTATCTTATGTACCAAGTCTGAACCAAATCCATCCATTGGTTCAGGAGATAGAGTGCAGACAAGCTTATTTTTAACAATCTAAGTCCCGTGGTGACCTTGAAAATTAGGTCAAGGTCATCAAAATCTAATCAATTTTAGAGATAATCCCACTTGTATTATGTACCAAGTTTGAACCCAATCCATCTACTGGTTCAGGAGATACAGTGCATACAAGCTTATTCTTAACAGTGCTAAGACCTGTGGTGACCTTGAAAATTAAATCTAGGTCACCAAAATCTATTAAGTTCTTGAAACCATCCCATGTATCTTATGTACCAAGTCTGAACCAAATCCATCCAATGGTTCAGGAGATAAAGTGCAGACAAGCTTATTTTTAACAGTCTAAGTCCCTTGGTGACCTTGAAAATTAGGTCAAGGTCACCAAAATCTAATCAGTTCTAGAGACTACCCCACTTATCTTATGTACCAAGTTTAAACCAAATCCATCCATTGGTTCAGGAGAAAGAGCACAGGCAAGCTTATTTTTAACAGCCTAAGACCCGTGGTGACCTTGAAAATTGGATCAAGGTCACCAAAATCTAATCAGTCCTTGAGACCATCCCATTTATCTTATGTACCAAGTCTGAACCAAATCCATCTATTGGTTCAGGAGATAGAGTGCAGACAAGCTTATTTTTAACAATCTAAGTCCCGTGGTGACCATGAAAATTAGGTCAAGGTCACCAAAATCTCATCAATTCTAGAGACTATCCCACTTACCTTATGTACCAAGTTTGAACCAAATCCATCCATCGGGTCAGGAGATAGAGTGCAGACAAGTTTATTTTTAACAGTCTAAGTCCCGTGGTGACCTTGAAAATTAGGTCAAGGTTACCAAAATCTAATCAGTTCTTGAGACTTCCCCACTTACTTTATGTACCAAGTTTGAACCAAATCCATCCATTGGTTATGGAGATGGAGTGCAGACAAGCTTATTTTTAACAGTCTTAGTCCCGTGGTGACCTTGAAAATTAGGTCAAGGTCACCAAAATCTAATCAGTTCTTGAGACCATCCCAATTATACTATGTACCAAGTTTGAACAAAATCCATTTATTGGTTCAGGAGATAGAGTGCAGACAAGCTTTTTTGGCCTAAAATTCGACAAATTTTTGAGCACTGTGACCTTGAAAATTAGACCAAGGTCACCAAAATCTAATCAGTACTTTTCCCCCTCCCAATGGTGTATCTGTGTAAGTTTAATCAAAATCCATCCATCCATTCAGGAGATAGAGTGCAGACAAGAGGCAACGCCAACGCCAACGCCAACACCGACAGGATCCGCACCAAAACCAATATGTCCCCCTCCCTTTCGGGTGGGGGACATAATTATTATTTCCAACATTTGAGTAAAGTTATAGCAAAACTCATCCATAAATATAGGCGCTAGAGTGATGGCAAAGTTTTTCTAAAAAAAAAAAGCCACAGTGACCTTGAGCCGAGGACCGTGAAAGACGAACTCGCTCGAGATATTATCATACCCATTATTTGTGTAAAGTTATATTACAGTCGTATCAATAAATGATAGATAGAGGTTCGAAAAAAAAGCCACATTGACCTTGACATCAGGACGCTGAAAGTCAAACTCACTCGAGATAGATGTCATCATACCAAACATTTGTATGAAGTTATATTTAAAATCCACCAATAAATGTAGGCGCTAGAGCGATGACAAAGTATGGCCCCCGCCCATCAGGGCTTGAAGAAAAAAATGAACTGCATGTTCCACGCAGAGCTGAAACCGACTCGTCACACGAGTACTGGTAAACCGCTTAGAGGATCTAAGCCTGCCCAGGCATAGCGGTTCGAGTCGGACCGTCCATGCTTATAAATCCTATTGGTTTCATTTGGCGACAGGGCTTGAGATGTCATTTCATCTCAATGTCGGGTAAAAGTCCCACAAAATTGGAAGCAACGTCTCCAAAAAGACCTATACAGTGTTGACGGGGACGTTAATCCTCAAATCAAACAAACAAACAAAAACTGTTTTCTAAAAATAGCCTCAATGACTTTGACCTTGTCCCCAGGACATTGAAAGTCGAACTCGTCGAGATACTATCACACCCAACATACATATGAAGTTATAATAAAATCCAGCCCATTAAATGAAGGCTCTAGAACGATGGCAAAGTTTTTCTAAAAATAGCCACAGTAGCCTTGAACTTAAGACCACGACCTTGAAAGTGGAATGCGCTCGAGACATTATCAGTTGCAATATTTGTGTGAAATTATATTAAAATTCATCAATAAATATAGGCCCTAGAGCGATGACACATTTTTTTTCTAAAAATAACCACTGTAACCTTGATCCTGAGGCCATGACCTTGAAAGTCGAACTTGCTCGAGATATCATTATTTCTAACATTTCTGTATAGAGCGATGACAATTTTTTTTTCGAAAAATAGCCACAGAGAACTTGGCCTTGACCTTGACCTTGACCTCAGAACCCTGAAAGTCAAACTCACTCGAGATATAATGATACCAAACATTTGTATGAAGTTATATTTAAACCCATCAATAAATGTAGGCGCTAAAGTGATGAGCAAGTTATTCTAAAAATAGCCACATTGACTTTGACCTTGACCCCAGAACTTGCTCGTGATATTATCATATTAAACATTTGTTTGAAAGTATATTAAAATCTATCAAATAATGTAGGCATTAGAACGATGTCAAAGTTTCTTTAAAAATAGCATCAGTGATCCTGACCTTGAGGCGATGACCTTTAAAGTCGAACTCGCTCGAGACAGTATCATGAGCAACATTCGTGTAAAGTTATATTAAAATCCGTGAAAAATTTAGGCTAGCGATGACAAAATTCTTCTAAAATAGCCACAGTGACCTTGACCTTGCGGCCATGACTTTGAAAGTCGATTATCATTTCTCCCAACCTTGCGTCATTGTTAGAAGAAATCCCGCCAAAGTTATTGTCTGTAACACGTGCTTTCAAGTCGAGCGCGAAAATAAAGGTACACATCAAACGCCAAATAATCTTGGAGTGGCATCAAAACAATTTCTTTCCATTGCCTATATATGCGTGTTGTGTTAGAAATAGAGGATCTTACATGAGTGTTCATGTGTTATTGAATTTATTAAACGAGTTGAGGAAAAAGGATAAAATGCGAGGCTTTGCCGAGCATTTTATCCTTTTTCCTCAACGAGTTTAATAAATTCAATAACACATGAACACGAATGTAAGATTGTTACATGTGGGTTTACGGCGTCCCGCAAACCCCCATGCTGACAAGACAACCGAGCGTGATCTCTGACAGGTGTACGGGCAGCTGTGGGGTAAGGCACAAGAAAGATGTTAAATGAATGACATGAATTATTTACAGTATCTACATACAACACTTACTAACACAAAACATCACAATTTGTTGCTTCTGTAGCCAACTCACGACGTCCGCTCCGAAGGCAAAACACTGTTCTGTGCTCGGAACGGGTGACGTGAATACCTACAGAAGCAAACAACAAAACAACAACAAAAACAAAGAAAAAGAAACAACACAAGACGCGACTGGCCAGTTATAACCTAGGGTGAATCCCCCACACGCGTGACACTTCCTCTCGCGAACTAGTAGAACTAGTCTATCAACATAGTCGATAATCTTAGATTTAGCGATCACGTTTGCTGATCAGACGTTTAGTGATCGTCCAAATAAGGTAAGTTGACCTCTTCCATGATCACATTTGTTTACAACGAACAATGATTTAGAAGAATCTGCTTCTATCCTGGTAGGCGCTGATTACGGCGGTCTGTCCGCCCTTGCTGGACCCTAACGCCTAGCGTCGTACCAGTACCTGCTGCTATGAAGCAGGGAGCAGCAGGTCACACATTGTTATGCCTGCAAATTACGATAACGGGACTAGAAACGAGTCACAAAACATACATGTTATATCATGATCCCCCTCCCGGAGAAGTAAGAATATGTTCATGCATATACCGTTATTGCGCATGCGCCGACCAGACATACAGGCTGATTAGTGCATGCGACAAATAACCGTACAGCAGAACTCAACTTGACTGTGCATCAAATTATCAGCACCCAGCGCTTGACACAATAATACTCAAAGTTTATGTTTCCTTACTGAGCACTACAGAAATCAATTAATGCTCACTACTACTGAGCATAATACTCATCAAACCTGTGCTCACTACATTATCACAAGTAAGAGGCAATTGAACAGACCACGCCTTTGCGCTAGCTGGTCAGCCGCCAATTACAGGAAACATAACAATCTCTATTTCATATCCTTCTCCGCGACACGGCTCACAAATATAGCTATTCACAAATTCAATACATTAATAACAGATAGAAACTACAACAGAAGATTTTCATCTATAATCTACAACATTTGTTAGTGTCTCATATGGGCCAACACTGTTTGCCGTAAATTCTCTCTATTTAGTAGGCACCCCGTCACAACCGTCCTCGCGGCGCCGATGACGCAGCTGACGTCATCCCCGCCGCTCAGGCCGTTATGACGTGTGGCGACCAAATACTCCCCCTTATCATCATCTCGTTCTTTATATGTACATACATGCACAAACTGAGTTATCAGACAAAAACGGCATCATTACAAAATGAACTCGTAATTCTTCTTGAACAAGATTATTTCTAATCAACGTGAACATGCTTGTAAAATAAAATTCATTACGGTTCATCATCACGGATAACCCAACAGGCTCTTGTATGAGTTTGCCCTGATGATGAAGATATGGTTAAACCCGTCTTAAGTTTACGTCCCCTCTACACCTAATATCATATTGGGACGGAACCACGGTTTTCTAACCACAGCCAGTCACAAGTCATGGATCAAACAAGTGACCCGGCGTTTATTAATTACATTCTACAAAAGGGGTCTAAAAGCCTAAATGAATCTAGAATGAGCGGGTGTCCAAACTTTACGTCTCACCAACATCTAGGGTCAGCATGAGACAGGACCTCACTTAGAAAGACTCATTCTACTACTGGAGAAGCCTGGGATCGATCCTGCGACGTCTAGCTGGCAAAGCTAGTAGCCTAATCACTACAGGCCTCAATAGTGAATTCAGAATAGGCTTCAGAAAGTTGGGGTATACTAGAAGTAAACCCCTCCAAAACCTACAAGCATGTTCATACAAAAATAATACTAAACATAGATTTAACATACCTTTCAATATACTTTCTATTTCCCCGTCACAATGTTGTGTTTACTCTTTACAACTTGACCTGCTGCTAAAGTGTCCGCTTTTTTTCAGGGTTTATATATCTATGAATACTACCGGAAAATCATGCCTACTCGTATTACCTTGCTTTGTTCGTGGGGAAGTGGAGATACCGGCCACAAACAAAGCCAGATAGCAAAATCGAGTAGATAATGGATTTGCGTTCAAATAGTATATTTTCCATAGGAAAAATTGATGAAACGACCCTATAATCAATGACATGACTCCTGTCAAAACGAACACCCACACAACACGTGACGGGAATAAAAATCATATATGGCACAATTTGGCGGTTGGCGATTTTTAGGCAAATTCTATAGGACTCGGCCTTTTAGCGGCCCCCTGTATTGTAAAAACAGCTCTCTATAAACCACTCATGCATACATCGTATGATATGTGCATGACTTGTTCATGGAGCCGCATAGTTTGCGTACCATATTTCACCTAAAATATTTCACTCACACCGCCCTACCATATATCTACTAAAATAATTTAGATGTGCATAAGCACCAGAGAGGTTTCCTATTCCATCTCGTAACAAAGGTTTCCCCTTTTGGAGAAAAAACAATCAGAAATGTTTTTTCTTTGTGTACAGAGATGGAATAGGATGAACCTATCTAAACAAGACAGCTATTTACACAACAGCCGTGCGAAGAATTACCTACTAAGGTAGTCTGCCCCCAAATTTTCTTTAGTAAAATTGCTATTAAGCTATGGTGGTTTGCCCCAGAATTTTCCTGTTCCCCTGACATTCTGTTTGTTAGCAAACGGATATCGTTTTAGTCTTACTGGTGGTGGCCTTTCTGGCTTAACAGATTTGATTGATTTCACAGGTTCTGACATAAATGTGGTACATATAATTTGGTCTGTCTGACATGTCAGTCCTGCAAGGCGCTGTTCTCTCAGCCCTTCTGTCTCCTCACTCTCCTCTGTTTCCTCACTCTCTACTGACGTTAGTGTGTGTGGGACGCTAACGTCACCGTCACTTTCCTGTTGCTCTGCAGTTTCAAAACTGCTGTCTTCAAATGAAGGCTCGTCGACGTCATTTCCGTCATGACTGTCTGTCGACATAATAGGTTTAGAGATCAGACAATGAGACGTCACAGTCTGACGCTCAACATACTGTTTCAGTATATTAGCGTGATATGTGTTAACATTTCCATTGACGTCAATTTTATAATCCATTCTGCTTACTACCTCAACCACTTCATAAGGACCTTTCCATTGAAGCAATAATTTATTACTGTCTGTCGGTAGTAACAACAGTACTTTGTCGCCGACGTCAAATTTACGCGACCTCGCGCCTTTATCATAATAAGCTTTCTGCTTAATCTGAACCTTCTTTAAATTATCACGCGCTAATTTGCATGTCTGCTCTAACCGTTCCCTAAGCTCAATAACGTATTGATACGTCGAAAGAACTTGCTCATCGCGTACCTCTTCAGCCCATAATTCTCTTAATATTGCCATTGGACCTCTGACGTTACGTCCATATAACAACTCAAAAGGGGAGTATCCTAAAGACTCTTGTGGGACTTCCCTTACCGCAAATAATAAAGCTGGAAGATATTTATCCCAATCTTTTGGACGTTCAGCACACATGCGACGTAACATCTGCTTTAACGTAGCGTGGAAACGCTCTATCAGTCCGTTGCAAATTGGGTGTCTCGGACTACACGTTAACTGTTGAAGAGAAAGAAGTCTGCTGACTTCCTTCATTACCTCAGCAGTAAACTGTGAACCACAATCAGTCAACATTTCATCAGGAATGCCAACCCTACTAAACATTTCAATAAGCGCTTCCGCGACACGTTCCGTCTCAATACTCGGTAAAGCTATCGCCTCTGGATACCTTGTCGCATAATCTATCATGGTTAAAATATACCGAGATTTCCTATCAGATCGAGGCTCAATTGGACCAACTATGTCCACTGCCACCCTCTTAAATGGCGTATCAATCAATGGCATTTTTCCTAGAGGTACTTTAGTGACCCGACCTTTCTGAATAGTTCTCTGACAAATATCACAAGATTTACAAAATCTAGCGACATCACCGCAAATACCGGGCCAGTAAAACTCAGTTACAACTCTATCCAATGTCTTCCTAATACCCATATGTCCAGACATAAGCGTTTCATGAGCCAGTTTCAACACCTTTCCTCGGAAACTTTGAGGGACCACAAGTTGGAAAGAGACTTTGTTACCCTTGGTGAACTCCCTATATGCCAAACCTTTTTTCTCAATAAACCTAGTTTCACCTCGGTTTAAACCACGACTCACAGTCTTGTTCCCAGATACAACCCTTTTCCTGATGTTTTCCAAAGTTGGATCATCAACCTGAGCTTGCTTGAAAGCCTCCTTGTCATCGTTAATGATCTGATCGGGAACCTTAAGTTTTCTGTAAGGCTTCTCCTCCTGCCTAGTTTGAGACCTAGTTACAGCCGCAGCTGAGAAATGAGACATATCAGGAAGTTTTGATCCATCAATGTTACCGATAACCAAATCGTACAACGTATCATCCATACACAAAGCTTCAGTTTTCCCAGTGAAAAAAGGACAATCAATGTCAATCATTGCCAAAGGATACCTTTGTGTGGATTCATCAATCAACGTAACATTTGATTCCTTCCCTAATAACTGACTATCCGAAACCAAACTTCTCCGAACGACACAGCCTGTACACCCAGTATCTCTTAATACAACCACCTTTTTATTATTAACCAATCCTTGTGCCGTCGGTAACCTTGCCTTTAAGAAGTAACAGACACCTTCCCTGGTTTCCTTACTACACTCCTCCCTATCCGAAATCAAAGGATCACCAACCTTATTTTCAAAAATACTTCCAATCTCATCACCTTTCCTAGTTACTTCCGTTTGACAAAAACTAACTTGGTGTGCTGCGCCACGTGGTGTGCTATTATTTTTACCGCGTCCGCGAAAAGACCCTCTGAAATTACCACGACCACGTGTATAACCACGACCTACATTCTGCGTATTCTCATTCTTAACCTGAGAACCTTGAGTCTCTACGCGCGTGTTAAAATTTTCTTTAACACCGCTATCCCCCACTCCAGTTGCTCCTACCTCTGCGCTATACAATTGTTTCCTGTCGGGGTTCTTAAAACATTTAATTGTTAAATGCCCCTTACCGCATATGCTACACTTGATATCCGGTCTACCACTCGGTTTGTTCGAGTCAACTTTGTCCTGTTTACCCTGCGCTGCGCCTCTATTATCGCGTTGCCCCTTATTAATGCAACTATATACGCCCCCGCGCGCTTCTGCAAACAAATCTGCCTCCCTAGCCATTTCATCTAAATTACCAAACTGTTTTGGCTTCAGATGTACATACAGTTCTCTATTACATGACTCCAGGAACTGATCCCTTGCCATGAAATCACAGACAGCCGGAAAAGATTTTTCTATCTTTGCCATATTAAGCCATTTTTCTAAATAACTTCTCAGTCTACTACTGAACTGTATGAACGTTTCTGATTTCTCGGGCCTACTATAACGAAACTGCTTCCTAAATCCGCGCTCTGTCATGTCAAAATTCTTTAATAAAGCGTCCTTTAACTTTTCATAATCCGCCGCATCCTCATTTGACAACCGGTCATATACATCAAGTGCGCGCCCTTTGAGCAATGCACTTAAATACGCGGCCCAAACACTTTTATCCCATTTATTAGCCGTAGCATATTTCTCAAATCTAGATAAATAACTATCCATTTTATCTTTACCCTCTTCAAAATAAGGTAACTTAGGATCCCGGGCATGAGCCACCTTCTCAGCTTTTTGCCTTTCAAATTCTAGCTCGAGCTTCGCTCTCTGCATTTCTAACTGATTCCTTAATTCTTGGTGCTGTAGCTCAAACCCATGTTTTATTTGTTCTAAATGGGCCTCACTAATCTCTTTTGCCTCCCTTTCAGTCTTAATGCGTGCCATTTCAAGTTCATGTGCCCTTTCCTTTTCCTTTTCTTCTACTTCTAACTTAGCTAGTTCATGTACCCTTTCCTTTTCCTTTTCTGCCCTTTCCTTTTCCTTTTCTTCAGACCTTAACCTTTCTAAATCCCTTTGCTCTTGCCTTTCTGCCCGCTCAATATCTTGCTGCTCTTTAACAAAACCTTGTAACTCCTTCCCCTCATAACCTAAGTCCTTTCCCATTTGCATTAAACGCTCCATTATTGATAACGTAAATCTCACGTTACTATCAAAACCACTATAAACTGATCAGTTATGATCAGTGATGATTGAATGGGCTTAACTAAAACGTTAAGATATGTGTTATACGCGTTAATCTAACTAAAACGTTAGTTATTAAAACACACGCGATTTGAAATGTCAAATGCTTTCAGCAAAGTATGACGTTGCGTACTAGTAGTCTAATATGACGTCATAAACCGACGACGTTTACAGTAAAATGCTACAATCCGAAGTTTTATCACATTACAAAACTCCGATCATAACAAGTCACCATTAATGTTTCTATTACGTCATACCTAACCTCAAGCCACAGCGTAAATATTAACGCTAACGTTATGTCAACGTCAGTAAATTGTTAACGTCACTACGTCAGAACCACGTGTGGGTAAGATCAATTAGTAGCTCCAATTTAACTTAGTAGAATGTCAGGTAACACAATTAAGTGGGGTCTACTTAAATTTTTCGTTACCAAGAAAAAGTGGGGTTTGCCTTGCCTTCCTGCTCAGAAATTATCGACTTGTCAGTATCCATTCAGTTGAATACATGGGTTTCGCACTTCATCAACGCAGGAAGGAAGTTTCAAGTTAATTTCTAAATGTGGCTGTCAATACATTTTTTTTTTTTTTTAAATTGATGATTCAGAGTATCAATGTGCTGTTCCACAGCCGGGAACACCAGCCAGAGATCAAATCCCACTTCTGACACCAAATGTTACATGTGGGTTTACGGCGTCCCGCAAACCCCCATGCTGACAAGACAACCGAGCGTGATCTCTGACAGGTGTACGGGCAGCTGTGGGGTAAGGCACAAGAAAGATGTTAAATGAATGACATGAATTATTTACAGTATCTACATACAACACTTACTAACACAAAACATCACAATTTGTTGCTTCTGTAGCCAACTCACGACGTCCGCTCCGAAGGCAAAACACTGTTCTGTGCTCGGAACGGGTGACGTGAATACCTACAGAAGCAAACAACAAAACAACAACAAAAACAAAGAAAAAGAAACAACACAAGACGCGACTGGCCAGTTATAACCTAGGGTGAATCCCCCACACGCGTGACACTTCCTCTCGCGAACTAGTAGAACTAGTCTATCAACATAGTCGATAATCTTAGATTTAGCGATCACGTTTGCTGATCAGACGTTTAGTGATCGTCCAAATAAGGTAAGTTGACCTCTTCCATGATCACATTTGTTTACAACGAACAATGATTTAGAAGAATCTGCTTCTATCCTGGTAGGCGCTGATTACGGCGGTCTGTCCGCCCTTGCTGGACCCTAACGCCTAGCGTCGTACCAGTACCTGCTGCTATGAAGCAGGGAGCAGCAGGTCACACATTGTTATGCCTGCAAATTACGATAACGGGACTAGAAACGAGTCACAAAACATACATGTTATATCATGATCCCCCTCCCGGAGAAGTAAGAATATGTTCATGCATATACCGTTATTGCGCATGCGCCGACCAGACATACAGGCTGATTAGTGCATGCGACAAATAACCGTACAGCAGAACTCAACTTGACTGTGCATCAAATTATCAGCACCCAGCGCTTGACACAATAATACTCAAAGTTTATGTTTCCTTACTGAGCACTACAGAAATCAATTAATGCTCACTACTACTGAGCATAATACTCATCAAACCTGTGCTCACTACATTATCACAAGTAAGAGGCAATTGAACAGACCACGCCTTTGCGCTAGCTGGTCAGCCGCCAATTACAGGAAACATAACAATCTCTATTTCATATCCTTCTCCGCGACACGGCTCACAAATATAGCTATTCACAAATTCAATACATTAATAACAGATAGAAACTACAACAGAAGATTTTCATCTATAATCTACAACATTTGTTAGTGTCTCATATGGGCCAACACTGTTTGCCGTAAATTCTCTCTATTTAGTAGGCACCCCGTCACAACCGTCCTCGCGGCGCCGATGACGCAGCTGACGTCATCCCCGCCGCTCAGGCCGTTATGACGTGTGGCGACCAAATACTCCCCCTTATCATCATCTCGTTCTTTATATGTACATACATGCACAAACTGAGTTATCAGACAAAAACGGCATCATTACAAAATGAACTCGTAATTCTTCTTGAACAAGATTATTTCTAATCAACGTGAACATGCTTGTAAAATAAAATTCATTACGGTTCATCATCACGGATAACCCAACAGGCTCTTGTATGAGTTTGCCCTGATGATGAAGATATGGTTAAACCCGTCTTAAGTTTACGTCCCCTCTACACCTAATATCATATTGGGACGGAACCACGGTTTTCTAACCACAGCCAGTCACAAGTCATGGATCAAACAAGTGACCCGGCGTTTATTAATTACATTCTACAAAAGGGGTCTAAAAGCCTAAATGAATCTAGAATGAGCGGGTGTCCAAACTTTACGTCTCACCAACATCTAGGGTCAGCATGAGACAGGACCTCACTTAGAAAGACTCATTCTACTACTGGAGAAGCCTGGGATCGATCCTGCGACGTCTAGCTGGCAAAGCTAGTAGCCTAATCACTACAGGCCTCAATAGTGAATTCAGAATAGGCTTCAGAAAGTTGGGGTATACTAGAAGTAAACCCCTCCAAAACCTACAAGCATGTTCATACAAAAATAATACTAAACATAGATTTAACATACCTTTCAATATACTTTCTATTTCCCCGTCACAATGTTGTGTTTACTCTTTACAACTTGACCTGCTGCTAAAGTGTCCGCTTTTTTTCAGGGTTTATATATCTATGAATACTACCGGAAAATCATGCCTACTCGTATTACCTTGCTTTGTTCGTGGGGAAGTGGAGATACCGGCCACAAACAAAGCCAGATAGCAAAATCGAGTAGATAATGGATTTGCGTTCAAATAGTATATTTTCCATAGGAAAAATTGATGAAACGACCCTATAATCAATGACATGACTCCTGTCAAAACGAACACCCACACAACACGTGACGGGAATAAAAATCATATATGGCACAATTTGGCGGTTGGCGATTTTTAGGCAAATTCTATAGGACTCGGCCTTTTAGCGGCCCCCTGTATTGTAAAAACAGCTCTCTATAAACCACTCATGCATACATCGTATGATATGTGCATGACTTGTTCATGGAGCCGCATAGTTTGCGTACCATATTTCACCTAAAATATTTCACTCACACCGCCCTACCATATATCTACTAAAATAATTTAGATGTGCATAAGCACCAGAGAGGTTTCCTATTCCATCTCGTAACAAAGATTCTATTTATCATATGACTTTTACAACGCATTTTATTCACGATTTTTTTAACAAAATGTCAATATTCCGCCATTAATAAACGCGACGTCGTTAAGGACGTCGTATATGTAACGTTACGGGGTGTATCTAACTAATTTGCATATTTAATCCACTAGTGGATTATTGAATTTATTACATGGCGTTATTACACTCTCAGACGCGACGTCATATGATAATTACGAATATAAAATGATTTATGAAGTGTACATGTTTTCTGGGCCAGACTAGCTAGTTTTTTTTAGGATTTCGAAAATACTTGAGGGTCACTGATGAGGCCTAATTAGCCGAAACTAGCTAGTCTGGCCCAGAAAACATGTACACTTCATATTTTTCAGTTCTGTGTTGTATTCCTTGCTTCCATAGGATAACCCTATTCTAGAACTTATTTAACGTCACTACAGCTGGTGTCTGGGAATGTGTGGCGGCCGTAAAAGGTCTCCCTGCCCTGCATCATAGTGTAGTTTATATTTTCTTGTCCTTTGGGATCATTGGTTCCAATTGTAGAATTTCGAAAATATCTGAGGGTCACTGATGAGGCCTAATTGGCCGAAACTAGCTAGTCTGGCCCAGAAAACATGTGCACTTCATATTTTTCAGTTCTGTGTTGTATTCCTTGCTTCCATAGGATAACCCTATTCTAGAATTTATTTAACGTCACTGCAGCTGGTGTCTGGGAATGTGTAGCGGCCGTAAAGGTCTCCCTGCCCTGCATCATAGTGTAGTTTATATTTTCTTGTCCTTTGGGATCATTGGTTCCAATTGTAGAATTTCGACAATACTTGAGGATCACTGATGAGGCCTAATTGGCCGAAACTAGCTAGTCTGGCCCAGAAAACATGTACACAGCATATTTTTCAGTTCTGTGTTGTATTCCTTGCTTCCATAGGATAACCCTATTCTAGAACTTATTTAACGTCACTGCAGCTGGTGTCTGGGAATGTGTGGCGGCCGTAAAAGGTCTCCCTGCCCTGAATTCCTTGCTTCCACAGTATAACCCTATTCTAGAACTTATTATTAGAACGAAAAAGGCATATACAATAAACATATTATCACAGTATCACATTTCGCGGCTGTTCCCTGATTTTACGAACCACACTTGACACTCCACGACTCGTGTGATTCTTTAATCTGGAAACATCAACACTACGTGAAACAATGCGGCAGACCAAGTACTTAAGTAATAAAGTGAATTTATTAATTGACTATCCTGTATTACACGAGGTCAACCAATATTAACCGAAGGTCAAAAATCATAAATCATGATTTTTAATTGTGTCAATTAAAAAAAATGTCATTAATCAAGTAATTTCGTATCGGCCAAGTTACAGGTCCTCAGTCAGCTATATTGGCATCGGCCTTCGGCCTCGAGCCAATACGGCAGACCGCGAACCCGAAATTATTTGATTAATAACATTAGATTATTATATACCTGTCTACTACCAGTTTCCAATACGAAAATACAGAATCCCATACCTTACGCGAGTTCACCATCATTTAAAACGGGGCTACCTGAGCTCTGGCATATGCTGCGATGTTAGAATAAAAACAGCTATATGAAACGCGGAATTAGAGTATAAACATAACGACGTCACATACAGAAAGTAACGTAACGTAACGTCAAACCTTCCCGCTAATTTTACGTTTGAAAAATGACCTCTCGTGGTTGTTCCCAGATCTTACGTATCACACTCGATGTTCCGTGTCTCGTGTGATTAAGTGATACAGAAACACTCACTCGATGTGATACGCCGCGGCATATCAAGGTTCTGAAGTAATAATGTGTATTAACCCATATATGCCTAGTGGCCCTTTTTTGGGACGCTGGCAAACAGTGTAGACCCAGATCAGACGCCGCATAACGCGGCGTCTGATCTGGGTCTACACTGTTTGCTCAAAGAACATACATTTTTGTACAACTTACATTAAACAAAACAAATCTGACACCCCTATAATTGAAAATGGACAACTCCAAATTTATAAGATGGAAGATTCCATTGTCATATATGGGTTAATTATATACCTACAAAAATACTGCTGCCTACTTCCAGTTCTCCGACACACAATCAGAGAGCCACACTAGGCTCGCGTTTCCGATTCCGTTTCACCAGCCTTTCTAACGAGGCTACCTCTGAAGTCGGGCATTTACTGCCGGATGTTAGAAAGCAGCCAGGTGTAACACGGAACCAGACGTGTAAACATGATGGCGTAACTTTGCGTCAAAAGTTCCAGCTCGTGACCAGTTGCGTTTCATACTTTAAAAAGCGTCAAAATAAATTATTTTTATTACTTATACATGTAAATACATTAATTTCTATCCGTTATGTAAAGAAAAATTCTGGTTTGCGGGCTTAAATTGAAACATAAAAACAGGTGCACACGAACACGCAAAAGCTCCACTGACGTCAGAACGTTGCCATCGTCAAATCGTGTTGGAGAGAACCACTTTTTTGACGTCTCTTAATGATCACGTGGCGTCGCGTGAGGTATGAACAGCATTGCGTTCCAATAGTCAACTATAGGGGTTTTCTGTAAATGCTGGGAGAATTTACATATTTAAGAATGAATGTATTTTAACGTTCGTTGAAGTATGATCAACATCGGGTCGCGAACAAAGTAAGTTAACCCCGGACGGGTTCATTTAAACTTTTCAGGTGTCATACTCCAATAAACGTTACACAAATTATGTTAACGTTTTTTTTTCATCCATTTCGTTGCGAAGAATTCTGGTTTGACGGCATTTATTAAAAGAAAAAAAAAACTGCTGCACGCAGTTTTTCTATTAACAGTATTTCCGGCTTTGACTGCCATACGAGTCAGCACAAAATGTAGTCCAGTTTGGCGCAGTAATCAAAATTACACAAGCGTATTAGTTATCCTATAAGCGCAATACAATTTTTTTAGCAGACAACTTGACGATATCGATCAGAGAATAGATTCAGCATTTCATATTAATCAACTGCATCGTGCGACGGGGTTGGCAAACACTGTATACCCAGGTCAATGCGGCGTCTGCTTAGCCGTCTGCTTATGTTCTACACTGTTTTTTTAGCAGTGCTGTCAATATTTAACCCTTAAAGACCAGCCTATTGTAGGACAAGGTCAGCTGCAGACAAGAATATTAATTGGTTTTCTGACTTTCTAGCTCAGTTACAACTTAGGTGTATATTGGACTTTGCGTACACAGATGTGACTGGAGAAATACGAAAGAAAGGCTTCCCTTACAACCCTGGAATATGATGTAGGTCCTGTGATTTAACTCTAGGTGCCATATTTAGCAGAATGGACGAGCCCAACTTCAGTGATGGAAGAGTGCACTCCAGAAACTCAAGGCAGTGAATAAACCAAAGCACTGACAACACTCTTGCCGATTGTCTCTGAGTGCAGGCTAGTCATGAACGGGGACTTGGACTGCTTCGTTTAAACTTAAAATGTTAGTAACTAATGCAAAATGTGTTGAACAAGATCAGCATCATCTGTTCTGCGGGGTTTGATCTGGGTCTACATTGTTTGCCAGATTCATGTGCAGATTTTAAAGATAACACATACATGTACCAAACACTGACAAACGACGCGGCTATGTTAGGGTTGATTGTTTATCATTCGACCTGAAGTTACTAATAAGAAAAGCGCTTCAGTGCTAACGTTTACGTGACTATCACTGACTTGTCAGAATAACATTTTTTCTTGTAGAAAATAGCCGCAGTGAGATCAGGGTATTCCATAAGACTAAAGGGGGTTATCCTGGGATCATAGGGTGAGCTTGGCAAACAGTGAAGACCAAATTTCAGAGTTAAATGAAACAGTTTAAATCTCAGCCCAGGACTATTACCCCAACATGCATTCGGAAGCAATCGACCCACCAGCACTCTCAGTGCTTTGATTCTCAAACCAAACGATTGCATTAGGCACCATTCCCTTGAGCAAAAAAGGTTAAATCA
This sequence comes from Lucinisca nassula, assembly GCA_963580285.1. Classification (NCBI taxonomy): domain Eukaryota; kingdom Metazoa; phylum Mollusca; class Bivalvia; order Lucinida; family Lucinidae; genus Lucinisca; species Lucinisca nassula. The sequence continues at coordinate 43,486,371 of OY757010.1, read as the reverse complement.
ATCAACCATCTGGTTACCAGTCCGGCCACGTCGATCCTGTGCAACACCTTCACACCAGTACGGATAGAAACCACATGTTCAGGAACAAACTTTTAATTTGTAATGTAAGGTGGTGCCTAGAAAAGAAGAAACTGAAATTTGTTCTCAAAAAGCATTAAGTCAGAGTGTATTGCAACGTTTTTCATTAAAGGACTGGACAGTTAAGAGCTGATCGGAAAGCGGATGACGTTGACATTGATTTTGGGTGCCACATTTGATCTATTGTCTATTGGAGCGTCATCTTACTATATACAGAAGACGCTAGTGGACGTCGACGTAGCGGAAGACCAACATCAGTACGTCAAGATCGATGCATCCGTCAGACGCATCTGCGACACAGATTTCCACCGGCAGCTGCTACTCTGTACCTGTAGATAAACAAGGGGTTTCAACAACCGACTAATAAGCGCTGACACTGTTCGTCGCCCTTATGCGATGCACGTTTGAGAGCTAGACGTCCCTGTCGTGACCAGAATTAACACGTCGACACAGTAAGGAACGCTTACACTGGTGCATGGAATACGTAAATTGTCGTCTAAGCGACTGATGTGATATGCGTTTCAGTGACAAATCGCACTTCAGCGTGAATCACGCCAACTCTCGTTTCCGGGTGTTTCGATGTATAGGTGTAAGGTAAGCCGAGGCGACGCATGCGTAATAGAGCGAGACAAACCGGTTGGAACAAGCGTAATTGTTTGGCGAGGAATTGCATGAAGTTAGCGAACGCAGCTTAGTGTCAGTAAGAACATTCAAGACAATGGCTGAGACGTGGACTGAACAGCGAGACGTTATATCAATCAAGTGCTTCGGCCTCACATGGTTCCATTTATTTGTTTACGCTCAGAATCCGGGATATTTTATCCAGCAGGTTTACGCGCGAGCTCATAGTACTGTTCTTACTCAAAAATTTATTCAAGCCAATGGAATTCATGTATTGGACTAGCCAGCCTTTCTCCTCCGATCTCTTTCCCATACAGTAGCTTCGGGGAAAGGTATCCACAACCGACCAGACAAAAACTGTTACTTATGGGCAGTAGCATTTTTAAAACTTGAATTTTAATGTTTGGTTTTGAAAACGTAAACAGTTTCTTTCAAAAATTTGAAACATGGAATGGCACTTCATAATACCACCGGTGTATAGACATCTGCCAACATTTCATGTAATTGAACTGGCAGAACTACTTTTCTAAATTTTAAAATCTTTTTAGAAAGGCTTTCTGTAAGTTTTCACAATGTTATGATTTTGTCATAGAATCTGTCATTTCAGTGCCTTTGGCGCTTTGATTCACGAAGTCACGCAACGGAGATCGCGGTTAGTAGCTGGATTGGTGACCGCGTTGCTTGACTTCGTGGACGACCCGGCCTTTGCTACAACATGTTTTCGTGCAGAAAGAAGAAAAATAATATGTGGATACCCCTCTTAACTGGGCTATAATCTTATGTGTCTTCTACAGCCTCTGTTCTAACCAGAGAAAGGTTGACGAAGCTAAAGCTCTCGTCCCACTGGGTGGATGTTTATAAGCATTTCAGTCTTTGTTGGTCGACAAGGTCTTATTGTAGGTTTTGTCGTGCGCTGACTCATATTTTTTGTGGGTGTTACGAGATGGAATAGGAAACCTCTCTGGTGCTTATGCACATCTAAATTATTTTAGTCGGTATAAGGTAGGGCGGTGCGAGTGAAATATTTTAGGTGAAATATGGTAGGCAAAATGTGCTGCTCCATGCACAAGTCATGCACATATCATACGATGTATGCATGAGTGGTTTGTGGAGATCTGTTTTTACAATACAGGGGGCCGCTATAAGGCTGAGTTCTATAAAATTTGCCTAAAAATCGCCAACCGCCAAATTGTGCCATATATGATTTTCATTCCCGTCACGTGTTGTGTGGGTGTTCGTTTTGACATGAATCATGGCATTGATTTATAGGGTCGTTTCATCATTTTTTTCCTATGAGAAATATACTATTTGAACGCAAATCCATTATCTACTCGATTTTTGCTATCTGGCTTTAATTGTGGACGGTATCTCCACCTCGCCACGATTTTAGCAAGCTAATAGGAGTATGCATGATTTTCCGGTAGTATTCATAGATATAACAAGTTGGCTTCCTTCAAAAAAGGAATCCAATACCTGGGCTGGCAATTTTTCTAAACTTTGGGTTTTGGATTATTTTTAAAACACATAAGATAATCAATTCACCAGCAGTTTATTTGTAGAAAAAAATAAATAAATACAAAATTATTGGATCTATTTGTTATCTAAAGTATTTTAATTGTCTGCAATTAAAGGAAAAGCAAAGCTTTTTTAGAATAGCTTATTGGTACTCTTATTAAGCAATAATAATCACATTGTTACAATATCAATACTAAAGCATGATTCGTTGAGAGATATGCAGTCATATACAATTTAAAATGTTTTAGAAGTTGCTTCTAGATAATTCTTTAAACTGAATGACTTACTACATGCTAAAGTGTATTTTGATTGGATTTTATTGTTAAAGACCTAGATTTTATCTTTACACAAAAGTGTCTTTTGGCTAGATTTAACGTAATGTAAGTACTTACTAATACTAGATCTGTCACGAAAAATTATTCCCTTGGGTGGTTATAATAATGGAGGATAGGATTCTCGCGAAGATTAATATAAAAAAAGCCACCATTTTTTTCTGTAATTTAAGCAAATGGCAGGAATATCTGCACATTATAAAATGCTAAAATTTGCTTAAGTCTCATCAAAACATTTCAATCGTTCAAGTATTTGAAAGTGTTTCAAATTAAACTTAACTGCTTTGCACCGTTCAGTCCATTATGTGACTTATTTTGTGCATCGTTTGAGAGCTGTTTCAAAGTCTGACTAAGGCTAAACTAATGTAAATGTTTATTTTACGTCAGTTTTCCTATGCGGTTGAATAGTCTCAATTTATTAGTAGTATTAGTAGTATTAGTGCCTACGAATTCCCAAAGTTTGTCTGCCCATTGGTGAATGAACATGTATCCAGCTTCAATCTCCATTTGTATATATATATATATGACGTCACAAATCCGAAGATTTGGTTTCATGTTTTACCAAAAGCGTAGAACGGCGTCTCGGGTTAGAAGTCTTAGTTACATGTTTTTACCTAAAGTTTTACACACAGTTACATGTTTTATTTACCCAAGTAGACAGCTACACAGACTTCTATTTTAAAAACGGACGATTGTAGAGGATGGCTGATAACGTGATTTGTCCGAGCGCTACTGTAGGTCAATGAATGTACATCACAGATTCGTAAAGCTATCTGATGGATTCTCTTCGTCTATTAATAGAAAATTACTCTGCAACACCGACAGGGATAAGATTCCAAATACCTACATGAACATACTTTCACCTAATATGTAAATCATCGTAATAAATGCAGCTTATAATAAAGGAAAGAAATTTTACCGCATTCTGCTTTTTCTGATCGGTTTGATGCAGACCTTGTATTTTTCTTAAAAATAAAAAGTTTATTCCTTGGCATTCCCATAACGTTACAAAGTCAAAGTAATATACACTCCTGCAAACATTACTTTATTGAGAGAAAATGTGGAGTGTGCAAGGGTATTATTCCTCAAAACATCACGATAATACACCCGTGCGACACAATGCATTCTTCCACATCTCCAAAATGGCTTCTTTTCTGATGAAAATCCTTGATATTTTTTTCTTATTTATACTGCAACAATAGGTTGTGGGCACTCGTTAGGACCACCTCTGATAGGCGATTCTTACCCACAACCTATGTCTTGGAGCAGACATTACACTAACACCCTTGCAGTGAACACTGATGTTACGTAGAAGAGAAGGCAATGATTTATGTAATAAAAAGTGGGGATTGCGGAGATAAAGATTAGTGTTGTAACTCTGCTAAAAAGAAAGTTTAGAATGGCTTCACTGAGGCGGCTCTAGCGGACCTCCAAGGATCGAGAATAAGGAAAAGAAGACGATTTTTAAAACATGCCACTCTTACTTTTTTATCGCATTTGTATGTTAATTCAACATAGTTTTAAACCTGTATCAGAAATGCAAAGATTCAACACCTGCTTTTGGGTCGATTGTTTTATAATCGATCCAAAGTTAATAAAAGGCAAATAAAACAAGGCAACGCAAGCGTAGCATCCCCTCGCAACTGCATACCATTCAACAACATGAAAATCCAATCTGAATATGTTAGACAAATTAGACATAATAGATTACCTTTGACTTTGCCCCTGCTAATTGGGGCTTGAAGAAGTATGGGCAAGATGCTTCAATGCAGAACTGAATCCGACCGCACATGAGTACTAGTTAACCGCTTATAGGATCTAATCCTGCCCAGGTTAAGCGGTACGAGTTGGACCGTCCATGATTATAAACCCAATTGGTTTTATTGGGTCAAAGGAACTGAGGTGTGGAAGGTTTGATGCTACTACGAAGAATACTGTGTCTTCTATCCTGCTCACAAGGTTTTCAAGGTCAAGTCCATTGTGACCTTGACCTTTGACCCCTGACCTTGAAATTCAATAGGGTTCATCCTCTGTACATGGTGAACATTTGTGGAAGGTTTGATGCTTCTACGATGAATACTGTGTCTTCTATCCTGCTCACAAGGTTTTCAAGGTCAAGTCCATTGTGACCTTGACTTTTGACCCCTGACCTTGAAATTCAATAGGGTTCATCCTCTGTACATGGTGAACATTTGTGGAAGGTTTGATGCTTCTACGATGAATACTGTGTCGTCTATCCTGCTCACAAGGTTTTCAAGGTCAAGTCCATTGTGACCTTGACCTTTGACTCCTGACCTTGAAATTCAATAGGGTTCATCCTCTGTACATGGTGAACATTTGTGGAAAGTTTGATGCTTCTATGATGAATACTGTGTATTCTATCCTGCTCACAAGGTTTTCAAGGTCAAGTCCATTGTGACCTTGACCTTTGACCCCTGACCTTGAAATTCAATAGGGTTCATCCTCTGTACATGGTGAACATTTGTGGAAGGTTTGATGCTTCTTCGATGAATACTGTGTCTTCTATCCTGCTCACAAGGTTTTCAAGGTCAAGTCCATTGTGACCTTGACCTTTGACCCCTGACCTTGAAATTCAATAGGGTTCATCCTCTGTACATGGTGAACATTTGTGGAAGGTTTGATGCTTCTACGATGAATACTGTGTCTCCTATCCTGCTCACAAGGTTTTCAAGGTCAAGTCCATTGTGACCTTGACCTTTGACCCCTGACCTTGAAATTCAATAGGGTTCATTCTCTGTACATGGTGAACATTTGTGGAAGGTTTGATGCTTCTACGATGAATACTGTGTCGTCTATCCTGCTCACAAGGTTTTCAAGGTCAAGTCCATTGTGACCTTGACCTTTGACCCCTGACCTCGAAATTCAATAGGGTTCATCCTCTGTACATGGTGAACATTTGTGGAAGGATTGATGCTTCTACGATGAATACTGTGTCTTCTATCCTGCTCACAAGGTTTTCAAGGTCAAGTCCATTGTGACCTTGACCTTTGACCCCTGACCTTGAAATTCAATAGGGTTCATCCTCTGTACATGGTGAACATTTGTGGAAAGTTTGATGCTTCTACGATGAATACTGTGTCTTCTATCCTGCTCACAAGGTTTTCAAGGTCAAGTCCATTGTGACCTTGACCTTTGACCCCTGACCTTGAAATTCAATAGGGTTCATCCTCTGTACATGGTGAACATTTGTGGAAGGTTTGATGCTTCTACGATGAATACTGTGTCTTCTATCCTGCTCACAAGGTTCCGGACAGACACACACACAGAAACACAGACACACTGACACACAGACACACACACTAACACACGGACGCACGGCACCGATGCTATATCCCCATTCGCAACTTTGTTGCGAGGGGATAAAAAATGATGCCCACGTGACAATCACTGATTTGGGGAAACCAATATTATCATTATAAATAGAAAACGTCGCGCTATTTTTGTCGATGTTACATGTAAGTCAGAGCTATCTATAGAGTCTGGTCAGGAATCGTGTGCTGGGTTTCGCAAACACTGAATACCGGTATCAGAATATGGCGCGGAATGTGGCGTCTGCTCAGCCGGCTGCTCAGGACTACACTGTTTGCTTAAATACTGGCATTTATGGGGCAAACAAAATAGGTCAGGCCAATGCCAGGCTGCCTACGCCATGAAAGGAATACAAAAACAGTATCTTAATATAGCCCGCGCTCTCACGCGACGACTTTCGGAAAATACTATTAATAAAACTGTCAGAAAGAAATGGAGGTTTGCACATATGTATGCTAAGCCGAACACAAAAAAAGACAATATAATGTTACTTTTCGCACTTCTGCTTATAATACATCTTAGAACCTAGGAATATTTTAGAGCAAAACTTTTAAAGGAGGTATCGTTATTAGACATACAGCATAGACCCAGATCGGATAGACAGTACATCGCGTCTTATCAGGGTCAGCACTGTTTGCCATACATACAGCAACATTTTCATTTCAGTTTAGAACATGATTCAGGTCCGTACGCAGACTCTATAAAACGTGGGGAGGGTGAGAATTCCGGGTAATTTGTAGAATGTGAAATACTGCATGAATTTGAGATAATTTTCCAAATTAGGAGGGGTGGGTGGGGGCTGTCACTCCTGCGTACGGGCCTGCATTAAGAGGTAGAATGAACAAATTACTTTGTTTAAAAACATTGCACTGAAATCACTGTCATTCAGTAGCTGGGATGCAGTGGTGGGACGGACTGAGCGAGAAGAAGCGAGAGAGGAGAAACTATGGCAGTCTGGATCCTGATCAGCAGAAACATTCGATGGATCTACACTGTTTGCAAAGGAGAAGTTGGATAAAATAATATATTACATGCATAACAGAGAAATACTATGATTTCTACCAGACATAATCTCGGTCCCCGCCCACCGGGGCTTGAAGAAATAGATGGGCTGCAAGATGCCTCCACGCAGAGCTGAAACCATACGCACACGAGTACTGGTAAACCGCTTAGAGGATCTAAGTCTGTCCAGGCAATGCGGTGCGAGTCGGACCGTCCATGCTTATAAACCTAATTAGTTTCATTGGGCGACAGGGCTTCAGATGTTATTTCAACTCAATGGCGGGTAAAAGTCCAACAAAATTGGAAGCAGCGTCTTCAAAATGACCTATACAGTGTTGACGGGGACGTTAAACCTCAAATCAACCAACCAACCAGACATACTCTTGGTATTTTCCTTTTTGCTGAGAAAAAATATTTCCTCTTAGCCGGAGAAATAAATCTCTTTAGCTGGAACTGCTTTATGTACAAGATACAAGATACCGCTTTTGCAGTGAAACCGTTATATTCAAACGCGTGAAAGTTTCAGTCACCTCGACGTCATTCATGACGTCATTGCAATGGTGTCTGGGAAGATATCAACGCGTGACGTTTGAGTCGGATCCAGCTCTTAAACAAAAGAAAACATGGACATGACCATTGAATAGGCTGTGCGTTTTGCTTTATTTAATCTCACATTTTACTTGTTTTATCACTGAAACACTTTGTTTCTTCTATTTATGTTCAAAACTGTAGAAAGCGCTTTCAAAATGGCGGCCATCCAGTTTTTCTTCCACCCAGTTTCTGTAACACTACGCTGATTGAACCGTTAACATGAGCTGTAAACAGTCAACTGAACGGAAATTCACTGAGACCCAAAATCCAAGATCAATTCGGTCCTTAAAGTCTGTGGAAGTGCATGTAATATAGATATTATTAATTTCTCCTATTTGAAATGTGGGATTAATAAACATCGGGGGGTAAAAAAATTCGTTAAAGAAACTCGTGCTCCGCAGTCGTTTCTTTATCGGATTGTTCTACCTCCCTCGGTATTTCAAATAGGATATATACATGTACCTGTAATAACTTTTCCAGCACATATTAGTGCATATGAGGCTAAGCATTATCAAGGAAATATTATAAATCTGTTGAGATGATTGGATATAAGTGTGTACAGAAGGGAAATACGTAAACACATTAACAAATGATAATTTAATAATTTGGAAAATCTTGAAGGAAAATGCTTCCAGTACAACACCAAGAACGTCATTTATTTTATTTTTTTCACTGAATACTTTTCTTATAATGAAACGATTTAACGAGTACCCACAATCTACGTTATAAAGCAGTGTTTCTGTTGGTTGTTTTTGTCCGCGTGACTATCGCTGGCTATGAACAAAACCCAGGCAGCAGTGTTTAGTCTTCTCCCTGTGCCATCAGAGCGCTGTGTAAAACGTAAAAACTAGACTGGGGTATTAACTTATCCATCGACACAAAGAAAAGATGGACTCGGGTTATCCGTGATGATGAACCATGATGAATCTGATTTTACAAGTGTGTTCATGTTGAGTAGAAATAATTTTGTTCATGCAGAATTATGAGTTCATTTTGTAATGATGCCGTTTTTGTCTGATAACTCAGTTTGTGCATGTGTGTACATATAAAGAACGTGATGATGATAAGTGGGAGTATTTGGTCGCAACACGTCATAACGGCTTGGGCGGCGGGGATGGCGTCAGCTGCGTCATCGGCGTCGCGAGGACGGTTATGACGGGGTGCCTACCAAATGCAGAGAGAATTTACGGCAAACAGTGTTGGCCCTTATGAGACACTAACAAATGTTGTGGATTATAGATGAAAATCTTTCTGTTTGTAGATAACCCGACAGGCTCTTGTAAGAGTTTGCCCTGATGATGAAGATATGGTTAATCCCGTCTTAAGTTTAAGTCCCCTCTACACCTAATATCATATAGAGACGGGACCACGGTTTTCTAACCACAGCTAGTCAAAAGTCATGGATCAAACAAGTGACCCGGCGTTTATTAATTACATTCTACAAAAGGTGTCTAAAAGCCTAAATGAATCTAGAATGAGCGGGTGTCCAAACTTTACGTCTCACCAACATCTAGGGTCAGAATGAGACAGGACCTCACTTAGAAAGACTCATTCAACTACTGGAGAAGCCTGGGATCGATCCTGCGACCTCTAGCTGGCAACGCTAGTAGCCTAATCACTACAGGCTTCAACAGTGAATTCAGAATAGGCTTCAGAAAGTTGGGGTATACTAGAAGTAAACCCCTCCAAAACCTACAAGCATGTTCATACAAAAATAATACTAAACATAGATTTAACATACCTTTCAATATACCTTCACTTTCCCGTCACAATGCTGTGTGTATACGATACAACTTGTCCTGCCGCTAAAGTGTTCGTTTTTCTCAGGGTTTTTATATCTATGAATACTACCGGAAAATCATGCATACTCATATTAGCTTGCTAAAATCGTGGCGAGGTGGAGACACCGTCCACAATTAAAGCCAGATAGCAAAAATCGAGTAGATAATGGATTTGCGTTCAAATAGTATATTTCCCATAGGAAAAAAAATGATGAAACGACCCTATAAATCAATGCCATGACTCCTGTCAAAACGAACACCCACACAACACGTGACTGGAATGAAAATCATATATGGCACAATTTGGCGGTTGGCGATTTTTAGGCAAATTTTATAGAACTCAGCCTTATAGCGGCCCCCTGTATTGTAAAAACAGATCTCCACAAACCACTCATGCATACATCGTATGATATGTGCATGACTTGTGCATGGAGCAGCACATTTTGTCTACCATATTTCACCTAAAATATTTCACTCGCACCGCCCTACCTATACCGACTAAAATAATTTAGATATGCATAAGCACCAGAGAGGTTTCCTATTCCATCTCGTAACAGTGGGAGTAAGCCAGAACAATGGTTTATGTTTTTTTGTGTGTGTGTCTCTGTGTCTTTTTTGTCATTCCGACCACATTCGCCGAGTTTAGTGTTCCTCTTGAGGTCATCATTAATGGAATAAATTCTTTTTGGCTTTCTCTGACATTTGTAACCGAACCAGTTTACAGAATACGACTATGCTGACAAGAAACGCTACTCCAACAACGACACCAAGTATTCCAGATACGATGTATAGTGTTTTCCTTGAGAATTGTGCTCCACATTCTTCCATGTCCGAGTCTTGCCCCTTTTCTTGTTTGCCTATAAATACATACACATAAGATTAGCTTTAGACATTACGATAACACGCCTATACAAATACGCTGTAAACTTAACCACCGATGAGGCGGTTCTAACGAGTGCCCACAATCTTTATTTTGAGCAGAAAAAAAAATATCACAATTTTTCATCATAAAATTTTCATTTTTACGGCGATAAAGGTGGCAATTTATTTGAATAGGCGTGTTTGCGTAATGTCTAGGTGTGTTTTCGTGATGAACAGCTTTGAAAGTCACATTACGATTGGGTTGTGCAGGCCTCAGTGGCTCAGTCGGATGCGCGTCTGACTGGTGATCAGGAGGACGCGGGTTCGACTCCCGTCGGGGTCGGCAACATTCTTTTGTGGAGATTGATCATGAAATCTTTTCTACGGTCATTCTCTCCCTTCCGCTGATTCAAGAAGGGCAGTTGTCAGTTTCTGGCGAAAGAATGTGCACTGTACTGGTTAACCGCTTACGTATAAGCCTGCCCGGGAAAGTGTTGATAGGTAAACTGACCGGCTCAAAAATGACCTGGAATGTGGTTTGAATGGCAAATTTCTTCTAAACATATTTATTGGCTTCGGACTGCCCGGGATTGTGAAAATGGCCGCTTCACACAAATGTAGCAGAGCAAACTTGTAATCTTATATATTCTTGCCTTCTAAAGAAACCTGTTGAAACATTATTTGTTTTCAGCGAGCTTCCAAAATTCAATTTCAATACATTAAATTTCATGTTGTTGCAAATATTAACATTAAACCCAGTTGTTGATTTTTGCAAACTGCATTGTATGTACATTTTACCACATTCCTTCCTGGGCACTGATGTCATGCTGAATTAAAAGTTGACCAAGGACAAGACATTGTGGCTGTTGAAATGAACATTAGAAATATTCTAACACAGCGCGCCTATAGAGGAAATTGAACTGATCTGTGTTTTATTATGAAGAAAATCACTATTCGAAAGAGCGTGACGAGTGACGTCATTAAAAGCCGCCGTTTGATACGTCACTAGAAAATTCCTTGCCGTTAGACGGTGAAACGTTATTTTCTCGCATAACAAACAGCACACAAGCACAAAGTTGTGTGTGATACAGTCAATATATTTTGCAGGATCTCTTCTTAATGGTGAAAGGCCGTGAGAATTTGGAGGAAACAACAACATTATTGCCGATTTTCAGCGTGTTAGAATCGAAATAGATAAGCTCTAGTCGGTCAGTTGTAAGTAGACAAATCACGCACGCTACGCGCTCGTGATTTGATCTACTTTACAAATGACCTCCAAACTGTGATTTATTACTCAACAAATCACGGGTAATAAAACATGCAGCAGAAGGCAGTTTTGAAAAAAAATATATATATATAAAAACCGGTACATATTATACAGATACATTTCTTAAGTAAAGGTGGTTCCCAGTGTGTACGGGTAATAAAACATGCAGCAGAAGGCAGTTTTGAAAAATATATATAAAAAACCGGTATAAAACAGATTCATATTTTTCTATAGCAATGACCCCAATAGTGCTGTCTGAATTTAATTATGCCATCTGCTTATTATCCCCACGCTTTTTAAAAAAAAGCTTGCGGGGATATTGTGAACGCCTCCGTCCGTCTGTCCGTCCGTCAGCCATCTCCCCTTAACCACTGGCTGGAATGCAACCATATTTGCTACATGACTTCCTTACATGGTGAGGGCGCGCGAGAGGGACGTTATAGTTGGCTCCGCCCAAAGGGGCCATCTCAAGGTGTCAAAAGGTCACGCTACACTGTAAAAGTCACGCTATCACCTAGTGCCTACATTTCTCCACCAATTTCAATATAACTTCACACAAGTGTTCCTTATAACAATATCTCGAGCAAGTTCAACTTTAGAGGTCGTGGCCTCAAGGGCAAGGTCACTGTGGCTATTTATAGAAAAACTTTGTCATCACTCTAGCGCCTACATTTGTCCACCGATTTCAACATAACTTCACACAAATGTTCCTTATGAAAATATCTCGAGCAAATTTGACTTTCAAGGTCGTGGCCTCAAGGTCAAGGTCACTGTGGCTATTTTTAGAAAAACTTTGTAATCGCTCTAGCGCCTACATTTCTTGACCAATTTCAATATAATTTCACAAAAATGTTCCTTTGGACAATATCTCGAGTGTGTTTGTCTTTCAAGGTCATGGTCACTGTGGCTATTTTTAGAAAACCTTTGTCATCGCTCTAGCGCCTACTTTTATTGTCCGATTTCAATATAACTTCACACAAATTATCCTTATGACAATATCTTGAGCGAGTTTGACTTTTAAGGTCAAGGTCGCTGTGCCTATTTTTATAAAAAAAACTTTGTCATCGCTCTAGCGGCTACATTTCTTGTCCAATTTCAATATAACTTCATACAAATGTTCCTTATGACAATATCTCGAGTGAGTTGACTTTCAAGGTCATGACCTCATGGTCAAGGTCACTGTGGCTATTTTTATAAAACAAAAAACTTTGTAATCGCTCTAGTGACTACATTTATTGATGAATTTTTAATATCACCACGCTTTTAAAGAAAGCGTTGGGGGATATTGTGAACGCCTCCGCACGTCTGTCCATCCGCCCGTCACGCTATCTCCTCCTTAACCACTGGCTGGAATGCAACCATATTTGCTACATGACTTCCTTACATGGCGAGGGCGTGCCAAAGGGACGTTACAATTGGCTCCGCCCAAAGGGGCCATCTCAAGGGGTCAAATGGTCACGTCTGCTATGTGGAAAAAGCGTGGGATTTGCGATGGCTTGCCATCGACTGCTCGCTCTAGTTAGTGCTTGTAAACCTGTCTTAAATCGGTCCTCGCCCATCGGGGCTTAAAGAAAGAGAGGGGCTGCATGGTAATCCCATGCCGACCTAAAACCGATTGCACACGAGCACTGGTAACCGCTTAGATGATCTAAGACTGCTAAGGCAAAGCGGTGCGACTCGGTCAATGCTTATAAACCCTATTGGTTTCATTGGGCGACAGGGCTTGAGTTGCCATTTCATCTCAATGTCGGGTAAAAGCCCCACAAAATTGGAAGCAACGTCTCCAAAATGACCTATACAGTGTTGAAGGGGACGTTAAATCTCAAATCAAACAAACAAAAATGTCTAATTTTTGTTATGACGGTGCAACATATTACTGAGATATAATGACCCCTCCCATAGGGGCTTGGAGAAATAAATAGGGCTGCTAGGTGCTTCCACGTAGAGTAAACAACTTTTAAAGTCTAAGACTGCCCAGGCAGCGAGCCGGACCGTCCATGTATATAAGCCATATTGGTGTCACTGGGCGGCAGGGATTGAGATGTCATTTCACCTCATTGTCGGGTAAAAATCACACAAAATATGAAGCAACGTCTCCAAAATGACCCAAATAATGGTGACGGGGACTTTAAACATCAATTCAAACAAACAGACTGAGATGTAACATTTGCATAGTATTACATATAGACCTGTCAAAACTGGAATATGATGGCTGCTTAGCTGTGCTTGTAGAGTTGACTAGATTTAAGAAATAGATCAGCTCTAACTGTGATTTGTTGAGTAATAAATCACAGTTTGTCGGTCTGTTGTAAAGTAGACAAATCACGAGCGCGTAGCGCGCGTGATTTGTCTACTTACAACTGACCGACAAACTGTGATTTATTACCTGACAAATCACTGGCTAGAGCTGATCTATTTCGATTCTAACACGCTGAAACTCGGCATTTATGCTGTTGTTTCCTTCAAATTCTCACAACTTTTCGCCATTATTAGAAGAAATCCCGCTAAAATTATCGACTGAAACACATACATTTATAGCCTTTTCTAATGTTTTCGATGCGAGAAAATGACGTTATACCGTCTAACGTCAAGGAAATCGACTAATGACGTCATAAATTTGCATTTTTAATGACGTCACTCGTCACGCTCTTCCTAGCCGTGATTTGTTGTAGAATAAAACACACCCGTTTTCCATTGCCTATATAGGCGCGCTGTGTTAGAATTAGGTATGACGGCACATAGTAGTACATGTAGACGTGACTAATTTTGACATGACTTTTGCGTAGTAGCACTTGCAGACCTGTCTAAATTGGCATATGCCGGCAAATAGTAGTACTTGTAGACCTGCCTAAATTGAGATATAACGGCTGCATAGAAGTGCATGTAGATATAAGTGAAGGCAATGATCAGGAATAAAATACAATTGCCACAAACCTCCCATACAAAGACACAAACATGAAACAGCTCACCATAATGAAAACATAAGAAGCGGAAAGTGAAAAGGGCAGCTACTTTCCCCATGTCTGCTTAGTTGTACTTGTAGACCTGACTAAAAAACGTCGATTTTTTATGTTTTTGTCGCATTTTTGACGATAACTTCTTTATTTTTATCAACACAAGCTCTGCCAATTTCTCGTTAAGGAGTCAGCCTCCAGCGTTTTGCATTTTTTATTTCAATTTTCGATACAATCTAAGTCCAATTCTTTCACTAACACTATCGAAATGTAAACACATGACTGGCCAATTTGAACGGAATCTATATATAGATAAACACGAAGCGTCCTACTGAAGGGACGTTGTTCAAAACATTGGGTGTAGACAGTCAAAACACGTAAAACGTGGTTTTAGGTGGCAACCCATTGGAAAAGACAATAAAGATCATACGCCATTGATTAATATTGCTAAAATTAAAATACTACACCAGTCATTACCACTTTGTTTCACTCTCGAATGTGTACATTGTAAACATGCAGGAATATTGAAAGGACCCGCATACCTATATCCTTCAGTCAAGCACTGAACACACGACAAACTACAAACCACACTACGAAGGCGGGACGTGTGGAAACAGATAATTTCAAAATCGCAGATTACAGCTTTGCTCATATGGGCCCCGTCAAGCGATTTTGGTACTTATCGTCTATGCGAGCAGCGAAGGTTCAGGCGAGCCTGCGCATCCGCGCAGTCTTGCCAGAACCTTCGCTGCTCGCTCATACAAGCAGTGAATCAAGAGGAACCTTCAGACAGAAAGCCATATCCCTTGCCCCTCTGAATGGCTGGGCATGCGCAGTTGAAATTTGTCATGACGGAATGCTCGAAGACACAAATTCGCTTGGCGGGGCTCATATAATTTTGAGGCATTGAACCTTTTGGAGAAGTTGGAAGAGCTTCTCCATTACAACTGTACGCTGGATATGCTGATCAAGAATAAACAATTAAGCAGATATCGCAAAAAAAAAAAAAAAAAAAAAAAACGCGGCAAAAAGATAGGTATTCGACTTTAGTAGTACTTATATACTTTGCTAATTTGTTTGATTTGAGGTATTACGTCCCCGTCAACACTGTATAGGTCATTTTGGAGACGTTGCTTCCAATTTTGTGGGACTTTTACCCGACACTGAGATGAAATGACTTCTCAAGACCTGTCGCCCAATGGAACCAATAGGGTTAATAAGCATGGACCGACACGCACCTTCTTGTCTTCGCAGGCATAGATCCTCTAAGTGGTTAACCAGTACTCGTGCGCGGGTATGTTTCAGCTCTGCGTGGAAGCATTTGCAGCCCGTCTATTTCTTCAAGCCCCGATGGGCGGGGCCGATAAACCTTACTAAACTGGCATTTGATATTTGACAGTATCATCCAAAAACACTTTAAAATGGATTGCACGTTTTAAGAGTGGTATTTATAATATTTTGTCGAGGACTACAGAGGCCGAGTTGCTACCTTTACTGACACCTAACATGTCAATATGTAAAAGAACTTATTGAATATAACAGAAGATACACATGTGAATAAATAGCGTAACATGCTGGTATCTGTATTGGATCGGCACATAGTACTTGGACTCGTAATTGGAAAATGAGAAAGGTCGCCACCACATGGGTACCACAAATTCGTGCTGACGCCTTAATTAAGGAGTGGTGACCACATAGAACACTGCGAAAAAAGAGTGTAAGGAACTTTCAAATCGTATTGTCTCCTTATTACATGCGAGGCATGGACAGTGTACTATGATCCCCGAGTTAAACTCGCAGAATAGCATACACTGGCTTTCACCGAGACCCGCAAAATTCCGTAGAAACCGGGAAACGTCAAATAGCTGGCTTTTTTCTGCCTATGATAATCGGGTGATTTTATCGTCACATTTTGTTCCGGTTGAACGGCCAGTTAGCGGTCGGTATTATAAACATTTTCTGCATGACATTCTTCATATTTAGACCCCCGCCTATTCTTCGGATTTAAGTTCCTGTGACTTGGCTTGCTCCCAACATGAAAGAGTCATTTGGACGATTTAATGATACAGAAGAGCCCGTGGCCATGGAAAATTAGAGGTATCGACTTCAGTTGCGTAAGAGATGGGAGTCTGTGTTTGAATAGGGCGGACGGTATATTGAAGTATTCTTGCTGTCGGGTCCTCACCGTTGTTTCATTTCTGGGGTTGTTTGATTTTTGTGTTCACGGAGGTGTTGCACTGATGAGTTAGGAGGCCTTCATGTGGACTGAACTTATTATTTGTCGAAATCGCGACGGAAGTCAGGGCGTGGATTGTAGCCACGTAAAGTCGATTTAAGTCGACCCAATGGAATTCGTTTAATGACCGTTCCAAGGGGATTCTTCTGTCGCGATTTATTTTGTTATGGCTTGTCTTTGAGTGTATGTATCGCTTATATTATTTTGTTTTGGATAGCCAAATGGTCATTTTGTGGGAAAGTAACTGTCCTTATGGCTTTCCGCCATTGGTGTTTCCATTAAGGTCTAGTTTTTTTCATGTTGTGTTTCTTTCCCTTTGGTGTTTCTGATGGGAGCTGTGGGTTAATTGTATCGATTCCTGATCATTGCCTTCCCTTCTAGTATTTTATATGCGACTTGAATACTTATTCCATTATGTATTAATGATGTAAGACCATTGTCACTAATTCATGACTGAACCCCGTACAAAGACATTTTTATATACTACTTACCTTTGTTTGCAGACACTCTTACGCTGGCGTAGACGACCCTGTTGCCTTTGTCAACTTCATTTATGCTTCTCCTTTTTCGTGCGCTAGGGCAGGACTATACCAGAAATGGTAATACAAGTAAAAATGATTAGTGAAGCATGATTGCCCTTAACCCGTCACCTCAGTTAGGTACCCATGATAAGAAAAACGGGAAATAACATAACGTAACAAAGTCTACTTTTCTAAAAAAGTTTGGGTTTTCAGGGTATTCAGCGCACGGACTTGCCATGCCTAGGTAATGTGATGCTTTGTCAAGGTTTGAATAATAGACTCCATGTGATAAAAACTGAAGCATTTCTAAAATTTTTGATATAAATATGGGTTTATAACATGGCTTTTTATAGAATTGTACCCACTAAGTCGTACTAATGGGCACCCGAAAACAAACATTCTGTTCTCTCAGTAGACAGTTTACTGAAAACAAATCAAATCATCATTCTCATTTGAGCCGGAACAGTGCATTTCCTACAAAATGACGGCCGGCCCCCGTATTGCCACAAATTGCCACTTATAGAGACAAGATTTCATGATTGCTCAGCTCTTCTCATTTTTGTCCATTTTACAGTTACGAACAGAATCCAGTGCCTCTTTTAACATAAGTACAACCATAATACGGTGCAACTTATTGTATGGGAACGGCCAATATCCTATGCCAATATTTGTTATAAGATTCCTTATTTTTGGCGTTAAGATCCAGAAAATCCAGCTCACCGTAAATTCTCTCTACAAGAGCTAAGCAAATATATGTCTATGTGATGTAAGCTTTGAATACCAGTCTAATGAAAGGATAAATATGGAACAAATGTACCCGTTTGGCAATCGTCCAATGAGTAATCAGCGGCAGATCTCTGTTATGATGTCAACTTATTTAGAATCCATGATTATTAGGCCGTTCCGTGAAACTAAATAGAATTGAAGGTAATGATCAGGAATCGATACAATTAACGCACAGCTCCCACCAGAGACACCAAAGGGAAACTAACAGAAACATGAAATAAGTGGACCTTAATGGAAACAACAATAGCGGAAAGCCAAAAGGACAGTTACTTTCCCACAAAATGGCCTATTGGCTCGTATTAACCGATACACACACTCAAAGACAAACCATAACAAAAATAAACAGCGACAGAAGAACCGCCATGGAACGGTCAGTGAAAATAATTCCACTGGTGCGGGGGTCGGAGGGGACGGGGTGCATAAATCGATTTTACGCGGTCGCAGTCCTCGCCCTTACTTCCGTCACAATTTAGACAAATAATTTGTTCAGTCCGCAAGGCCTCCTACTCATCAGTGCAACATCTTCGTCGAGAACACACACAAAACAACCACAGAGATGAAACAACGGTGAGGACTCGACGGCAAGGAACCACTGAAATGCTGGAGCAAAGGAAAACTAACAGTTAGACACCGATGGGCCCTACCAGAGAAAGAGCATCGGGCACAAACCAACAATACATAAAATTAAATTTTCATTCTCAGTAAGCCTTTACGCTGGCTTGAATCGGAGGCCTGACCCATCGGCGTGCAGTTAAAAAGGGAAGGAAAGTTGTCAACCGTTATTGGATTAACTGCCATGCATGCAGTCTATCGTACAACATTCATGCTGTACCAAATCTTTTTATATCGAAGAATGATTTTACGAAATTGGGTGCTGAAGTCATTGCAAGTATATATTTTTTTTTTCTGAATTTATATACATGTAATAAGTCACCACTTATCGATACCGATAGACCTTGGCGCAGAAGTGATTTCAGTCCAACATTGAACTTCGAAATTAAATCGGATTGATGTCTATAAAATTTAGAAAAGGCTTTGCGTAGGTTATGATACCGATAATCCTGATTAAGAAGTTTAGCAGTTAACAATTTTGTTACAAGTGTTGAAGTCAGTTACATGACTAGACACTCTATGCACTCAAATTAATTGCGAACTATAAACGCCATAGGATGCCGCACGAAAAACATTTCCATCCAGGAAAGGAAAATTTACAAACTCAAACTCACAATCATCGCGTTTATCACAAATTTTGCAGGAAACAAACCCATCTACAATAGATATTTGTTAATCCAACAAGAGCTCCGCAAGCGGGGTACAATACGCCCGTAGCAATTAGTAAGATGGGGCATATAAACACGGCAAAAAAGTTCTGCACAACTGTATTTTTTCGACCTGTTTGCCTAAAACATAAATATACAGAAAAAAAATTACACCACAAGAAAATTGAATTCCATCCTGATAATAAACAGAAATCAAAACAAGAGTATCATCACGGAGTCATAAATAATGCTTCTCCGAAGGCACATGGGGTAGGTTGTCAAAAATGACAAAAGCACAGTTTCTGAACTGTAACTCAATAATAAATAATGGGTATAGCCACCAAATTTCACACGTCACTCGTCAAGTCTCCTCCTCATTGAATTCACCAGTCTCTGTATATGATGCTGAGGAATTGCAGCCCATTCTTGGAGTAGAAGTATCTGCAAGTCTGGAAGTCTTGTGTATTGATGGACCTGTTTCTTTACAGCCCGACCAAGAATATCCCACAAATGTTCAATGCACGCCAAGTCAGGGGACATCGGTGGCCAATCAAGTCTCTGCACACCATTCTGCTGCAGGAAAACATCGACAATCCTGGCATGATGTGGTCTCGCATCGTCGTCCTGGAAGATGGAGTTCTGGCCCATCTGTCTGAGATACGGTACAACGTCAGGACTTAGAATTTCGTCAATGTACCGACGACCATTCAAGTTTCCGGGCAATACGACAAGGGCAGTTCTGCCATTAGAACTGGTACCTGCCAAACCATTACACTGCCGCCGTTGTAAGCTGTTGTTGGTAGGACATTAGGCTCAAGGTGCCCCTCCCCAGTGCGACGCCAAACTCTGATCCGACCATCAATCTTACGAAATCAAAATCTCGACTCGTCGGAAAAAAAAACTTCCGACCACTGCCGTCGGTTCCATCTGCCATTTCGCGCACAAAACTGGCACCGTAGAGCCCTGTTCCGTTGAGAAAGCTGGGGCTTCCTAGCCGGTTTTCTGGATTTGAACCCCGAGGCTCGAACTCTGTTCCTGACTGTCTGCACCGAGATTCGACGTGCGCCAGGACCCCGTTGTTGTCTCATCATTCTCTCCAGACTGGGACCATAAACAAAACGCCGCCTTGCTACAGTTACCGCAATGTATCGGTCTTAACGATGGGTGGTAACTCTCGGTCGTCCGGATCTGGCTCGGTCGGAAACCGCCCCCTTTGCTTAATGACGCTGACGAATGCGGACAATAGTGCTGCGATGCACGTTGAACTGATTAGCATCATCTTACGGATGAGCCGCCGCCTCTAAACGCCCAAGCGCCCGGGCTCTTTCCTCATCAGTTAGCTTTCTCTAAGCTCGGAAAGTTCTAGCATTCGCCATTGTTGTAACTAAACGCTTAATAATGGGCAATTAAAACTGATTTAATAAAATGATGAACATCTTAAAAAATCATGCAAAAAATGCAGTTGGATATGTAGCCTGGTGAGCACTTTTAATTCCATGCATGTACGGCCCCCGCCCATTGGGGCTTAAAGAAATATATAGGCTGCATGATATATGGGATCATGAAATATATGGGCTTCCACGCAGAGCTGAATCCGATCCGCACACGAGTACTGGTAAACCGCTTATAGGATCTAAGCCTGCCCAGGCAAAGCGGTGCATACGAGTCGGACCGTCCATGCATATAAACCCTATTGGTTTCATTGGGCGACAGGGCTTGAGATGTCATTTCATCTCAATGTTGGGTAAAAGTCCCACAAAATTGGAAGCAACGTCTCCAAAATGACCTTTACAGTGTTGACGGGGACGTTAAACCTCAAATCAAACAAACAAACAAATTCCATGCATGTAATTGGATAAGAAATTTGACTTTGACAGAAATGTTCACTCTTAAAATCACATGCAGCATCAATATTACAAAAGCCATGTAAAAGAACATCACAAGCCAACGTCTGCAGCAGCAGTAGCAGCAACAACAAGAGCAGCATTTTATCAAAATTAACCAAAGACCCATTAAAATGATGCCTTTCGTCCTATACGCGTTTAAATGTCTTAAGTCAACAGACGGACAGGTAATAAACGATCGCATTGAAAATCGATAATTTTGTCATTTTTGACTGCCGACCCCTGGTGCCTTGTCAAGCCAGAATCTCCACCATTTCTTGTGCGATTTTGATTCTGTTCAAAGCAAACTGTTTCAAAAAGGGTAAGCTAAAATCTGATATGTAATATGTAAACAGATACTTCATGTGGGTAAAATAAATTGGCAAAAACCCCAGTTGTGCAGAACTTTTTTGCCGGGTATATATACTGACTGTTGTACAAGTCTAGGTTTGTGGAATGTAACTAAGGAACAATATGTGCTCCATGTATTTTTACCTGGCACTATCAATAGCCCTCAATGGCTTAAACCACCTGTCTCCAACAAATTTGGTTGGTGATATTTGGTGGTCCATAACCTCAAAATAATATAGACATAACTCTGGCAATAAGTGGTGGACTGTAACCTTGAAAATATATGCGCTGCTCCACATCGTAGTCTAACTATACGTAAAGTTTCAGCTTCATCAGATGTAAAATGTTGGAGGCATTAGCAGGAAACAAAATATGTCTAAAAAATATGTGAAAGGGGAATAACTCTGGTAATATTTGGCGGACTGTAACCTAAAAATATTATGCACTGTTACACATCATGGTCTTACTATATGTAAAGTTTCAGCTCCATCAGATGTAAAATGTAAGAGGAGTTATCCGGAAACAGAATGTTTAGAAAAATCTGTGAAAGAGGTATAACTCTGGTAATATTTGACAGACCGTAACCTCAAAATAAAATGCACCGTTTCATATCAAGGTCTTACTATATGTAAAGTTTCAACATAATCGGATCTAAAATGTAGGAGTTATCCGGAAACAAAATGTTTACAGAATTTTTCAAAGGGGCATAACTCTATTATTATTTGGTGGACCATAACCTCGAAACAATATGCGCTGCCCCACATCATGGTCTAATTATTTTGAAGTTTCAGCTAAAAAGGATGCAAAATGTAGGAGTCATCCGGAAACGAAAAGTTTACAAAAAAATTCAAAGGGGCATAATTCTAACATTATTTGGTGGACCATATCCTCGAAATAATATGCGCTGCCCCACATCATGGTCTTACTATGGATGAAGTTTCAGCTTGAACGGATGTAAACTGTAGGAGGAGTTATCCGGAAACGAAAAGTTTACACAAAATTTCAAAGGACTATTACTCTATTAATATTTGGTGAATCGTAACCTCAAAACAATATGCGCTGCCCCACATCATGGTCTAACTATGTATGAAGTTATAGCTTGATCGATGCAAACTGTAGGAGGAGTTATCCGGAAACGAAAAGTTTACAAAAAATTTCAAAGGGGCATAACTCTATTAATATTTGGTGGATCGTAACCTCGAAACAATATGCGCTGCCCCACATCATGGTCTAACCATGTATGAAGTTTCAGCTTGATCGGTTGTAAACTGTAGGAGGGGTTATCCGGAAACAAAAAGTTTACAGACGGACGGACGGACGTTCTCACGGGTGTATACATATGTGGCTATTTTTGGCAGGATCGTTACTTAAGTGGCTACTTTTAGCCACAGAAAAGAAGTATTTTCGGTGTCTAACGGAATAAATCCCATTGACTTACATTGATTCTGTCCATTTACATAGCCACCTAACTATACATTTGTTAGTGCGGACAGACGGACGGACGCCGGGGGGCATAACACAATACGACCGTTTTTCAAACGGGCGTATAAAACGGGCCTCGGTATAAGAAGAATTTGCATTATTTAACTGGAGCTCTGGGGCGTGGGGGGTTGAGGAGGGGTAAATTTGATTTATCAAATCACCGAAAATATGTATTGTCGATATTTTATAAATCATAAAGTCATATATAAGACTGTTCTGTTAGCGAAAAACAAAATCCAGAGAAGAGCACCTTACCATTTTTCCCCAAATGTCGTTTCCGGACGATCAGATTCCGTTATGTCTACCCACCTTGGATATTGCCTTACCAGAAATGTACAACAATGGCAGTCTTATCATTGATATTAAACCTAATCACTTTACTTACACACATTTTTAATACTTCACAGCAGCGACGGGTTCGGTTGAAGGGGGTTGGAGCGGTTGGTGAGGCTAGGGATTCGTCTTGTACGAGTACCTTACGTAACTAGGGCGTCCAACTGATACGAGGACTGTTCAAATATGAATGCAACTAAGCACATAAAAATGACTCCGTGATAGATTTCGATGAAAACTTTATTTTGTCCCCTCAAAGTATTCCCCTTTAACAGATATACAAACTTTCAGTCTTCTGATCCAATCATTGAATGCAATTTGGTAGTCTTTTCGAGGTATACTATGAAGGCACTGGAATATTGCAGAACCGAGGTGTTTGCGCTGTACAAATTTTCGACCAGAAAGGTATTTTTTCAGCCGCGGGAACAAAACAAAAATCGCACGGGGCAAGGTCAGGGGAATACGGGGATGAGGGAGTTCAACAACCTTTTCCTCCTTCAGATAGTCTTGCACAATGAACGTCTTGTGCGATGACGCATTGCCATGTAGCAATCTGACATTGGCCAAACCAGTTGTGGGTCTTCGTTCTTTGAAATATTTCGAAGAACTTTATTCTTGTAAAACTTCGCATTTACAGATTTGCCTTTAGACACAGCAACCTGAATAGCAGGGCCCTGATTTGAAAAGAATATGGCGTACATTACCTTCTTGACGCTCATGGTCCGCTTTGCAATGCATGGTCTTTTGCAATACTTTGTTGCCCATACTTTGTTCTGAATCTTTCGTTTTGGCTCAGAAAAGTGAACCCATGTCTCGTCACCTGTGACGACATTAGCGAAAGACCGTGCATTGTAATTTGGAAACTTTTTAAGCAACTTCTTGGCGCACTGAACGCGGGTCTTTTTCTGCTCATATGTCAACAGATGGGGACTCCATTTAGCACAGATCTTTCTCATTTTCAAATCCCGTTTTAGAATTGTATGAGCTGCTCCTAATGAGATGCCAACCATACTAGGTATTTGCCTAGTGGTGTATCGTGCATCGGTAGCAACTATTTATTTCACTCTAGCAACCATCTTGGCAGTTGTTGCTCTTTTCGGCAGACGATCATGTGGTGCATCTTCTGTTGAGCCTAGCCTCCAGCTGAATTTCTTACACCAACGAAAAACTGTCGGAAAAGACATTTCATTATGCCCATAAACCGAACATATTTCATCAAAAATGTCTTTGCACCGTATACCAAGAATACAACGATTCTTAATATAGGACCGTATTTCAACGGCGTACTCTGACCTTCTTCCAACCATGTTTTGTTTTAGTATACAAGAGTAGACAGTGTTTATCGAACGATATACATGACTAAAGTCAACGGATTTTAACAGGTGTGGTATCAATGTATAGGTAAAATGTTTTTCTACACTGTGATATTTATTTCCAGGTGATTTTCGCATTAGTGCGTGAGAAAACGTTCTACTTGCATTCATATTTGAACAGTCCTCGTATTGGCTTATAGTGGACAAGGCCTGTTGTCCTTGCGGCAGAAAAGATTAAAGGGGAAATGTTGTTTTCTATCAGTTTCTACACTTCCGGTCATTATCCTCTGTCTCATCTGAACCTCACTTTCATCTTCTCTACTATCTCTTCTAACTCTTTTCTCCATTTTTCTTGCGGACGACACAAAATGGCTCATAAAGGTTGACGTGCGTTAAACCCCAATACAATAAAATAAAAAAAACACGTTCAAATCAGGGTGGGATAAGGCTGGTGAGATAGGATTTTCTATACCTTCTGCAAATGTCGGATATTCCCATATGATGTGCACGAAAACATGGCTTAAAGAAATGACATCATCAGGGGAATATACGATCGAGGCGGTTCTATGGAGTGCCTAATATCTGTTAGAAAAATAGTGTATACCTTTATAAACCCATATTTCTCTGTATAAAGTTGGAATAAATCACGAAAACACGCCTATTTTTTACATGCTTTTCAATGAAATATAGAGATTTCTCAGTGAAATAGAAAACGATATTGTCACTGAACATTCAAACAGTGACTGATATCAATTTTTTCACTGTTTGGGACTACTTTTTTTCTCCAAATCTTATTCTGTGGTCAGTTTTCCATCGTCAGATGAACTGAAAATTAATTAACTGTATAAAATTTGACGCTCGTTACGTGGACGATAATGACGTCATTTCGACGCTGACGTCACGTATTATGTTGCGCGACGTTAGATCTGTCCGCGCCTTACAGTAGGGCGGCATCTAAGGCCGTTGCTATGATTCTATTCGCAATCTGCTTCCGCCGGTTGGGACTATATTTTGTCAGAAAAAATAAGGAACAAAATCACAAGAACTTCCGGTAATTTAAAGGCCATTACATGTTGTTACGAGATGTAGATTCGAAAAAAAACGAGAGACATTTAAAGAGAATCATCTTTTCTGAGGTCTACAGAAAAGGGTAGATAACTTGAATGCTTAAACCGATTAAGCAGACGCCGCGAAACCATGACCCCTCAATTTATTGACGTCCCGTTACTTCGATACACATGTCGGGAAAAAATGGCACAAAAAAATGCTCCCCTCCAGATTTAGATAGTTTTTCGCACATTTGTCAAGGACATATCAGTCCGTCTTACGGACTGAGTGAGAGTTGTCTCGAGCGTGTTACATTAACAAAAACCGTGTTCAACTGAGAGCCAATTCTGCGTTGGGCTACGAAGGTTACGCATGCGCGTTTCGATATCTTATCAGGTCATTCTTTTCCCGCATGATTCAGGATTACGGGGAGGAGGGGGGGGGCATTGTTTAATGTGCTGTGCAGTCTGATGCGTTGAATTATTTTGGTAATCTAACCATACTTAAGAGAGAGAGAGAGAGAGAGAGAGAGAGAGAGAGAGAGAGACCCAGGCAGCAGAGCATGTCGGACCAACGTCGGGCCGACAGCGATACGACGTCTCTGTCCGGGCCCGACGTTTGCCCACTATTTTGTGCTAGGATGAGGAGAGAGAGAGAGAGAGAGAGAGAGAGAGAGAGAGAGAGAGAGAGAGAGAGAGAGAGAGAGAGAGAGAGAGAGAGAGAGAGTGAGAGAGAGAGAGAGAGAGAGAGAGAGAGAGAGAGAGAATCAAAATGAAAGTTTACAGATACGCGTAAGGAATGCACCATGAACCGAAAGAAATGGCGACGGAGAGAGAGAGACCAATCTGTCAGTTGAAAAAAAAATCAGTAGTATGCGGACTTTGATTTAGTCGATCAGATTTACTGACGTCATTTAATATGACGTAATTTAATATGATTTCGTCACACCAAACTGTCTACACAGCTGTGTCATGCTTGTGTTACAAATATACTGTACATTCAGTGTTTTGACATAATTTTGATATAAATTATAAACAAACATGGTTGAAAGGTGGATTGTTCAGTGAAGAAGATGAGTATGATACAACAAGACTTGTATTCAACTCGCTTTTCATTCGATGTTATCGAAAACAGGGGAATTCTGTGAGTTTCACTTAAATCTTTTAGCCAAACCTGCCATTTTGGAAAGAAAAAATGGTTTTGTACACACTTTTCGACCGGAAGTGGGTAGAAAAAAAATGGCACAAAAAAATGCTCCCTCGCCGATTTTGGCACAAATTTCAAAGCGAACAGATTAATATATGCCGGAATTGATGATATAGGTGAGAATAATCGCGAGGAATATTATAATAGTTTATTTTTGGTTTTCCCGATGGTACCGACATGGTTGAAAATTCGCCATTTTCAAACCCTTGGTCTGCCCACACAAAAATGCTAATTCAGGTTTTAGTCTTTATATTGAATACAGCAATATTTATATATATCGCTTTTATCTTTGTCAAAGCTAAAAAATAAACGACAATCACGTAATTTGATGTGAAAATATGTAGTCGAATGGGAGCATCAAAATCGGAAGTAGTCCCATCGAATCGACGCACGAGAATTTTGTTTTTAAATCTACCTACGCTGACCACTCTGATGTCCTACTGTTATTATACCCCCGGCATACGAAGTATGCAATGGGGGTATAGAGTTTTTGTCTTTTCCGTCTGTCTGTCTGTGTGTCCGTAAACAATTATTTTGTGTCAAAGATATCTCAGGAACTGCTTCACATAGAAACTTGAAATTTTGCACACATGATCAGTATGACTACTTGTATTGTGGGAAAGAAAATAAGGGCCAAGGAGTCAGGCCTTTTAGAGTTATTTCCCTTTGTAGTTCTTGCTGTTTAATAGTGTATATTTTTATTTTGTGTCAAAGATTTCTCAATAACTACTGTACATAGAAACTTGAAATTTTGCAAACATGATCAGTATGACTAGTTGTATTGTGGGAAAGAAATAAGGGCCAAGGGGTCAGGCCTTTTAGAGTTATTTCCCTTTGTAGTTCTTGTTTCAGCTGATGTGATGGCACTGGGCGGGGGTATACGTGCCCCACTGGGCACTTTTGTCTAGTTTCAGTATAATTTCAGTAACCATTCATAAAAATCCATCACAGACTTTTTCTCAGTAGCAAACTTTTAGTTTACACCCAATATCGCACCCAGTAAATACTTTGGACACCACTAAATTGACGCGAAAAGACCAGGAACAAAGTTAGTTTTCTATGAGGGGGAGTGACGCGATTAGTGAAGCTAAATATTGCTGTTTTGAAGCATGTAAGAAACAGAAGCTTTGATTTTTTCAGTGTAAGATCAAATTTTATTTCACTCATGAACACCAAAACTGGTATTTTCACTCGTGGCTGTGCCATTCGTGAAAATACTGGTTTTGGTGTTCATTCGGTGAAATAAAATTCGATCTTACACTGAAAAAATCAAATATCAAATAATTTTGACCCCTTTAACCCCACTTTTATATGGTAAAACTGGGGTTTACAGAGGTAAATTTCATTTTTTTTATTTCTGCACTAAAATATAGATTGTTGGTATCCGTTAGAACGCCTCGATGAGGCGGTTCTAACGTGTAACCACAATCTATATTTTGAGTGAAATTAGAAAAATGTCACAATTCTTCATTTTGTCAGCGAAAAAAAATACTGTGTTCGAAATGAGAAGATTGATTTTTATTTCGCAGACTTGTTTACGGGATAGACTTTGAAAGTGACCCAAACTTACATTGGAGCAGAGATTGGGAACTGGCGAGGTAGCGAAGA
This sequence comes from Lucinisca nassula, assembly GCA_963580285.1. Classification (NCBI taxonomy): domain Eukaryota; kingdom Metazoa; phylum Mollusca; class Bivalvia; order Lucinida; family Lucinidae; genus Lucinisca; species Lucinisca nassula. The sequence continues at coordinate 43,458,014 of OY757010.1, read as the reverse complement.
AGCAGAAGTCTATCACACATCTGAAGAAGAGTTGATCTTTATTGACAAACTTTCTCGCAGTCATCGTTCCTGTGTCAGTGATGAAGAGACCACTTGGTGACAGAGACGTTTGTTGGAATGCTCTGGACATGTACCACGCATCTTCAGCATCTTGCTCAACTACACAGCTGTAATAAAGAACAGGTGCTCTTGTACGATAATAAAAAGGAATACATCATGTTGTCCTTTCGAGACAAATTAACTCCGGCTTTGAAGGTATAAGTCTAGCGTTCAAGTAGGCAACGGGGCTTTATTTGCCAATGAATGGTTGAGCTGAAGATTCACCAGTATGGCCACCAGAAATTCATTAGGTTTCTCAAATATTGTACCATTGCAAAAAAGTCTCGTTGGCATTCGTTAAGTCGTTACACCACATATACAAGACGAAGACGGACGGGAATGTAAAAATCCATATAAAACAAACTGTTGCACGAAAAATAATCTGTTCTCGAAATAATTTCTGATTTTCCGTCTACTGAAATACAGGTAAAGACAAAATTGTAGAAACCAATTCTGGTGAAGAGTTATTAAAATGATTTTCGAGGCTAACAATCAAAAAGCAATCATTCCATTTTAAAGCCATTTTTATTTTAATACTGAACAAAAGTAATTGAATGTGACATTAAAATGACTCGAAATAATACTTAACACTCTTTGTTTCTATACATGCTAACATTATTAAACATTTGTGTCGTTCTCATTCAGGCCGGTAGATGATAAATTCATAACGCACATGGTGTATGCGTTCTGTTTTTTTTTTTTTTTGTTGTTGTTGTTTTGTTTTGTTTTATTTTGTTTTGTTTTTCTTTGTGCGTGTGTGTGAGAGTGTTTTTTTATCTTTTTATTATTTATTATTATTATTATTATTATTTATTTTATTTTCTTTATTTAAAATGTTTTTTGGATATATTTGTAATTTGAAAGAGTATAAATAACATGGCATTCACTTTAGATGCTATGGCTAGCGTTTGAAACAACTGTAGCACAGCGCTACAATCTTTTCTTTTACAAAGAGCGGCAAAAGAAATACGTTCTGCTAGCTCATAGCTCTGTAATGCTTTCTTTTAACTTCACAACAGCTGATATTAAGGAACATTTGGGCGCCGTAAAATGTCTCCCTGCTCTTCACCATAGTGTGGGTTATAAAACAAATGCAATCCACGTATTCCAGTTCTGTGTGGTGGTGGTGGTCTTGCTTCCAAAGACTCACCTTTTAAGGGGAATGGGAACACCTGGCAGAATTTTTCGCCATTTTTCAAAGGGAGACAAATTTGGAACTTCCTGTTCGCTTTTCTATAAGCCCTGTCCCACTGAAAAAGGGGTCTACTCTTAAAGGAAAGAATTTGCTCCTCAGGAGCAAATTCTTTCCTTTAAGAGTTGACCCCTATTGACATGGGAGACAAAAATACTTTTGCAAGAGTTGCCTCCCCTGAAGGTGTTCCCATTCCTCTTAATTGAATATTTGCAGCACAGATAATACACACGAATAGTATAAGAGCAAGCTGTTGAAATCATGTTTTCATTTTTTATTACTTGATTATTCTCATTGACTTTGATTTTCGCAGTTTCATTTGTATATTGCATTGCCGCAAAGAAAATGATTCATTGTATTGTACTGCTGCGAATCATTTTGTATTTGATCAGTGAATCAGTTCTGGTTTTGCAAAGCAAAACTACTGTCATTATGGCAGAAAGTTACATTCAGACCAGAATCTGTAGACGCCGGTCCAGATAGCCGAAGGTATATCATTGAACCAAACGAGATGCCGTTCCCCTTCAACACTGTATAGGTCATTTTCGAGACGTTGCTTCCTGTTTTGTGTGACTTTTACCCGACATTGAGATAAAATGACATCTCAAGCCCTGTCGCCCAATGAAACCAATAGGGTCAATAAGATGGTCGGTCCGACTCGCACCGCTTTGCATGGGAAGGTGTTTTTTCTGTCGCGGTTTATTTTTGTTATGGTTTGTTTTTGAGCGTATGTATCGCTTATATTATTTTGTTTTGGAAAGCCAGTTGGCCATTTTGTGAGAAAGTAAATTTCCTTTTGGCTTTCCGCTATCGATGTTTCCATTAGGGTCTTTTTGTTTTGTGTAATGTTTGTGTTTCTTTCCCTTTGTTGTCTCTGATGGAAGCTGTGGGTATATTGTATCGATTCCTGATCATTGCCTTCACTTCTATTTTACGAGATGTCGTAGATCCGCTAAGCGGTATAGAAGCCTCCGTGGTGCAGTGGTTACGCTACTCGCCTTGTAAACCAGGGATCGCACGATCGATCCCGGGCTTCTCCAGACTTTCGGATGAGTCTTTAAACCGAGGTCCCGTCTCCGTATGACCTTAGCTGTTGGTGGGACGTAAAACTAAAACTCACTCACTCACTCTAAGCGGTATACCAGTAATCGTGTGAAGTCGGTTTCAGCTCTGCTCATGCAGCCAAAATATTTCTTCAAGCCGCGATGGGCGGGGACTGGAGATGCGGTCTTATGCTTGAAAAGATAATGAGAAAACACAAGGTGGCTCTATAGTATCTGTGTTTTGACTTTATCATCTTGTGGCAATAAATACGTACATGTATGTGGCCAACAAAGAAGTGATATTCAGCGAAGTCAAAGGTGTAGTGTTTTGTCTGCTGTAAGTGATCTCCGCATGGCTGATCTTCGTTATGATATAGTTAATAACAAGTCAGTAAATATAGATCCTCAGAAAAAACTCTAAAGCAACTATGATAATATAATGTTATTAATCAAGTAATTTCATATTGGCCTAGTTGCAGGTCCGAGGTCTGCTGTATTGGCCCGAGGCCGAAGGCCGAGGCCAATACAGCAAACCGAGGACCTGTAACTTGGCCAATATGGAATTACTCGATAAATGACCATTTTATTAGGCTACTTGACACCATTAAAAACATGATCATTGTTTTTTTTACCTCAGTGTTATTACTGATGACCTCCGAACAATACAAGATAGTCAATTAATAAAAGTCGGCATAAGTCGCATTAAGGCGTCTAGAAATATTTATGCACTATATTTGCAAGGATTGTGCTTCAGATCATACTAGATCTCTCCCATGCGTCTATTTAAAGATCAGTTATAGACCCAATATGTTTCGAATATAAACAAACATCGGACTTGGATGTCTATAGATGATTTTAAAAATTAATGAAAATGATAGGTCTATAATGTCTCGTCAACGTCAAAACGAACATAAAATGGCTGTATTCGAGTGCGGTGTAGATAGTAGTCATGATCTCTAAGCAGAGACATTCAAATACAACCTCAAATATCTTTGGGACAATTAATTTTGTTCGAGACAAGGTCAGTTCGAACTAATTAGGGGTAATCATAGAGCCAATTCATGAGGCATAATGGGATGACTTCAGGGGAATGGGAACACCTGACAGATTTTTTTCGCCATTTTTCAAAGTGAGACAACTTACGCGACTTCATGTTCATTTTTTTATAATACGAGTGTTCTAGAAAGGGTTATCCTTCCACCACAGAACTGGAAAATATGGAGTGTATATTTTCTGGGCCAGACTAGCTAGTTTCGGCCAATTAGGCCTCATCCAACTAAAGCAGGTCTACTCTTAGAGGAAAGAGAGTTTGCTCTTTAGGAGCAAATTCTTTCCTTTCAAAGTTGACCGCTATTGACATGGGTGACAACATTACTTTTGCAGGATTTGCCTCCCCTGAAGGTGTATCCTTTCCCCTAAAGATATACATTCGATTTTCTATTAAATAAAGCCATAATGTGTGTACACACCAAATACCTTTCCAAGATCAAATAAATAGAGGATAATTACTTTTTGAGATGAATGCCAAAACTATTACATCGATTGTTACGAAGCACCAGTGAAAATGCTGATGTTTTCAACACACGAGATGAATTATTTTTGCTATTTATCGAAAAAATGTTTATTATTATTTAATGCGTGACTTATGCAATGTACTGTAACTGAACAGCTGTTAGTAACATACCTCGCTCTCGTAAAAATGTCTGGTTTTTGAAACATTTTTTCAATAAATTAAATGAAATTTTTGTATTAATCGAAAACGAAAAATATATATTTTCTTTACATTTTATACGATAAACAACCGGGCTGCTACTGTGAAAATAACACGGTTATGTTATTTGTCATAGTATGAAAATATCACATATATTTCCACAGTGTGAATATATGAGTTTTATTAGTTTCAGATATGCATGGATTTCACTGCTAAGTATGAAATGAAAAAAAAAAATATCCGAAATATATGGATATCTGTAGCTTTGGGAAGAAATTTGTAAGGACTATAGAACGAGTTCGAATTAGCCGTGGTAAAAATGTCATCCGTCTTTGAGTTAAAGAAGTTTTACTATATAAACTTTGTGTGTGTGTGTGTGTGTGTGTGTGTGTGTGTGTGTGTGTGTGTGTGTGTGTGTGTGTGTGTGTGTGTGTGTCATGCTGTCGAGTCCTCGTCGTCGTTTCATCCCTGAATTTTTTTGATTGATTTGTATGTTCTCGGAGACTTTGTGCTGATGTGTTTGAAACCCTTCCCACGGACTTAACAATTACGACAGACCTGAGGGTGAGGCTGTGGCCACATAAAATCGATTTCAGACCCAAAGTTAAGTTGTACTGTTACCTTTCGAAGGCGATGCTTCTGATAGTTATTGTTAGTTGAATCTAATTTATTTTAGTTCGATGAAAGCTTCACGCTTTTTTAAATCGCCCTCGAACACTTACCGGACGTAAACACGCTCATGTGAGAGAGAGAGAGAAGTGACTTTCACACCTGTGCTATCGACTGATACCTGGGTGAGTGGGGCAGTGAAATTACGCGTCTTGGGGCCGGAATCTAACCCACAACCTTTCGATCATACGTCGAACGCGCTAACCACTGAGCTATCGAGGCCGCCATACTGTTGACAATTGTTTCCGGTTTCCGCCCATTCGTCTGGTTGTTCATTTATCAGTCCGTCAACATTTGCGACAACCCTGGTTTTCACCATAATATTCAAGTACATTTCTCAAGATCTGAAAGAGCTTCATTAATGATACTTGGCACAAACTTGCATCTTGTAATGTCAATTTTAATGCAAGTATCCATATTTGACCTTCATTTCATGGTTCCCTGACTTTGTGCAATAATGCTACAACCAAAACTTTAATCCTAAAGATCAAGTCTATTTCGCAAGAACTATAAGTGCTTCAATAATGATACTTGGCACAAACTTGCATCTAGGGACAGCAAATTTAACGCAAGCATTCATATGCATTCGATGATTCACTAATTTTGTGAACTATGCTACAACATTATCTTTTACCGTAATATTCAAACTAGAAGTGAAGGCAATGATCAGGAATCGATGCAATTAACCAACAGATCCCATCAGAGGCACCAGACCTGGGGTAATTGTATTCTGTATTCTTATTCGAATACTATTTGAATACATTTTTGAGTATTCGTGAAGTATTCTGTATTCGTGGATTTTTTAGAATAAAAGTATTTGTATTTGTATTCGAATACATTTCAAAAGTCATGTATTCATGAATAGTTTTACGAATACATTATGAATACTTTTGCTCTTTACAGGAAAAAAATATGAAACAATACATAAATGTTTAAATTGATGTGACTTAAGTCCTTGACTGCTCATGTAGGAACTTCTGAAATTACTATTAGATGGTTTAATACAATACATAACATGGATCCAAGAATATTAATTGATTTATTTGACTGCATTGGTGCAAATAAAAGAGCTTTTAAGATAAATAACATTTCATTATATGAATATATTGCTTTTAAAGTGATTGACACTATAATTTGTTGACTAAAAGGTGTGAAAAACAGAAGAAAATAACATCGGTTTTCAATTAGATATTTTTTTCTTCATTCAGAGACACTTCAATCACAAATAACTCACAATCATGGCCCGCCACTATGGCACATGACTATTTCTAGTCTGTTCTTACAAATGTATCCATTTGTTAATATATGATGTTTTAGACTGATTTGTGCTGATTGCATAAAATAATTTCTGCTACCCATTTATGTCCAGTAAACAATTTGTATTATTAGACAGGTCCATTTCAATTTAAGAGGTGTCTGCTTACTTTTATTATTTTTGCAAAATTGTATGATCTTTAAAAAATTAGAAAGTACTGTACACTTTGATCAGACACTATATTCTGTGACATATGATGTTAATCTACACTGCCAAGGTCCCTTTTTAAGGGACTGTAGGCACTGATGTGTAAATCTATGAAGTTACCTGTATGTCATCTTCCAATAGATTGCCTCAGGATAGAAAGATAGGGGGCAAGACATGGTGTTTTTACAACTGAGCCATATGCATGCCAAAGTTAAAACCTACAAATTACCCACATGTATGTAATTCCAAATACTGCTAAATTGATGAGCTTTGTCTGATAAGTCTAGTAAAATGAAAGTGAAGGCAATCGGAAAACTGAAATCCAAAAAGTAGAAATAGAAGGCAATAGGTAAACTGATTATTTTATTATGTGCTGACCACCTTTGACACTTGTTTCTCACAACAGAACAAAATAATGACCCTTATTTAGTTTCAGCAGTATATGAATTGATAATAAGAAAACATGCTGCCTTTATACAAATACATCGTAAATTTTATCGCCAAACATCACAAATTCTAAGATGAAAAATTGTGATATTTTCTTATTTCAGCTCAAAATATAGATTGTGGGTACTTGTTATAACCACCTTATTTTAATCACAAACAAAATCCCCATCCCCCAACAACCCCCTCCAACCCCCCACCCTGACAAAATCTCCCCCACCATTTGTTAAAGTGGACAAAATCCCTTTGGACATAATCCCAACTGCTGTTTGTGAAGGTGGACAAAATCCCCCACACCTCCACATGCACAATTAATGAATTTTGAAAATCAATTTGTATGTACATGTATCGTTTTAAAAACTGTAGATTCCAAATCATATTTGGAATATCATAGCTATATTGGTGCTAATGGAGAAATTATTGCAACAAGCAGCTACAACAGTTGACAAAATACAGAACAGTAGAATCATCAATATGACTAAATTCTAACAATGAATAAGAAAAATTAAAATGAAAAAAGTACTTCTTTAGTCATGGCAAGAGAATTAATTCATTGAACGGTTTACAGTAACCCCCAGTTTAACTGTATAAAAGTGGGGTTCAAGGGGGTCAGAATTATATAGGTGTTTATGTGATGTAATGTAATTCATCAATCATTAGCTTTTGATTGATAAATGCTGCAGACACTACAAATGACCTGTGCCATACAAGATCCTGCACACCTTCATTGATTGTGTCTTAAGTTGTTCTAGAGAAAACAAAGAGATGTGTATCTGTCTATGACCCAAACATTACTACAGTCACCAGGTGTTTTTGTTTTGTATAAGTCCTCCATTTTGACTGAAATGTATTCAAAAGTATTCTAAAAGTATTTGAATACATTTGCAAAGTATTTGTATTCTCATTCGAATACATTCATAAAAAATGTATTTTTATTTGTATTCTGTATTCGTGAAATGCAAAGTATTTGTATTTGTATTCAAATACTTTTGAAAGTATTCGACCCCAGGCCTGAGAGGCACCAAAGGGAAAGAAATACAAACATGAAACAACAGACCCTAATGGAAACATCAAAAGCAGAAAGCCAAAATGACAGTTACTTTCCCACAAAATGGCCAATTGGTTATCCAAAACAAAATAATGTAAGCGACACAAACCATAACAAAAATAAACCGCGACAGGAGAACCGCCTTGGAACGGAGAGTGGAACGAATTCCACTTGGGGTGTGCTTAAATCGATTTTACGTGGCCATAATCCTCGCCCTTACTTCCGTCGCGATTTAGACACATTATTTATTCAGTCCGCATGATGGCCTCCTAACTCATCAGTGCAACAACTCCGTGCACGCGAAAAAGCAAACAACCACAGAGATGATAGCAAGGAAATACTCAAATGCTGGAGCAAAAAGAAAACCAACAATTAGACTCCGATGAGCCCGACCAAAGACAGACAATCAGGCACCACTCAACATTACATAGAATTAGATCTCTCTAATTCTCAGTAAGCCTTTACGCTGGAACCGTCATAGAATCTGAGGCCTGACCCACCGGCATGCAATTAAAGACGGAAGCAAAGTTGTCAACCGTGGTTGGGTTAATACCATGCATGCAGTCTGTCGTATAACATTTATATATATTTATAACCAATCTTTTTATATCGAAGAATGATTTTACGAAATTGGGTGCTGAAGTAATTGCGGTTATATATTTTTCTGGATTTATATACTAAGTCACATTAAAATTCGGGTTCCGATAGACCTTTGGTGCAGAAGAGATTTAAGTCCAATATTGAATTTTGAATATAAATCAGAATTATGTCTATAAAATTTTGCACAGGCTTTGCGTAGTTTATGGCACCGATAACCCTGATTAGCAGTTAACAATTTATTACGAGTGTTGAAGTCTTTTTTATCAAGAAATATAAGGCCTTTATTAATGTTACTTGGTACAAACATGCATCTAGGGGCTAACATCCATAGTTGGCACTGACCTAAATTTCATGATTCACTGATTTGGCACCCACACAGGCGCGACATACCCTCATCGGCTGATTCTTTGTTTATTTTAGATGGCAAATTTGTTTGGAAAAGAACAATGTCATTTTGTCTTTCTACGTTAATAAGTTATTGTTTAAATTATAATGACGTTGCTTTATTGTCTGTTTCTTTTTACTTTGGTGCCTTCGACGGAAGGTAAACGGTAGTTGTATCGATTCCTGATCATTGCCTTTTTCTTCTTAGAGGCCTAAATCGCCCCGCTCACCGGGGCTTGAAAAATTAGATTGGGCTGCATGCTGCTTCTACGCAGAGCTGAAACCGACCACACACGAGTACTGATGAACTGCTTAGAGGTTCTAAGCCTGCTCAGAAAAAGTGATGCGAGTCGGACCGTCCATGTGTATAAACCCTATTGGTTTCATTGGGCGGCAGGCTTGCTTGAGATGTCATTTCATCTCAGTGTCGGGTAAAAGTCCCACGAAATTGAGAAATCTCCAAAATGACCTATACAGTGTTGACGGGGACGTTAAACCTGAGATCAAACAAACTAATCAAATAGAGGCCTAAATGCAACCCTTGTCAACTTTTATCACATTAGTTACAGTCTAACGCCGGGTCTTATTATATTAACCTTTATTGTCTGACAGACTCATATTTAACATGTTAACTGACATCAGATGCATTAATAGTCGTAACATTTAGAATTGCACGTTATCTACCATGTCTACCGAACATGCTCAGCCCCTTAATTTCATTTCGACGAATAGACATGGTTCTAAACATTAGCACTGTATTGTAATATTTCCTGCAAAGATAACTAGCTGAAAACATAGATGTGTATGTCTTCTTCAGATTTACTCGCACCACTTTATCCCTTTTGCACCAAATGGAATCTTCCTCTCTATATATAGCAGGAGTCGACTATCCCAAAACCCAGGGGCGCCAGGTTGTTGTATGTATGTATATAAAAAATATAAATATTTCTCTATAATATATGTGTATGGATATACACATGTGTAATATGTACATGTATGTATAATGTGTTTGGTGGGTAGGGACTTGAGTCAACAGGTTTACAAAGGCTGGCAGGATGTCGGCCTTAACTTTTCATGTAAAAATGATTTATGCAAAGTTAGTTTGTAATCTGCTTCAGAATTTTCAGCAGTGTTTGGAGGGTTCAAAGCTGTCAGTATTTGTAATTTTTAAACCATATCAAGTTTAGAAAGTTACAAAGAAAATAGAAATATACAACAGTTGGTAACATGGATTCAGTGTAAAGCTTTATAGATATTTATGTATGTAATTGTTTCAGGTGCAGAAACAAAACTTAACAGACTTGATTCAATTAAAGGTATGCAAGCTGTTTGGATTTGCTGTGTTTCAGGCAGAATGTTATACTGCCTATTTCAAACTTTCATGTTCAGTTTTATTTTATTTTGTTGGTCAAAGTAGGCCATAATTCTTCTTCTCGTCATAAAAACACACCTATGCTATAATTGTGACCCCTTAGGAACCCACTTTTATGTAATAGAAGTGGGGTTTATAAACTTGGACAGGTATACATTATTTTTTAAGGTGCAGATTGTGGGTGCTCAATGGAACTGTCCCCAAGAGGCGGTTCTAGCGAGTTCCTGACTTCTATGATTTGGGCTGGAACATGATAAGCACCTGAAAATGTTCATGTTATGGGTAAATTTTCTACTAAATTTGATTAGGTGTGTTTTTGTGCTGTTTATTTATTTGTGTTTGTGTTGTTTAAATGCATGCAAATTACTTCTCCCATAGTGTACCAAACTGAAAATCTTCCAACCTACTTATGGCACAAGTTAGTTTCAAGACGGTTGTGGTTTCTTCAAAGATGATTTTCAAAATGGCTAAACTTTTAACAAACAATGTAGGCCCTGACTGATGCTGTGTCTGATCTGGACCAACACTGTTTGCTAATAGTCATATTTTGGTGTTTCTAACACACCATGGGTTAATTACCAATTCCAAATCTGCCAAGAACAATACTAGCAGGTGTCAGTGAGGGCAGAAATAGAGCCGAACAGTGTACTCAATGTCTTCTGCTATAGGTCCTCATTTCTTTTTGAAAGATTATACTTGTAACCCATGTTGACAGAAATTTAATCGGTACTTTCAAAAACGTTGAAAATTATCAAAACAATAAGTTTCATACTTACGTATAAAAGCTGCATATTATCCGATAATCTATATTGCTGCCGAGCCCGCAAAAATTCACACAGAATTATACAAACGTCTTGTATCATTTTTTCCCTCTGTGTTTACACAAAAAATGCCTAACTTTAGACGGTGTCGGGACAACTCGGCACATAGCAGGCTCGGCACATGGCCGGCTCGGCGCATGACCAACTCGGCCCCTACAAACTCGGCACATAGCAAACTCGGCCCACAATAGTTATAATGGTTATTAAGCTGTACAGTAATACTTTATTTGCCTGTTTTATTATTATTGTTTTATAATAATTATATGTATGCTTATTAAATAAAAAAAAAAGTTTCTAGTTTGTTTTTTGCATTTAAAAAAAAATCATTTAAATCGATCAATAAGCTCTGGATATGACTTAATTGCTACACTAATTATCTGATTAATCAGGCGATGACTAAAGCGGTGAATATGATATTTGGGACTCATTTCCACCCATGATTGCCCAACCGAGTTGATGGGCGTATTGTCAAACAAGAGATTGCCCAGCCGAGTTGATGGGCGTCTTGTCAAACGATATTTTTTCCTTGTTTTCAGTAAAAATAGATTGTGGGTGCTTGTTAGAACCACCTCATCGAGGCAGTTCTAACGAGTACCCACAACCAATGTCTTTCTTTTTTTTTAAGATTTATTCGCTGGTAAATTTAAGAAACAACTTAAATATTTGAAACTTAAATAGTTGAAATTTTATTGTAAAAAAATCTTCATATTTTGTTTTTTAATAAAGATCTACTCCATTAAATATTGATGTTTGGTCCCTATTTAGTTGGTCCCTATTTCACAGGTAACTTTAATTTGATTATTTGCTTGGTTATGCAATTATCATTACCAAGTGAACAATAGATAATTGACCCAAACAGCTAATTATGTGCCGAGTTTGTATAGGCCGAGTTTGTCATGTGCCGAGTTTGTTATGTGCCGAGTTTGTCATGTGCCGAGTTTGCTATGTGCCGAGTTGTCCCACAACCCTTTAGACCAGACGAGCATGAAGAAATTTATCTTCGCTTGGGTAGACAATTTTTCTTTACCATTTCATCCACGTTCGTAATGAAACTTTCCTACCAAGTTATCAATCACATAGAAACACAGTGTAATTTGATTTACAAGCCACTTAGAATATTAAAAACAAAACAAAATGTTCCCCTTTCAATGGCACGGTCTAAACGGGTCACGAGGAGTAACGACCTTAATTAACATATTACGTCATAGGAATAAGGTGGAGATTAACACTTTTTTTGTTGTTGTTGTTGATATTTCTACTAGACATATTGTTTTTTCTATCTACATGTACAGTGTAGATGTAACAAATTTTGATACACAAACCCTGTAAATATATATCTAGAGAAAACTAGTCTGAGAAATGAGAGGGGGGGGGGAATAATAAAGTTTGCCTAACTTTATACTGCTGCACCGGTGGTGTACTCTACTGAACCGGCCGGCGCATCAATTTAGTCCGATCGGACACGGGACTGGTGCAGGGTGACTTGCGTTTTTCTTTGCCCCACTACTTGGTGTTATAATTTTCAAAATCTATTGTTAATTTATTCAATTTATCTCATTTTTTTTTCCAAATTGTTGTCCTTTTCTCAAATGTGTCGAAACCAAGAGTGTGAATTATTGTCAGACCGACCAACCTGTGCAGCGCATGGTCCGGATGGATTCGAGGTTGAATTGACGTTTTATACTTGATAGGGGGACAAGACGCTGTTACAAAGAGGTTGTGAGCTGTAACTTGCTCACTTTTCATCCCCCCCCTCTCTCTCTCTCTGTCTCAAAAGTGCACTAAGACTAGTAGAATAGACATACTTTTTGAATTTAGTTGAATAAAACTCAGTCAGTACTTGGAGTACCCGTCGCTGGGGCGACGTCGGGTCAGTGTCGGTGCCGCGTCGTGACGAAGCACCGACGCTGATGCGAAGTTGCGTTTATTAATATCCGTTGCAGCGACGTTGTATAAATATCATGACGGTGTACCGGCGTGATTGCCAAACAATCGGGCTGTTACGATAGTCAAGAAATCAATTTTGCTATTCTGTCGTTCGTGAGGGTGTGGACGCGACGGGTCGCCTGCATAGTAAACGAACCCCAAAGGGGTTCTAGTAAACTTTGCTGCGACCCGCTATCGTTCATACGTTCATGAGCGGCGGCAGGGCGAAGTTTATTTTCTTATACTTACATTTTTCGCTCCTCATTGCTGGGCAAAATGCGTATAAGGCAATCTTTTAAAGCTAAAAAAAACAAACAAGTACTGGAACAGCGTTCAAATCGCCAACGCCTATTCAGACCGTAGCGAACCATGGTTCAGACTGACGTCACTGAAAATCATGTGAATCGATGCGTTCATGGAATTATGAACTTCATTGTTTTCTATAGGTACACTGGAAATGTAAAGATTCTCTTTTGAAGATATTTCTGTTATTGTAAATATTTATGTGGATTACTATGTATTGTCAAGACATTTTGTTGTTATAGGGGTATTTCAGCGACTCGAGCACCGATAGTTTGCTCGCTGTAGCTGTGTCTAGTACGTTGCCTTTAACCATTGAGTTATTCTATTAATTCTCAAGGTCACTTTCTGCGGATGACTGTTCGACTGTTATTTACTTCTCTATGTAATATTATTATTATTATTATTATTATTATATATGAAGATGACGTAGGTTAAAAGTCAAATGCAGAATGTAATATTGACACAGCTCTAGGGTATATTAGGTGTTCGAGTTGCTGATATTCCTCTATAGTTACTTGTTTTGTTAAAATGGTCATTCAAAGAAGCATATTTCTGTAATATGAAGGTATGAGACATCTCCCTTTTTCAAGGTGGGAGGTTTGCGCAGATGTGACTACACGTAATGACAGCTCGATGGTATTGTAAAATATTCAATAATATTTGCTTCAGGCCGTCTTAGCACTGACCGGGAAATGAGTTATTTTATGGTAAGTTTCTCTCCTTTTTCTTATCCCTTCTTCTTTCCTTTTCTACTTTCGTCTTATGTGGTTTTTTTATTACTGAAGGTTGCTGGTAAAATTAGCTTGTCATGTACTTATATACGGGATGTTATTGGTTTTTGTGGCGCGTTCGTCGATGGAATAGGGACTTTGGTCGAACATAAACTCGATGGCAGATAAAATATCAATCTTTTCGCAAAATTGTCAAGGACTTGCAAACCCACAAAAAAGAAGGGCTGTTTTTAGGCATATGAGATTAAAGAAATATAATATAATTTGTTTGCAAGACATCCATATTCAAAGGCTTCAGGAACCATATATTAAAGCTGAGTGGGGTTATGATATTTACTTTAGTTGTTTTAATAATAGCAGTAGGGGAGTAATGGTGCTTTTAAATAACAATTTTGAACATAAAGTAGAACGTGTACATTCAGATTCAAACGGTAATTACATTATATTAGATATAAACATAGAAGGAAAAAGGTTTACTTTAGTCAATATTTACGGGCCAAACGACGATAAACCAAACTTTTATAAAGACATTAGGCAAAAATATAACGCATTTCAAAATGATAAAGTTATTATTTGTGGTGATTGGAATTTGGTAATTAATCCAGACCTTGATACCAATAATTATCTGCACATAAACAATCCTAGAGCACGTCAGGAAGTCTTAAATATTATTAATGAGGAGGATTTTGTAGATATTTACAGAGAACTAAATGGAGATAAAAGAGAATTTACTTGGAGCAAGCGAAATCCAGTCCGAAAACAGGCTAGATTGGACTTTTTTTTAATTAATGATGACTGTTTTCCATATGCATCTGAGGCAAAAATAACTCCAGGTTATAGGTCAGATCACAGTGGCATACTATTAGAACTCGCTTTTAATACAAATGAAAGGGGGCGGGGATACTGGAAGTTCAATAATTCTTTACTTAAAGATCAACATTATATAAACTTGGTTAAAAACACGATTTCTGAAGTAAAACAAACATACCTAAAAAATAATGACGAAAACAACATCGATAATGAAGAACAAGAATTTAGTATTAATGATCAACTGTTTTTGGAAACCCTTTTACTAATGATTCGTGGTAGCACAATAAAATATAGTTCTCAGAGAAAGAAACAGCGACAAGAGGAAGAAACCAAATTAGAACAAGATATAAAAATGATCGAAGACGAAGTAAATGCAAATTTTTTAAATATGTCTGATGATATTTTGGATGAATTAGAGAATAAGAAATCTTTGTTAAATGAAATTCAAAAAGAGAAAATTGAAGGAGTAATGCTAAGATCACGTAGTAGATATGAAGATTTAGGTGAAAAACCTACACGTTATTTTTTTAACTTAGAAAAAAGAAATTTTACCAGTAAAGTTATACATAAATTAGTGAATGAAGAAGGGGTCGAGATTACAGATACAGCGGATGTCCTAAAATACCAAACTAATTTTTATGAAAACCTGTATACGGATGTTGAAATAGACAATACTTTATCAATACAATCAATATTAGGGGAAAATGACATTAAATTATCAGATAATGAATCGCAGGAATTAGAAGGAGAGTTAACTTACTCAGAGCTAACATCTGCCTTACGAAATATGAAAAATAATAAAAGTCCCGGTTTAGATGGGTTCACAGTAGAATTTTTCAAATTCTTTTGGGTCGATATTGGACAATTTGTTTTACGTTCATTGAATTACGGTTATCGTACTGGCACACTTAGTATTACCCAAAAGCAAGGAATCATAACATGCATCCCTAAACCAAATAAACCAAGAATTAGTCTAAAAAATTGGAGACCTATATCTTTATTGAATGTTACATACAAACTGGCATCAGCAGTAATATCAAATAGATTAAAGAAAGTACTGGATAGGGTTATTCACGAAAATCAAAAAGGGTTTATAGCGGGTAGGTTTTTAGGAGAGAATGTAAGACTTATCTATGACGTGCTCTTTGAAGCCAAAAAACAAAATATACCTGGCTTGTTGCTTTCAATAGACTTCGAGAAAGCATTTGACACTGTCTCATGGACGTTCATCTCAAATGTCTTAGACTATTTTAATTTTGGGAGGTCTATTAAAACCTGGATTAGTTTATTTCAAAATGGGGCAGAATCGTGTATACTCCAAAATGGCTTTATGTCCGACTTTTTTAACCTTAAACGTGGTTGTAGACAAGGGGATCCTATATCACCATATATATTTATATTATGTGCAGAAATTCTTGGGAAAATGATAAGAAATAATAGAAATATTAAAGGTATAAAAATAAATAATAACGAATATAAATTATCACAATATGCGGACGATACCCAACTTTTATTAGACGGCTCCGAAAATTCACTTAAGGAAGCTTTGGATACATTAAAACAATATTACAGAATGTCTGGATTAAAAATAAATGTAGATAAAACAAGGGCTTTATGGATAGGAAGTTTAAGTAACTCAGAAGAAACTCTCTGCGATGAATATCCTTTAGACTGGTCACAGGAGCCTTTAAAAGCCTTAGGCGTAATATTCTCACCCCTAGTGTTTGATATATGGGACCTGAATAGCCAAGAAGTCCTCTTAAAAATTAAAAATATTCTTAATCAGTGGTCCAGAAGAAAATTGACTCTAATAGGTAGAATAACTGTTATTAAATCTCTCGCACTTTCTAAGTTTGTACATCTTTTTATTTCCCTGCCAGCGCCACCAAACGAACTAATAAAGGAGTTAGAAAAACTGTTTTACAAGTTTTTGTGGAATTCAGGACCAGATAGGATTAAAAGGAGAATTATTATAAAAAATATTTCCTATGCAGGTTTAAGAATGATTGAATTAAAATCATTTATTAAAGCATTAAAAGTCTCATGGTTACGACGAATACTACAACAATCAGATAAAGGTGGATGGAAGGAATTAGCTTTTATAAATTTTTCAAAGATATTTTCGTTTGGTGGCGCTTATGCGGCGAAACTCAGTTCCAATTTACAAAATCCTTTTTGGAAGGATTTAATGCAAGTTTGGTCGGAATTTTGTAAAGCTGTCCCCGTGGAAAACATAAAACAAATTCTTATATGCCCATTATGGCATAACGATCGTATAGGAAACGGGAAATTGTTTTTTAGAAATTGGTGCGAAATGGGCATAAGGGTAATTTATGACCTTATTAGTGAGGAAGGGGTATTTTATAGTTTTGATCAGTTAAAAGCGAAATATAACATAAGGGGCACATTTCTTGATTATCAACATGTATTGAATAATATTTCTGAAGTATGGAAAGATCAAATTAATATGAATCGTGTATTTATTGTAGAATCTAAACAAAATGTAATTTGTAACATATATATTCAATATTTAATCAATTCAAAGAAAGGAAGTAGAATCTTCTACGATATTCTGGTTGGAGTAAACGAATATACCCCACAAGTAAAATGGCAAGCGGAGATAGGTGATATAGGGGAAGATGAATGGAAAACGTACTATCAAACATTAAAGTCATTCCACGAGACAAAATTACGCGATTTTCAATACAAAATTAATAATAAAATTTTAGTGACAAATTCATTTCTTTTTAAAATTAATAAAACAGACAATCAGGCTTGTAGTTACTGTAAGGCACAACCAGAAACAATTCACCATTTATTTCTAAGATGCCCAAAAGTAAGAACTTTTTGGATTGAACTGAAAACATGGTTGACTACAAATATCAATTTAGATATATCATTAGAGGACCGCAAAATATTATTTTCATACGCTGGTAAAATAGAACTGGTCAATCACATCTATGGTTTAGCAAAACATTATATTTATAAAAACAAATTTGTTTCTAGAAATATTAGTATTCAAGGATTTGTCAGCCTCATAAAGAAAAAAATGCTTAGCGAGAGATACATTTCATACATAAATAATAGGTTAAATAAATTCTTTAAGAAATGGACTTCTGTATATAATCACTTTTATCCAAACACTGGTGACTCGTGAGGACTATTCCGATTTTTATGTTAGTATCAGAGTTCTGCTTTCCATTGAGCGCCTGCCACGGGTATTGCGGAGTTGACCCGCACCATAAGTCAGTTTCTATTGAAGACAAAATACCATACATCACGAAGACACGCCTATATAATTTTGACCCCCTCGAATCTTACTTTTATATAGTAAAACTGGGGTTTCGTGGGGGTAAACTTTAATTTTCTTATTTCTGCTCTGGGGTGTGGATTTTTGGGTGCTCGTTAGAACCGCCTCATCGAGGCGGTTCTAACGAGTACCTACAGTCTGTATTTTGGGCTGAAATGGGGAAAATATCACAATTTTTCATATCAAAATTTTCATTTTTTCGGCAATGGGGGTTACAATGTTTTGTTATGGGCACGTTTTCGTGATGTAACGTGTACTGATGTTACAGTTTGTTTTTTGCTGTCTTGTTGAAGAATTATGTTTATTTATGTTTATTCTTTGTAACTTGACTAACGCGGGTTCGAGACATTAGTGATTCTTAGAGGAATTACTTACATCACGAAAACACGCCTATAAAATTTGGATCCCCTTGAACCCCACTGCTGTATAGTAAAACTGGGGGTAAACCTTATCTTTCTTGTTTCTGCCCTGGGGTGTGGGTTGTGAATGCTCAGTAGAGCCGCCTCGTCGAGGCGGTCCGGGCGAGTATCCGCGGCCTGTGTTTTGGGCGGGAATTGGAGAATTATCAATTTTCCATCTGAAAAGTTTCATTTTTGGCGGTAAAATTTACAATTTATTCGAATAGGTATGTTTTCGTGATGCTTCCAGCGAGACGGACATAAGTCCAGCTTTTTTTCTATGTATTATTACACTGAATTTTACTATTACAACCTGTTTGCCTACACTTCTAAACGATCCTCTCTCTCTCTCCCCCCTCTCTCTATAAGCTTTCTCTTTTCTACTAACTCCTAAAAGATTAAATTTCGAATTTAGTATATTGGACTATTATGCACTTCAAATATCAATATCCTATATATATATCTGTATGTATGTACGTATTTATGATATTGAAATACATGTTTAGTTTAAATAAAAAAAAAAAAAAAATGACATCAGATGCGTGTCCCTGTCTTTCAGCAGACCGAACACGGACCTGTACATATTTTGACCATTCATCAATACAATCTTTATTTACGATTGTACAATTAAGAAAACTTGTTTTTCTCCGCAGCATAAGCAACGTTCTTTGAAATAGCCTGAATACCTTAAGTTTTCTTTAAAAGAAGATGATCCTGTTACAGACAGAGGTATATCGATACAAAAACGCTTTAAATGAATAGTAGATCTGGTGTAGATCTGATCACAGAAACGATGGAAGGACATAGTGACCTCGTTTTATCCATTTCCTCTCACCTGGACGAAGTTCATAAAGAGGAATTGCACTACGCACTACCACCAGCGTCGGCGTGAGTATCAGCGTCGATGTCAAAAATAACGATTAAGTTTTCAAGAGCATGTACAGTCGAACTTCAATGGCTCGAACACATTCGGGACCTCGAAAATCTGTTCGAGACAGGGGTAGTTCGAGCCACTGAAGTTTCTGTCAGGAGGCATAACGAGATACTTTTAGACATCTTTTCGGTGTTCTATAATGAAAATGCATGCTGTGTGTACTCATTAGAATCGCCTCATCGAGGCGATTCTAATGAGTACACACAGCATACATTTGCAAGATAAACTACTAAAATCTCCTTAATTATCCCCCACTATTTCTTATGTAGAGGATTTCGCTAGGGGCTCAAGAATGGGTTCGACACATCCATGGTAAACGAGCCATCGGTGTTCGAGCCATCGAAGTTCTACTGTATGTCTTTTCATTAAGGTAGTAATTTCATGTTCGTGTTTCTTTCCCTTTGTGTCTCTCATGGGAGGTGTTGGATAATTGTATAGATTCCTGATCATTACTTTCACTTCAACTTTAAACAAGTTAAATATTTTAAGAGCTCGTATTTTCCAGACCATGTAATGGATCTGGTTCATATTTGATATGATGATAGGTATAGTTTTAGTCTGATTTAGCAATGCTCCCGCCCATGTTATGCCGCAATGTCAAGATCACGGACTTATTCAGTAATTTTATTGTCAAGAGCTAAGTTTTATAATAGCTGATATTTTCCAAAACCATATCATGGACTTGGTTCATATACTGAAAGAAAGATAAAGGTTAAAAGGTTTATATGCAGCACTGCTCCAACTTTTTTGCATCTCCCCGAGGACACTTTTCCAGGCGGGCTAAGCTGTCTAATGACAGCTCTTGTTTAAAGCTCGGTGTGTATACAATTTGAATGCAGCTTGCTCGATCAAATTATCTTCCTAATACATTCTGGACCAGTGTCTGAAAGTAACACACTGTCATGATAGAACCTTAAGGGGAACATCTTCAGGGGAAGCAACTCCTGCAAAAGTTTTTTTGTGTCCCATGTCAATAGGGGTCAACTCTTAAAGGAAAGAATTTGTTCCTGAGGAGCAAATTCTGTCCTTTAAGAGTTGACTCCCTTTTCAGTGGGACATGGCCTATAGAAAATCGAACAGGAAGTCCCGAAAGTTGTCTCCCTTTGAAAAATGGCGGATAAATGTGCCAGGTGTTTCCATTCCCCTTAAGAACAAAAATGACCAAAATCTGATATAAATTACAAAACTTGAATCAGAATCGCTGACCGTTCCAAGGCAATTCTTCTGTCGTGGTTTATTTTTGTTGTGCTTTGTCTTTTGGTGTTTGTGTCGCTTATATTATTTTATTTTGGATAGCCTTTTGGCCATTCTGTCGGAAAGTAACTGTCCTTTTGGCTTTCCGCTAATGATGTTTCCATTAGATTCTGTTGTTTCATGTTTGTGTTTCTTTCCCTTTGGTGTCTCTGATGGGAGCCGTGGGTTAATTGTATCGATTCCTGATCATTGCCTCTACTATTATTTTTCAAAATGTTTCAAAATAAATCGATTAAAATTTATCCCCTTCTTTGGCATTAGGAAATAAAATAAGAAACAAAAATATACGATAATGACTGTAATTCAACAAGTATGCCCTCTTAAATGATTCAGTCGCATCTTCTGCGATACAAATAAAAACTCAATTCACAGCGATCAACTGTCAAGGCAGCAGAAGGTTTTCGTGACAGAATAATATTGTAGCACTGTGCTGCCAAACCCGCACTTTCGTATCAGGCCCTTGACAGACCATGACTGGTATGTTGTTTAATCACTATAAAATTACGAATATTTCAGGGAACATTTTAGGCGTTTTGGCCTAAAACTCAAAATGCATCAATGACATGCATCAATAACATGCATCGTTCACATGCATCTTTCACAATTCAATAATTCGTGAATAAAATAAGATTTGCATCAGTTTATCAGGACTTGTCATTCCTTAGACTTAAGTGCAGCTATTTTGGTCACCACCTGATTGTTTAAAACGTCAAACGATGCAAATGTGACATCACTTGGTGTCTTCCTCAGAAAGGTCTGAAGAAACAAAATCATGTAAAAACATTATGCGGCACACAAAACAAGGTCAAAGGGCAAATCCATGTATGGCAACCGGACTGACAGATTTGACATTTCGTAAATGCTTACCCGTTTGTGATCAAATCAACAGTGGACCCATCAAATGCAGCTGTGTCCGCTACAGTGCACTTCACTCCGTATACACCATATACCTCGTCTGAAACATATTTGAATATAGCGTTACTATACTTAATTACGTACCACAGAGGCCTTTCTGACATTTAATCGTCATCACTGTGACCACGCACCACAACGTTTGAACCAACGCAGATTATGGGCATTCTCCGATCGTTCTTCATACTATGTGCAATGTGCAGTGAAATAACCGGATCTTGCGAAGCTACCCATCTCCTACAATTCTTTAAGCAACAAAAGCTTAGATAAGGCAGCTCTGAGGCCAAACAGAAGTGAAGGCAATGATAAAAAATCGATACAATTAATCCACAGCTCCCATCAGAGACACTAAAAGGTAAGAACCACAAAAATTAAATAGAGACATCAATAGCGTAAAGCCAAAAGGCCAGTTACTTTCACACAAAATGGCCAATCGGCTGTCCAAAACAACAAAAAGATATATAAGTCCGCATGAAGGCCTCCTAACTCATCAGTGCAACATCTCCGAGAACAAAATATCAAACAACCACAGAAACGAAAAACGGTGAGGACTCGACAACAAGAAACCACTGAAATTCTGGAGCAACACACACACACACACACACACACACACACACACACACACACACACACACACACACACACGCACACACACTAAGATTGGTAATCACAAAAAAAAAACAGTTAGATTCCGATGGGCCCGATAAGAGACAGAGCATCAGGCACCAACCAACATTACATTTAAATTCTAAATCTCAGTAAGCCTTAACGCTGGAACCGTCATAGAATCTGAGGTCCGGTCCACCGGCGTGCATTTAAAGAGGGAAGCAAAGTTGTCAACCGTGATTGGGTTAACTACCTTGCATGCAGTCTGTCGTATAACATTTATGTTGTACCCAATCTTTTTATATCGAAGACTGATTTTACTAAATTGAGTGCTAAAGTCATTGCAAGTATATATTTTTCTGAATTCATACTAAGACACCATCAAATTCGGGTTCCGATAGACCTTGTTGCAAAAGAGATTTAAGTCCAACGATGAATTTCGAAATCAATCGGAATGACGTCTATAAAATTTTGAAAAAGGCTTTGCGTAGTTTATGATACCTATAAAGTAGAAGTAACCCTGATTATATAACCCTGATTAAGAAGTTTAACAGTTAACAATTTATTACGAGTGTTTAAGTCAGTTACATGACTTGTAAGTCTGGTAAATCGAGTTAATTGCGAAATATAAACGCCACAGGATGCCGCACGAGGAACATCACCATCTCAACATCAAAATCATCGCGTTTATCATAAATTTTGCAGAAAACAAACCCATCTACAAAAGATAGATGTAAATCCAAAAAACGGGGCATCGGTATCAGAAGAATTTGCTTTATTTAAATGAAGCTCTGGTGTGCGTGTGTGTGTGTGTTTGTATGTGTGTGCGTGTGTGTGTGTGTGTGTGTGTGCGCGCGCGTGTGCGTGTGTATGTGTGTGTTTGTTTGTTTATAAATAATCCAAATATCTAGAAGTCGAGCAAATTGCTTCAATGATTTCAGATTGGTGTTCCACGGAAAGGGACACCATGCGGTCCCTTTCGTGACAAAACAAAAACAAGAACAGATCAGCCACAAGGAGTGCGAAATTAGTACCCATCTGAATACCTACAATTTTTCTAAATAACTTAGTACCAAATCTTATGAGTATATTGTCACGTAGAAAGAAGAGAGCTTAACACAAGTTCTGACATGACCATAAAGTATAATTTTTATGCTCTTCAGAAGTTAAAAAAGCATTTCTTATATTACATGCAAGAAAGAAGGAATCTTCCCTGTGAAAATGTCCATTCAATTAAATCATTAAGATTTACCCCCCCCCCCCCCCCCCAGTGGAATTCGTTTCCGCTGAACGTTCCAAGGCGGCTCTGTCGCGGTTTATTTTTGTAATGGTTTGTCTTTGGCTGTTTGTGTCGCTTATAATACTTTATTTTGGATAGCCTTTCGGCCATTTTGTGGGAAAGTAACTATCCTTTTGGCTTTCCGCTGTTGGTGTTTTGCGTTGGTGTCTGTTGCTTCATGTTTGTGTTTCTTTCCCTTATGTGTCTCTGATGGGAGCTGTGGGTTAATTGTATCGATTCCTGATCATTGTCTCTACTTCTATTTCTTTAAATATGAATACGATGAAGCGTAGTGTAAAGGGGGGTGGAATTCATAAGTGAGTGAGTGTTTGAGTTTTACGTCCCACCAACAGCTAAGGTCATATGGAGATGGAGCCTCAGTTTAAAGACACATCCAAAAGTCTGTAGAAGCCCGGGATCGATCCTGCGACCCCTGGTTTGCAAGGCGAGTAGCGTAACCACTACACCACTGAGGCTTCTAATAAAAAAAATCATAAGTAGACAGACTTTTTGTGTCGCTTATATTATTTTATTTTGGACAGCGTATTGGCCATTTTGTGGGAAAGTAACTGTCCTTTTGGCTTTCCGCTGTTGGTGTTTCCGTTGGGGTCTGTTGCTTCATGTTTGTGTATCTTTCCCTTTGGTGTCTCTAATGGGAGCTGTGGGTTAATTGTACCGATTCCTGATCATTGCCTCTACTTCTATTTTGTAGCATGAAAACGTCTGGATTTCAATTTATTTAATAGGTTCTATAAAAGGATTATCCTTTGGAAGCATGGAATACACCACAGAACTGGAAAATATGAAGCGTACTTTTTTCTGGGCCAGACTAGTTAGTTTCAGCCAATCATGCCTCTTCAGTGACCCGTCAAATATTTCCGAAATTCCACAATGGAATCAATGATCCCAAAGGACAAGAAAATATGAATTACACTATGATGTAGGACAGGGAGACTTTTTATGGCCGCCACACATTCCCAGACACCAGCTGTAGTGACGTTAAATATGTTCATTTCATAAGATTTTTGTAGACCAAAACAGATTTCTCCCTGGTCTCTCAAAGACTTTGTCGCAATATTTAATTACATGTTTGTAATGCAGTAAAACATGAAGTTAATAATTTGGAAAGTTCATTGATGATGGTGTAAGAGCTTGAATTTGCAATAAACCGTGCTTTGTATGGTATTTTATGAAGTTTAAGTGACCAATATAACGTAGAAAGCTTGTCTTGGCCTTGTGTAACAAATCTGGTCATCAGCTACAGCCCTCTCTACGGCCAAAGGCTGCAGTCCATAGGCATCGGTGCTACCAAGCTCTTGCTGAAGAGTGTTGACACAGTGGAGCCGTCAAACAACGACGACATTGATAGCGGCCTTATCTACTGGAGTCAAAACAAACTTGAGGGTCACTGATGAGGCTAAGTCTTACCCAGATTCATAGCATTTTGTCATCAAAGTTTGTTATATAGTTTATTTATTTCTAGAAAAAATGTCTTGCTGTGTGTTGGCTGAATGTCAAAATTATGGTGTTTGTCTAGATAAATGTCTTGCTGTTTGTTGGGAGGATGTGAGACCCGTTGTGTGCCGACCAGATAAATGTCTTGCTATGTGTTGGCTGAGTGTGAAACTTGTGTTGTACTGACCAGATTAATTTCTTGCTATATGTTGGATGGGTGTGAAACCTGTGGTGTACTGGCCAGATAAATATCTTGCTGTGTTTTGGCTTGATGTGAGCAACGTGGTGTAATGAGAAGATACGTTTTGCGGTATTTAGTCTAGTTGTTAGACTTGTGGTGTACTGACCAGATAAATAAAAAATTGATCCAGCCGGAAACGTGTGGTGCACTGATGGGATGTTGTCTTGCGTTGTGCTGGCCGGATCCGAGACGTGGTGTTCCGACTACTATAAATATTTGCAGTGTATTGGACTGATCTGAGACTTTTTGATGCACGGTTTGCTGGCCGGAAGTAAGGCTGAGCCCCGCCAAGCGAATTTGGGTCTTCGAGCATTCCGTCATGACAAACTTTAACTGCGCATGCCCAGCCATTCAGAGGGGCCAGGGATATGGCTTTCTGTCTGAAGGTTCCTCTTGATTCACTGCTTGTATGAGCGAACAGCGAAGGTTCTGGCGAGACTGCGCGGATGCGCAGGCTCGCCTGAACCTTCGCTGCTCGCATAGGCGATAAGTACCAAAATCGCTTGGCGGGGCCCAGGCTTATGATGTACTGCCCAAACAGATGTGAGTGAGTGAGTGTTTCAGTTTTACGTCCCACCAACAGCTAAGGTCATACGGAGACGGGACCTCGGTTTAAAGACCCATCCGAAAGTCTGGAGAAGCCCGGGATCGAACCTGCGACCCCTGGTTTACAAGGCGAGCAGCGTAACCACTCGACCACGGCGGCTTCCAAGCCCAAACAGATGTCTTTCGATGTATTGGCTAGAGCTGATACGTGATAAATGCATTGTGGTGCATTGACTGAGACTTCCGGTGTACTGGTGAGAAAAAGTATCTAGCGGTAGCCCGCATGTTAGAGTTGCAAAATCGGATTTACATCTCCTTTTTGTCGCGTTTTTGCGGTGATAACTGTTTTTATTTTTTATTTTGATAAACACATCAGCGAGAAAGTTGTGGAGGAGCCCCGCCAACTTCACATCAAGGAGTCACCCTTCAGATTTGTATAAAATGTGCTTTAATCAGATGGAATTTTTATAATTTCGACTTTTTCCAATAGCAACTAAGTCCATTTCTTTCACTCACACTAAGCAAATGGCAAGCGTATTTGAAACGATATCTACATATATATACGAGGGTTGTCCAAAAATATCGTGGACAAATGCATTTTCTCCCGAATGCGGCGTAACAAGCAAATGAAATTTTCTACATTCATGAAACAATTATTTTCGACTTAAGTAATGCGAGTTAGTTGACGCTGACTCTAGTTGTTTTTTTTTTTCAGATTTATACTACATTATTATAACAGAGGTAGGGTGTCGCGGCCCAGGTCAAAGTCAACGTTAATTTTAACAACTCCGTTCGAGACTAATTCTAACACAGATGCTGCATTTATTAAGCTGGCGCCAAACGGTTTCAGACAATGTCGCGTGAATACGCTTGACGTCATTATGTGAAATTTCAAAACAATCGTGACGTTATTTCCAAAATCTACAGCGTGTTTGGTGAAGGCGCCCCCGGAAGAAAATCGCGTAAAAATGGCGACGTCAGACAAGGACGCGGCCCACCGAAATGTGATTAAATTCTGTTTTGATCTTGGTATGACACCAGTAGAGACTCAAAAGAAGCCGCAATTAACAGAGGATCATCGGCATGTGTCTCGGTCACTTGTTTACAAAAGGCACAAACGGTTCGAAGATGGGGGGACAGACAGTTTGAACGGAAAATCAGGAAGACCACGGGAAATTAATGCATCGGCCGTGGATAAC
Organism: Lucinisca nassula; assembly: GCA_963580285.1. Taxonomy (NCBI): domain Eukaryota; kingdom Metazoa; phylum Mollusca; class Bivalvia; order Lucinida; family Lucinidae; genus Lucinisca; species Lucinisca nassula. The sequence continues at coordinate 43,431,265 of OY757010.1, read as the reverse complement.
GTTACCGACGTGATCAGGGGCGACAGGAGCCAGACCGTGCGCGAAGTTGGTGAAAAACCGGGACTGAGTAAAACTTCTGTTCATCGTGTACTGAACAAAGATTTATCTATGATAAGTGGTTACATCGCTATGAAAAGTGCATTAATCATAATGGGGAGTATTTCGAAAAGGAGTGACGCTAACGTTTAAGTGCGCGATGTCGTTTTACGACGTAGACCTTGGCCGCTCGGCCCTGACCCTAGTTAGTAAATAGGCTGTAATTTCTATGTTGCTGAACATATTAGCTTGAAATTTAGCATATCAATAGAGGATATATAAGCCACAATTGTCTTAAAATTTCATTAAATTCCGCCGATTATAAGAAAAGTAATAGACGTTGTGTACGATAGATTGGGACAATCCTCGTATATATGTGAGTAATCGCTAGAAACATCTCAGTGACACAGTTATAACAATTTCCCACTTCCATTTTTGTAGCCGAAGTAAGAAAAAAAAACATAAACAAATCGCCTGTTAATTGACAATTTAAAGCCATGAATAGGTAGGAGTACCCGTTAGAAATGTCTCAATGAGGAACAAGACAACTGACAATTGCAATTTTGAAGCCACAAACAGGTTGTGGGTACTCGTTAGCATTTTTGAAAGCCGACTTACAGGTTGCGGGTACTCGTAAGAACTGTCTCAAAGAGGCGATCTAAAAACTTCCTACTTCCTATTTTGAAAATATAAACAAGTCACCTGCAAGTTGTCATGTTAAAGCCATGAACAGGCTGTGGGTATTCGTTTTACCTGTCTCAATTGGGCATTTCTAACAAGTTCTAACAACTTCTCCCACTTCCTAGTTTTGAAGCCGAAAAAAGAAAAATGGGCTAATACAAGTTTTCTTAAAGGACATTTCTGTGCTAGGACTCAACCAAAAATTAAATTACTCTGTGTATACCAGGTCATCATATAACCTTACCTACCTGTCAAGGCAACCATTTTCATTCACTTATATTGTTTCGTATTTTCAAATAATTACTTCAAACCAGAAAAGTTAAATTATTATAATTCATAACACCTTAATTGAATTTTATATGAATTTTGTCATCTATCCTTAAATAATTTAAAATACTGCATGTTTTGCTCTTGGAAAATTTGCCATAAATTTAAATAAAAAAATAAATAAATAAATAGATGTAACGGTCACATCTACGATTACCACCACTACTAATAATTATAAATGTAAGCTATAGAATTCCACACCATTGAATAAATCAATAGATAAGATGTCACTGTTACCTCTACTACTGTTACAAACACTACTTCTGCTTCGTTCTTAGCTCTTCAGATCTGCACTCTGATCAAGGCCAGTTTATATGCGATAGGTTAAATGCAGGACAGTCTGTTTACCTGTGTGTTTCATGATATGGATAAATCCTATTCTAATGCACTTGCGTATGTTACGCGACGTTTGATTGGATAACGTCAAAAATTTGCGACAGTATATTCTACGATAAACTGTCGGAAACCCGACGCCATCTTGTAACGTCGCTTTTCATTGGCTGCCATTTTGGTTTTACGCAGCTCACTGTACCTGCCGTTTTGGACAAAAACAACATTTTAAAAACAAAACAAGTGAATAAGTGCATTAGAATGGGGGATAACTGTATTTAAAATTGTCATTTGGGGAGGAAAATCGTCGGTTTTACGGTCGCAAATTACGTTTTACGGCTCCGCTAACGCGTCGCCGTAAAACGAAATTTCCGACAGTGAAACCTCCGATTTACCTCCCCAAATGACAATTTTAAATACAGTTATCCCCTAATTCTAGTACCCTGCATGGACCTTGCGTTGACCCAGATTAGTCAATCTATGTTGATGTCCAAGATATGCAGACTCTTCGCTGATCATACAAAACAATTTATTTTTTATTAAATAAATAAATAAATTAATAAATAAATATATTTATAAATCATAGCACCTTTTAACTATGTGCAGTTTTCGATTAATTAAAAGACAACCATATTCTTTTCAAAGAAATTTTGTGATGTTTTAATACTCCAAAAATAGATATTAAAATGGTTGCTCGTATGAACCGCCTCAGTTCTAGCAAACATCACAAAGTCGGTTTTCATAACACAGACCAATGTGATGGAACAAAATAAATAAATAAATAAATAAATAAATTGTTTGTTTGATTTGAACTTTAGCGCCCAAGTCAACACTTTTCAGGTTATTTTGAAGACGCTGCTTCCAATTTAGTACGACATTACCCATTATTGAGATGAAATAACATCTAAATATTCTGCCCATTGAAACAATCAAGGTTTATACGCATGGATGGTCCGGCTATACGCATGTATGGTCCGGCTCAGGCCGCTTTACCTTGATATGCTTATGCCTTCTAAGCGGTTTACCAGTACTCATATGCAGTAGGTTTCAGCTCTGCGTGGAAGCATATTGCAACCCAATCTATGATGGGAGGCGCGACCTTTAGAGAAATGAATTGTTTGTTTGATTCGAGGTTTAACGCCCCCGTCAACACTGTAAAGGTCATTTTGGAGACGTTGCTTCCAATTTTGTGGGACTTTTACCCGACATTGAGATGAAATGACATCTCAAGCCCTGTCGCCCAATGAAACCAATAGGGTTTATTAACATGGACGGTCCGCCTCGCACCGCGGTTCCTGGACAGGCTAAGATCCTCTAAGCGGTTTACCAGTACTAGTGTGCGGGCCGGATTCAGCTCTGCGTGGAAGCATCATGCAGCCCATACATTTCTTCAAGCCCCTATGGGCGGGGGCGCTTAGAGAAATAGAGAAATGAACCCGTTTGAATAAATTAACTGCAGTAGCTGTTAATTACTATGTTGTTCGCAGCTAAATTAAATGTTTAATGGAAGGACATGTGTTTTGTTTGAATTAAGGTTTTACGACCCCATCAATACTATTTATGTTATTTTGAGACGCTGCTTCCAATTGTGAGGGACGTTTACCGACATTGAGATGAAATGGGCCCCGTCAAGCGATTTTGGTACTTATCGCCTGTGCGAGCAGCGAAGGATCAGGCGAGCCTGCGCATCCACGGAGTCTCGCCAGAACCTTCGCTGCTCGCTCATACAAGCAGTGAATCAAGAGAAACCTTCAGACAGAAAGCCATATCCCTGGCCCCTCTGAATGGCTGGGCATGCGCAGTTAAAATTTGTCATGACGGAATGCTGGAAGACACAAATTCGCTTGGCGGGGCTCATATGACATTTCAAGCCTTACCGTCAAATGAAACCGATTAGGTTTATATGCATGGACGTTCCGACTTGCCCCACTTCATCTTGGGAGACACAGCCATTCTAAGCGGTTTACAAGTACTCATCTGCGGTCGGTTTCAACTCAGCGTGGAAGCACCATACAGCACAGCCTATTTCTACAAGCCCAGATTGTTCATGCCAGCTGAACAGTGTACTAACCTAAAATTAATTTACCTTATCTGCTGAACATGACAACCCCTATCATTGCAAACAGTGTAGATCAAGATAATAAGCCATCTGAGCAGGATCTACAGTGTTTTTTTTTTTCGAGACGTTGCGTCCAATTTTGTGGGACTTTTACTGGGCATAGAGATGAAATGACATCTCAAGCCCTGTCATCCAATTTCTTACATGCTTTTCAATGAAATATTGAGATTTCTCAGTGAAATCGAAATCGATATTGTCACTGTTTCAAACAGTGACTGATATCAATTTTATTTTTCACGTTTTGGCACTTTTTCTCCAAATCTAATTCTGTGGCCTGTTTTTCATTGTCAGATTATTAAAAATTAATGAACTGTATTAGAATTGACGCTAAGCTCGTTCAAACGTCACGAAGACGTTAATGACGTCAGTTTTGACGCTGACGTAACGTATTTTGTCGCGCGACGTTAGATCTGTCCGCACCTTCTTTGGAAAACTTATCTCTCAATTATTTCAGTAACCATTAATAGAAATGCCATCCCAGGCTATTTCTCAGGTGCAAACGTTTAGTTTACACCCAATATTATACCCAGAAAAAAAACGTTGGATACCACTTTATTGCCGCAAAACGACCAGGAACAAAGTTAGTTTTCTCTGAAGGTGAGTGACGCTATAAGTGAAGCTAAATATTGCCGTTTTGAATCATGTAAGAAACAAAAAATGTGATTTTTTAGTATAAGATCAAATTTTATTTCACTCATGAACACCAAAACTGGAATTTTCACGAGTGGCTACGCCACTCGTGAAAATAATGGTTTTGGTGTCAATTCGGTGAAATAAACTTCGATCTATACTGAAAAATCATATCTTCTATAGGATTTATAAGCATGGACGGTCTGGCTTAGATCCTCTCAGCGGTTTACCAGTATTCGTGTGCAGTCGGATTTAGCTCTGCGCGGAAGCATCATGCAGCCCATCTATTTCCTCAAGCCCCGATTACCGGGGGCCTCAACACTTTTTGAATTGAATAAATGCATTTAATCAAGTAATTTCATTGTTTGATAGTCAGGAAAAGGAGTGGCTAAGTTAATTTTTTGAGTAGCATAAGAGTTATCAATAATCATTTTAAATTTATGAATCTTATTTTTGCCAATATATGTCATTTGCATCAGCATGATGAAAAAGTACAGGTAACATAAAAAGTAACATATTCGTTCTCGTATTCTGATCCCTTGTTATTAATATTCCATGCACAGTTAAGACTTCTAGTCAACTAGGAGTATAACAAAAGTGGGAAGTTGACTAGTACCTCAATGTCTGGATGTAATCGGCTTGTAGTGAACTAGGGTGTCGAGAATCGTCTGAATGGTATTGTAGTTGGGACAAATAATTTGTTTAGTCCGCATATAGGATATATAGCTAGCTCATTAGTGTAACAATCAAACAGAGATAAAAACGGGAGCAAGAAATAACTCAATTGCCGAAGCAAAAAAAAACAAAAAACAAAAAAAAAAAAAAAACAGTTAGACTCATGTGGGTCTGAACAGTCACATCGCATCAGGCACCAACCGACATTACAAAAGTACGAAACATTCTCCAGTTAGTCTGTAGGCTGGAGCCGTCATCGAGTCAGAGGCCCGACAAGCCGACGTGCAATTAAGAAAGAAGCAAAGTATCAACCGTGGCTGGGTTAACTACGGGCATGTATAACATTTAAGTTGTAACTAATATTTTCATATCGAAGAATGATTTTACTATGTCTTGTTGTGTGTTGGCTGAATGTGAGAGTTGTTGTACACTGCTCATATAAATGTCATGCGGAGTATTGACCGGATGTAAGAGTTACTATTAACTGGCCATATTAATGTCTTGCGCTGTATTGGTCGGATTTGGGAGTTGTAGAGAACTGGCTCTTTAAATGCCATGCGGTGTATTGACCTAATGTGAGTGTCTAGGTGAACTGGTCACATTAATGTCTGTTTGTGTATTGGCCGGATTTGAGAGTTATGGTGAACTTTCCACATTAATGTCAATCTGTGTATTGACCAGATGTGAGAGCCTTGGTGAATTGGCCGGATGTGAGAGTCGCGGTGAACTGGCCACATTAATGTCTTGCGTTGCATTGGCAGGATGTGAGAGTCTTGTTGAACTGGCCACATCTTGCTGTGTATTGGTCGGATAAGTGAGTTGTTGTGAACTGGCCATATTAATGTCTAGTGGTGTATTGATCGGATGTGAGAGCTGCGTCGAACTTGCTATACTAAAGTCTTGAGAAGTACAGGCCAAAATTTAGTGTTGTGGTAAATATGCCATATTATAGTATTGTATAGTATAGTTCGGATGTGAGGGTTGTGTTTGAATGTCTTGCGTTGTTGAGGCCAGATGTCAGTATTGTGGTGAACTGTCCATATTAATGTTTTGCTGTGTATAGCCCGGATGTGGTGAACTGGCTATATAAAGATCTTGCAGTGTGTTGGCCGGATATGAGACTTATACAGTAAATATCATATGCGAGGCGTAAATCAGCCTGCACATCTGCGCAGTCTGATGGGCAGCTTCGTCTTCGCTGCGTATATGGCAATACATCTTGTTTCAATATCTATACTTTCAAGACTCCGTCTGGTCTGTAGATCTGAGCAGGCCAGTTTGTGTGGTACTTGGTGGCGCACCCCGAAGACTGTGTTTCCGTGAAGGGGCTCTAATTAAAATCTCAATCTGTAAACACGAATTCACCTTATTTGCATTATCTGCTGGTTCCTAGTCTAAAGGTCATCAGTGTTGGAAAAACAGGTAACCAGACTTTAAAGGTCAGGGGGGTCTGGTTACCTGTTTTTCCAATATTGACAATGTGCAAGGTGGGAGCCAGCAGATAATGCAAATATGGTGAATAAACCTAACCTCATGGACTATGTATCATCGCATATATGCCGTTACTTCTTACCGCTTGTCAGTTTCTGGCGAAAGAATGGCACCGTGCTGGTTGACCGCTAACATATCAGCCTGCCCAGGAAAAACTGTGGGTAGGAAAACTGCCCTGCTCAAAAATGACCTAAAATAGTGTTGACTTGGCCGGTAAACGCCAATACAAACAAACAAACAAATTTCTTACCGTTGTTGGCCGTGTTGTCGTAAATTAATCTCAGTTGAATCAATTGTCCAAGTTCAACAACTGATAATGTCCCCGAGTGTTCAGGGGAGACAACCTGAAGCGTTACCACCCTATTCGGAGTCTTGAGTAAAACCGGGTCGTTGCCTCTGAAATAAATGTAATATCTTGAAAACTGATCAACATTGTTTGCATAGTCTGTAACCAAAATTACAGAAACACTTTAAGAATAGGCATTTATCATATATTTACTACAAAACACTCGGCTGCCTTCCTGTCACGCCACAAATTTTAGCAATGTAGACCCTGAGCAGATGTCACAATTCGCGCATCTGACCATTGCCGTGTAAATGCATTTCTCTCTTTCTAGAATTAATAAAAATCAAACAAACGTGTTTTTATTTGTTTCTGATTAAATACATATACAAACAGAAAGTTCTTGTCATTAAGAAAAATATACACAAAGCCAACTATTGCTTTGCTTTTCACCTAAAACTTTGCTTTTTTGCCTTGTTTTCAGAAGAGCTTTAAACATACAATCATAATTCAACAAGTTTTAAAAGGACAAAGGTTTGGAAATGTATGCTAAATAGCTTCTGATATGGCATTTTTCTTATCATACCACACATCAGTCCTCGGCCCATATCAGCCCTCAGGACTTCGGCCCTCGGACTGATGTGGGTGTCTCGGGCTGATATGGCGTATAGTATGAAAAATAGCATATGATAATCTCTATAGTCATTACAAAACATAGATGGATTGAAAAGGTCGAGAAAATGGGTCTTCGAAAATGTGCGTTTAGCAAAGACTCAGATTATTGCTTTCACAAATTTGGTCTGAATACGACCTCTGTCTGCATGAAGAAGTTTTGCTTCAAGGACCATCAGAGTGCTCAGTGAAGAATTGAAGTGAAGGCAGTGATCAGGAATTAATGATACAAGGCAATGATACAATTAATACACACCTCCCATTAGAGACACCTAAGAGAAAGGCACACAAACATTAAATAACTAGATACTAATGGAAACATCAGTAGCGGAAAGCCAAAAGGTCAGTTACTTTCCCACAAAATGGCCAATTGTCTATCCAAAACAAAAAGATGTAAGGGAAACACACACTCGACAGAAGAACGGCTCTGGGGCGGTCAGTGAAAAGAATTTCAGTGTGTGTGTGTGTGTGTGTGTGTGTGTGTGTGGTGGGGGGGAGGGGCTTAAATCGATTTTACACGGCAGCAATGCTCGCCCTTGATTCAGTCGCGATTTAGACAAATAAATTGTTCAGTCCACACGACGGCTTCCTAATTCATCAGTGCAGAATCTCCGAGAACATGAAACAATGGAGAAAACACTGAAATGCTGGAGCAAAAGAAAACCAACAGTAAGACCCCAATGGGCCGAACCAGACACAGAGCACCAGGAACCAACAGACATTACATAAAATTATATTCTAATATTCTAATTCTCATTAAGCCTTTAGGAGAGGCCTTCATGCGGACTAAATAAATTATTTGTCATAATCGCGACGGAAACAAGGGCGAGGATTGTGGCCACGTAAAATCGATTTAAGCCCCACCCGCACTAGTTGAATTCTTTTCACTGACCATTCCAAGGCGGTTCTTCTGTCGCGATATATTTTTGTTATGGTTTGTCTCTGAGTGTGTGTCTCGCTTATATTATTTGGTTTGGATAATCAATTGGCCATTTTTGGGGAAAGTACCTGTCCTTTTGGTTTTCCGCTATTGATGTTTCTATTAGGGTCAAGTTGTTTCATGTTTTTGCTTCGTTCCCTTTGGTGTCTCTGATGGGAACTGTGGGTTAATTGTATCGATTCCTGATCATTGTATCCACTTCTATTTTATGCTGGAACTGTCAAAGAAACTTGGGCCTGACCCAACGGCGTGCAATTGAAGAGGGAAGTTTTTATATCGAAGAGTGAATTTACGATATTGGGTACTGAAATCATTGCAAGTATATATTTTTCTGAATTTTTATACTAAGTAATTATAAAATTCGGGTTCCGATAGACCTGGTTGCAGAAGAGATTTAGGTCCAACTTTGAATGTTGAAATTACATGGGAATGATGTCTATAAAATTTAGAAAAGGTTTGCGTAGTTTATGATGTCGATAACCCTGAATAAGAAGTTAAGCATTTAACAATTTTATGGTGATTTAGTATATAATTCAGAAAAATAAACAAATGCAATGGCTTTAGCACCCAATTTCGTAAAATAAGTCTTCGATTTAAAAAGATAGGGTACAACATTAATGTTTTACGACAGACTGCATGCAAGGCAGTTAATCACATCACGGTTGACAACTTTAATTGCACGCCGGTGGGTCAGGCCTCAGATTCTATGACGGTGCTAGCGTAAAGGCTTACTGAGAATTAGAATTGCTAATTTTATGTAATGCTGGTTGGTGCCTGATGCTCTGTCTCTGATTGGGCCCTTCGGAGTCTAACTGTTGTCCCAGCATATCAGTGCTCTCGAGTCCTCACCGACCGTTGTTTCATCTCTGTGGTTGTTTGATTTTTGTGTTCACGGAGATGTTGCACTGATGAGTTAGGAGGCCTTTATGCGGACTGAACAAATTATTTGTCTAAATCGCGACGGAAATAAGGGCGAGGATTGTGGACACGTAATATTGATTTAACCCCCCCCCATACCAGTGGAATTCGGTTCACTGACCGTTCCAATGCGGTTCTTCTGTCGCTGTTTATTTTTTGTAATTTTTGTTTTTGAGCGTGGGTATTGCTTTTTTTTATTTCATTTTGGATAGCCCATTGGTCATTCTGTGGGAAAGTATCTGTCCTTTTTGCCTTGATGTTTCTATTGGGGTCTAGTTGTTGCATGTTTATGCTTCTTTCCCTTTGGTGTCTCTGATAAGAACTGAAGGTTAATTGTATCGATTCCTGATCATTGCCTTCATTTCTATTTTACACTGGAACCGTCAAAGAAACTGGGGCCTAACCCACCGGCGTGCAACTGAAGAGTAAGTTTTTATATCGAAGGGTGATTTAACGAAATTGGGTACTGAAATCATTGCAAGTATATATTTTTCTGAATTTATACACTAAGTAATTATAAAATTCGGGTTCCGATAGACCTTGTTGCAGAAGAGATTTATGTCCAACATTGAATTTTGAAATTACATGGGAATGACGTTATAAAATTTCCGCTATTGATGTTTCCATTAGGATTTAGTTGTTTCATGATTGTGCTTCTTTTCTTTTGGTGTCTCTGATGGGGTTTATCGTATCGATTCCTGATCATTGCCTTATCTTCTATTTATTACGAGTGTTGAAGTCAGTTACATAACTAGACACTCTGGCGAATCGAATTAATTGTGAAATAGAAACGCCATTGGATGCCGCACGAGGAACCTCACCACCCAAGAAAGGAAAAATTACAATATTAAAATCAAAATCATCGCGTTAATCATAAAGTTTGGAGGAAACATACCATTCTGATCAAACCATCGAAATAGGTACTGTCAATATAAAAAAAAACATCCAAATATCTAGAAGTCGACCAAAACGCTTCAATGATTTCAGATTGGTTTTCACCGGAAATGGGCCATCATGAATTTTTTCTTAACGAAACAAGAACAGATCAGCCACAAGGGGTGCACATTTTGTAACCACTGACCAGACTGCTCTGATTTGCAGGTATTTCTGAGTCTGCCAGGGGCGTGACTCGCGTATCCCTTGTCGCTTGGCGCGGTTCAAATGCCTATCAGGGTGCATTTCAACTGTATAGTTTTCTATAACTTGCCTATTACAATTACGTCTTTTAACCCACATTACTCTGGGCGGACAACGACTCGTTATGTTAACAATCAACAATGAGACAGATGCATTATATTGCCTTTTCGATAAAACATTTGCATGTAAGGAAATGTTGGCCTGAACATCGTACATTCAGTCGTGTATTGACTCGTTTGTAGAATGAACAATCTCAAAAAAAAAAGAAAGAAAAAAGTCCTATAGAGACAAAAAAAACACGCCCACAATATAGGCCAGAAATACTTGGTTAAATTACCAAAATAGACAAGAAGACTAACATACAAAGTACAGAATTTGCATGTCATATGTACAGTCTAGTGTGACAAGGCGAAAAACTACATTGGGTTTTTACAATATACTGCGTTTCCTATGCTTGCAGAAACTACTTTGCTCAAGCAGATTACAAATCTAATTTTGTTTCAAACTTTATGTTAGAATGCCAACACCGATTTTCCACGTGCCTATATTTGTTTTTCAGTTTGTAGCGTAGTATTAATGACATCGCCTAGATTTAATCGATACTTTCAATTTTTGGACCGTTACTGTCCTACATGTACAATATATCGAGTCGTAGCGCTGTACTTATGACATTGCTAACACGCTCTGTTTATATTCCGGACACATGTGGCATTTAAATATCAAGCTTCCCACGGCACTGTAACCAGTAAGGCTTTTATTCAATTTCTATACGAATTAAACCTTTAAAAACGCAATATTGAATTATGAAATAAAGGGGGTATGCTTACTAAATTGCATTTTTAAAAGAATTAACGTATTCGCACCATTTTTCTACTGTCAATTACATAGAGGATCTTACATGAGCGCTTATGTATTATTTAATTTATTCAACGAGTTGAGGAAAAGGGATAAAATGCGAGGCTTTGCCGAGCATTTTATCCCTTTTCCTCAACGAGTTTAATAAAGTCAATAATACATGAGCACGAATGCAATATTTTATTTATCATATGACATTTTAAACTCATTTTATTCACGATTGTTTACAAAAATGTCAATATTCCGCCGTTAGTAAACGCGACGTTATTAAGGACGTCGTACATGTAACGTTACGGGACGTATCTAGCTAATTTGCATATTTAATCCACTAGTGGATTATCGAAAATAATACATGACGTTATTACACTCTCAGACGCGACGTCATATGATAAAGATCCTTTATATGACAGCAAAAACAAATCATTTAAATCCAATGGTTATGTCCTCTGAGAAAGACAATGCATACTTTTTACCATTTTGAAGGTTCATTTTCCGACATTATTTCAAAGAATATAGTTTGGTATTAAATGGCATAAGCTGCAATGAACATTGGCACAATGTATTCCAAATTGCGGGTGATGAACATATTTTATAGGATATCCTGAAATTTTGAAAAAATGCGTTGTTATGTTTTGGACATTTTTTTACATTATTCGGGTGGTTAGCAAATGGGTCCGTTTTGAAGACCGCTTCCCCACTTATAAATGCGACAACCCCCAGAATGCGAAAGTTTAGACTTTGATCTATCCATTTCAGGTAAGTTTATCCTTTCGAACCGCCGACTAATTAAATTTTCGAAAATGAGTTATATGTCCCCGGCTAATAATGAATAGATCATAGCCTGTACATGTATCCATACAGGCTAACGACATAGTGAAAACTGAGATCTGCTCATGAACGTGCTCACCATGTCTTTCTTACCGTTTTAATCAGTACTTTGCTTATAATCTGAATACACGGATTTTAATGCGTTAGTAACTGATCGTAGACGAAAATGTCACATTTTTACAACTTAACTCGTTTTAACTGGAATTGAATAAATGAGAATGCGACAAGAAGCTGCACCAATAAAACATGCAAATGTTCCTTAAAACTGATACTGATTGTACAAGCATTGCTAAAGAACTACTTCGACAATGGTGAATAGAAATATTTAACTTAACAAAAAGGTAAACCCAAGTCACCCGGATGTGTGATATCAACTGTAACACACACACACACACACACACACACACACACACACACACACACACACACACACACACGCGCGCGCGCACACACACACACACACACACACACACACACACACAACAACAACAACAACAACAACAACATCAACAACAAAAACAAATACGGTTTATATGGCCATACGGTCCGCTTAAAAATGCATGCGAAAGACAATCTACCGAATCTTCTTGTAGAATAAAAGTGAAGGCAATGATCAGGAATCGATACAATTACCTCACACCTCCCATCCAAGACAACAAAGATAAAAAAGAAACACAACATAACACAACTTCACCATTATGAAAACGTCACAAGCCGAAGCCAAATGGACAGTTACTTTCCCACAAAATAGCCAAACATTTATCCAAAATAAAACGATGGCCGACAACAATAACAAAACACGACAGAAGAGCCGCCTTGGAACGGTCAGTTAAATGGGCCCCGCCAAGCGAATTTGTGTCTTCGAGCATTCCGTCATGACAAATTTTAACTGCACATGCCCAGCTATTCAGAGGGGCCAGGGATATGGCTTTCTTTTTGAAGGTTCCTCTTGATTCACTGCTTGTATGAGCGAGCAGCGAAGGTTCTGGCGAGATTGCGCGGATGCGCAGGCTCGCCTGAACCTTCTCTGCTCGCATAGGCGATAAGTACCAAAATTTCTTGACGGGGCCCAGATATTTACTTGCAGGCTCGAATCGATTCCATGTGGATACAGGCCTCGCCCTTGGGTCTGTCTTGGTTTGGAGAGATATAGAGGATCTTACATGAGTGCTCATTTATTATTGAGTTTATTAAACGAGTTGAGGGAAATGGATAAAATCCCTTTTCCTCAACGAGTTTAATAAATTCAATAATACATGAGCACGAATACAAGATTCTATTTATCATATGACATGTAAAACACATTTTATTTACGATTGTTTACAAAAATATCAATATTCCGCCATTAGTAAACGCGATGTCGTTAAGGACGTCGTACATGTAACGTTACGGGACGTATCTAGCTAATTTGCATATTTAATTCACTAGTGGATTATCGAAAATATTACATGGCGTTATTACACTCTCAGACGCGACGTCATATGATAAAATTTGTTAAGTCAATATGAAGGATTTCTATAAACATTTAACGAATACAGACATGACAAGGTTGGGGTCACAACAGCAAGACATCATTTAAATGCCGACGTAAGAAACAACACAACAAAAAAGACATTTCATCACAAAAAAACACGTCTATATAATTTTGACTCCCCTTGAACCCCACTTGTATATAGAAAAACTGGGGTTTACAGGGGTAACACTTATTTTGCTTATTTCTGCTCTAAAATATAGATTGTGGGTACTCGTTAGAACCGCCTCGATGAGGCGGCTCTAACGAATACCAACAATCTATATTTTAAGCAGAAATAAGAAAAACATCACAATTTTTCATCATTAAAATTCCTTTTTTTTTTTTTTTTTTTTTGTCCGGCGGTAAATTTAAGACTGCATTTGTTTAGGCGTGTTTTCGTGATGTGAACACCGGTGTACCAAAACAGAGACAGAGCATCAGACACCACCGACGTTACTTACAAAATTTAAACTATAGAGAAAATGTCACTTAAGCTCCACCCCTCTTGAATTCAAAAGATTCAGGATGGGACCGTCACCTGAACCAGCTGAAAAAAAGAAGGGGGAGAATGGCCGTGGAAAAGATTTCAACAACAGCGGCCACGGAAGAATGTTTAGGTCTCAGCAGCTATCGACTCGGGACCTCCTGATCACTAGGTAGAAGCGCATCCGACTTGGGCCAGTTGTTTAACACTAACGACGTCGTTAATTAACGAATCGTTAAAAAATGAGCATTTAATATGGCAAATATACTAATATTTTTGCTCAATAAAAATGTGAGTAGCTTTTGCAATGCATACGCAAAAGCTACTCACATTTTTTAGCAAACATAACGAAAGTTTAGATATTGTACTTGCTAGTACAGTAAACAATGCAGCTCTAACGAACTCGTTAAGCTAACGATGCTTTGAGCAATTTGACCCTGAGCTACCAAGATGACGTGAATCCACATCTTTTATTAAAACTAAAAGCACCATTCACTACAAGCAGGTGATATTTTTAAAACGACATGTAATTCACATATTTTCACACAGAATTTAAGGACAAACGTTACATGTGAATCGACTGCTGGACAGCTGAGTTAGGTTGAATGTCAAGCCTTATTTTCAGCGAAACCAATACCGCCTATGACAGATTATTCTTTGGAAGCAAGGAATACTCAAAAGATCTGAAAACTGTCCGAGTATACAAGTTTTCTGGGCCAGACTAGCCAGTTTCTGCCAGTAGGTATCAGCAGCGACCCTCAAATATTTTCAAAGTTCCAATCCCGATCCTAAAGGACTAGAAATTATAATATACACAATGATGGACAGGGAGGCGTTTTACGGCGACCACTGAGTCCAGCTGTGATCAAGTTAATATATGGTCTATAAAAGGTTTACTCAAGTATCCTTTGGAAGCATGGAGTACTACCGAAAAAAAAAACCTGAAAACTTCCGAGTGTGTAAGTCGTTTGATGAAGGACTAGAACTTGTCTATTCAACCTCTTCATTTCTTAATAGAAGAGGAGGCAATGATCAGGAATCGATACAATTAACCACCAGCTCCCATCAGAGACACCAAAGGGAAAGAAGTACAAACATGAAACAACTATACCCTAATGGAAACATCAATAGATGAAAGCCAAAAGGACAGTTTAATATAAGCGATAGACACACTCAAAGACAAACCATAACAAAAATAAACCGCGACAGAAGAACCTCCTAGGAACAGTCAGTGAAACGAATTCCACTGGGGGCTTGAATCGATTTTACCTGGCCACAATCCTCGCCCTTACTTCCGTGGATTTAGACAAATAAGCCTAGTACAGATTCCTGTGCAAAATAGAAGTGTGGGCAATGATCAGGAATCGATACAATTAACCCACAGCTCCCATCAGAGACACCAAAGGGAAAGAGAAAGAAACAAAAACATGAAACAACAAACCCTTATGGAAACACCAACAGCGGAAAGCCAAAAGGAGTCACTTTCCCACAAAATGGCCAAATGGCTATCCAAGACAAAATAATATAAGCGATACAAACACTCAAAGACAAACCATAACAAAAATAAACCGCGACAGAAGAACCGCCTTGGAACGGTCAGTGAAACGAGTTCCGTCCGGGTGGGCTTAAATCGATTTTACGTGGCCACAATCCTCGCCCTTACTTCCGTCGCGATTCAGACAAAAAATTAGTTCAGTCCGCATGAAAGCCTGCTAACTCATCAGTGCAACATCTCCGTGAACACAAAAAATCAAACAACCTCAGAGATGAAACAACGGTAAAGACTCAACAGCAAGAAACCACTGAAATGCTGGAGAAAACCAACAGTCAGACTCCAATGGGCCCGACCAGAGACAGGGCATCAGGCCCCACCATATTACATAGAATTAGATTCTAACTCCCAGTAAGCCTTTACGCTGAACCGTCATAAAATCTGAGGTGTGCACCGGCGTGCAATTAAAGAAGGAAGCAAAGTTGTCAACCGTGATTGGGTTAACTACCATGCATACAGTTTGTCGTAAAACAAAGTTGATCTGGATGATGCGGCTCGTAACAAGCAGTCTCCTCGGGATCTATACTATTTGTTAGTTAATTATATCCACTAAACGCCTTGATTACGAGAATTGGCGTGCATAAAACTCTTATATGGAATAGTTTGTTTCAGAATTTAAGAATGAAAGGGATAAAGGTCAAGTCTATAGCTCATGTGTATGCTGAACTGAAACTTCACTGATCACATATTCCAACTTGCACATGTTGCTATGCTACAGCCCGGTAACTATTTAAGCAATAGTAACCTAACATGAGGGCACTATCAAGTTTTATGAACTGCCCGAGGGCCTGGCAATGAACAAATACTGAAAACGATACAGCACAAACATACCACAGTTGAGTTGTTAGGCTTGTTTCCCGCAGTTTAGCGGAGAGAAACCCGGAAATTAATCGTGATTGCCCGCAAAATTTTTCGTTTTGTCTCCGTAGCGGGCACTATAAGACTGAAGATGGACCGGTCCGATTCAAATGATATTGTGCCCACTGTGTATCTGGTGCGGATTAGCGACTTGCACGTGATGCGTTTCTAGCCAATGAACAAAACACGTTTCATTTGTAATGGCACCAATACATACTGAAAGTTTTCGCTAAGTTCTGCTGCAGCAGGTAGCACTGTGTCGGTGGTACAGCTAAATCGAAATATAAGGTCGTTTTCAACATCAAGTCGTATATCATCATTCCACGCCCGTATTGTGATATCAAGTGTCTTAACCGTTTCCCCAGTCTGAAATTAAAAATACAAGTGAAGGCAATGACCAGAAATCTATACAATTAACCCACAGCTCCCATCAGGGACAACAAAGAATTAGAAACACAAACATAAAACAACAGTCCCTAATGGAAACATCAATAGCGGAAAGCCAAAATGACAGTTACTTTCCCAAAAATGGCCAATTGGCTATCCAAAACAAACTAGAATTTGTTTTTCTACAAAAACACAGATGTCTCCCCCGTTTTTGACTGCTAAGTATAACCTTGACATTGGAGGTATTGAGCTGGGTCTTGTGTGCAACACATCATCTAATGAAGATGAACATTTCTGCATAGTAACTTTAAAAATGTTCATAGAAAAATAAAAAAGTTATTGGCTGTAAACAAAAAAAGCACTTTTTTACCTTTGACCTCTAAGTATGGCCTTGACCTTTGCGATACAACACATCGTCTCATGATGGTTAACATTTCTGCCAAGTAATTTCATAATCCATCAAAGAATAAGGAAGTTATTGACTGTCCTTTTTTTACCTTTGACCTCTAGGTATGACCTTGACATTGGAGGTAATGCTAACAAATAAATCAAAGGACAATAACTTTTGAAAGGGGCAAAATGCGGATGAGAAAAAAATATGGGTCAGCTAATTTTCTATAGCGAATCCATATATGAAATTTCAAAACCCTAGCTTACACGGTTCTTAAGTTAATCTCGATGAAAAAAAAATACGTGTCAGCTTATTTTCCATCAGGAACGCAGATACGAAATTTCAAAACCATAGCATACATGGTTCTAAAGTTATGGAATGCATCACTTTTAGCATACATTACAATAGACACAAATTACCAAAATGACAAAGGGCCATAACTCAAATTTTGTCAAAAGTTAATCAGGTCATCTACTCATCACCACCAATCTTTTCATCAACTTTCAAGACTCTAGCTATAATAGTTTTTGAGATCTCTTGCTGACAAGATTTTATTAAAAAACTTCAAAAGGCAATAATTCTTGAAAGAGGCATAATCCGGATGAGAAAAAAAAAAATACGCATAAGCTTATTTTCCATCAGGAATGCATATATGAAATTTCAAAACAATAGCATATACAGTTCTAAAGTTATGCTATGCATCACTTTTAGCATACATTGGGCACAAATTACCAAAATGACAAAGGGCCATAACTCACAAAGTATTTTTCGGAATTTTGTCAAAAGTTAAGCAGGTCATCTACTCATCAACACCAATCTACGTGTATTCACCAACGTTCAAGGCTGTAGCTATAATAGTTTTTGAGATATTTTGCTGACAAGATTTTATTCAAAAAAACTTTAAAGGGCAATAACTCTTGAAAGGGGCATAATCCGGATGAGAAAAAAATGCTTGTCAGAAATGCATATATGAAATTTCGAAACCATAGCATACACGGTTCTAAAGTTCTGCTATGCATCACCTTTAGCATATATTACAGTGGGCACAAATTACCAAAATGACAAAGGGCCATAACTCACAAAGAGTTTTTCGGAATTTTGTCAAAAGTTAATCAGTCCATCCACTCATCACCACCAATATGTTCACCAACTTTCAAGGCACTAGCTCCAAAAGCTTTTGAGATATCTTGCTGACAAGATTTTATTAAAAAAAATTCAAAGGGAAATAACTCTTAAAAGGGGCATAATCCGGATGAGAAAAAATACGCGTCAGCTTATTTTCCATTAGGAATGCATATATGAAATTTCAAAACCATAGCATACACAGTTCTAAATGTATGCTATGCATCATTTTTAGCATTCATTACAATGGGCACAAATTACCAAAATGACAAAGGGCCATAACTCGCAAAGTATTTTTCGGAATTTTGTAAAATGTTAATCAGTTCATATACTCATCACCACCAATATACTCAACAACTTTCAAGGCTCTAGATCCAATAGAGTTTGAGATATTTTAATGACAAGATTTTATTTAAAAAAATCAAAGGGCAATAACTCTTGATAGGGGCATAATCCGGACGAGGAAAAAAATACGCGTCAGCTAATTTTCCATGAGGAATCAATATATGAAATTTCAAAACACTAGCATACACGGTTCTAAAGTTATGTTATGCATCACTTTTAGCATGCATTACAATGGGCACAAATTACCAAAATGACAAAGGGCCATAACTCACAAAGTATTTTTCATAATTTTGTCAAAAGTTAATCAGTCCATCTACTCATCACCACCAATATATTCACCATCTTTCAAGGCTCTAGCTCTAATAGTTTTTTAGATATCTTGCTGACAAGATTTTATTTAAAAATTTTCAAAGGGGAATAACTCTCGAAAGGGGCATAATCCTGACGAGAAAAAAAATACGCGTCAGCTTACTTTCCATCAGAAATGCATATATGAAATTTCAAAACTATAGCATACACGGTTCTAAAGTTATGCTATGCATCACTTTTAGCATACATTACAATGGGCACAAATTACCAAAATGACAAAGGGCCATAACTCACAAAGTATTTTTCGGAATTTTGTCATAAGTTACAGTTCATCTACTCATCTCCAACAATCAATTCACCAACTTTCAAGGCCCTAGCTCCAATAGTTTTTGAGATATCTTGCTGACAAGAGTAAGTAAAAAAAAATTCAAAGGGCAATTACTCTTGAAAGGGGCATAATCTGGACGAGAAAAAAATACGCGTCTGCTAATTTTCCATGAGGAATCCATATATGAAATTTCAAAACCCTAGCATACACGATTCTAAAGTTATGCTATGCATCACTTTTAGCATACATTACAATGGGAACAAATTACCAAATAAGAAAGGGCCATAACTCACAAAGTACTTTTCGGAATTTTGTCATAAGTTAATCAGTTCATCTACTCATCTCCAACAATCTATTCACCAACGTTCAAGGCTCTAGCTCCAATAGTTTTTGAGATTTCTTGCTGGCAAGATTTTATTTAAAAAATTTCAAAGGGCAATAACTCTTGAAGGGGACATAATCCGGACGAGAAAAAAAATACGCGTTAGCTAATTTTCCATGGGGAATCAATATATGAAATTTCAAAACACTAGCATACACGGTTCTAAAGTTATGCTATGCATCACTTTTAGCATACATTACAATGGGCACAAAGTACCAAAATGAAAAAGGGCCATAACTCACAAAGCATTTTTTCGGAATTCTGTCAAAAGTTGATCAGTTCATCTACTCATCACCACCAATCTATTCACCAACTTTCAAGGCTCTAACTCCAATAGTTTTTGAGATATCTTGCTGACAAGATTTTATTAAAAAAATTCAAAGGGCAATAACTCTTGAAGAGGACATAATCCGGACGAGAAAAAAATACGCGTCTGCTAATTTTCCATGAGGAATCCATACATGAAATTTCAAAACCCTAGCATACACGGTTCTTTAGTCATGCTATGCATCAAAAGTGTAAAGGATGGACGGACGGACGAACGAACCAGAACCAATATGCCCCTCCAACTTTTTCAAAGTTGGGGGCATAATAAGAAAGTTATTGACAGAACACAAAAAAGGCCCTTTTTATCTTTAACCTCTATGAATGACCTTGACCTCTCAGGTACCAAACTGGTTCATGCGTGCAACACATCATCTCATGGTGGTTAACATTTCTGCCTAGCAATTTCAAAATCCATCTAAAAATCAGAAAGGTATTGACCAAACACGAAAAAAAGACCCCCTTTTTTAACTTTGACCTCTAAGTATGACCTTGACCTTTGAGATACCAACCTGGGTCATGCGCGCAACACATTGCCTTATATTGGTTAACATTTCTGCCAAGTGATTTCAAAATCCATCTCAAAATAAGAAAGTTATTGACCAAAAACGAAAAAAGGCCCCCTTTTTGACCTTTGACCTCTAAGTATGACCTTGACCTTTGAGGTACCGACCTGCCTCATGTGCACCACAGATCGTCTCATGGTTGTTAATAATTATGCCAAATAATTTTAAAATCCATCTCAAAATTAGAAAGTTATTGACCAAATTCGAAAAAAGGCCCCTTTTTTGACCTTTGACCTCTAAGTATGACCTTGACCTTTGAGGTACCGACCTGCCGCATGCGCACCACACATCGTCTTATGGTTGTTAATAATTATGCCAAGTAATTTTAAAATCCATCTCAAAATAAAAAAGTTATTGACCAAATACGAAAAAAAACCTTTTTTGACCTTTGATCCCTAAGTATGACCTTGACCTTTGAGGTACCGACCTGCCTCATGCGCACCACACATTGTTTTATGGTTGTTAATATTTCTGCCAAGTAATTTTAAAATCCATCAAAAAATAAGAAAGTTATTGACCGGACACGATTTGCCCATACATAATATACATACCAACAAACTTCCAAGGGAGATAATTCAAAAAGTATAAATGCGAGAGTGATAGTTCTTGCACACTGCACGTCGTCTAATGCTGATTAATATTTATACGAAGTTTCGTGAAGATAGCTCTAACGGTTATAAGTTACAGAGCGGACACGAAAGTGTGACAGACAGACGGACAGACGGACAGATAGACAGACGCCCGGGGAGGGGGGCATCAATCGATTTTACGTGGTCACGATCCTCGCCCTTACTACCGTCGCGATTTAGGCTCATAATCTGTTCATGTCCGCATGGAGGCCTCTTAACTCATTAGTGCAACATCTCCGTGAACACAAAAAATCAAACAACCACAGAGATGCAACAACGGCGTGGACTTGACAGCAAGTAACCACTGAAATGCTGGAGCAACAGAAAACCAACAGTTAGGCTCACATGGACCCGACCAAAGACAGAGCATCAGGCACTAGCCACCATTACATAGATTTAGATTCTCTCTTATTCTCAGTAAGCCGTTACGCTGAACCCATCATAGAATCTGAGGGCTGACCCACCGGCGTGGAAATTAAGAGGGGAGCAAAGTTGTCAACCGTGATTGGGTTAACTACCCTGCATGCTGTCTGTCGTATAACTTTTATGTTATACCCAATCTATTTATATCCAAGAATGATTTTACGAAATTGGGGGCTGAAGTCATTGCGGTTATATATTTTCTGAATGTCTATACTAAGTCACCATAAAAATCTTCCACTGACCGTTCCAAGGCGGCTCTTCTGAGGCGATTTATTTATGTTGTTGTTTGTTACTTACTGTGTGTATCACTTTTGTCTTTTTATTTTGGATGGCCATATGGCCATTTTGTGGGAAAGTAACTGTCCTTATGGCCTTCTTTTGTTTAGGTTTCCATTATGGTCTTGTCGCTTAATGTTTGTATTTCTTTCCCTTTGGTGTCTTTTATGGTTGGAGTAAGTTAATTGTATCAATTCCTGATCTTTGTTTTACTTCTACTTCGATAGACCTTGTTGCAGAAACGATTTAAGTCCAATATTGAATTTTGAAATTAAATCAGAATGACGTCTACAAAATTTTGAAAAGGCTTTGGGTAGCTTATGTTACCGATAACCCTGATTAAGAAGTTTAGCAGTTAACAATTTATTGCGAGTGTTGAAGTCAGTAACATGACTAACACACTATGGCAAAACGAATCAAAGTCGAATTATAAACGCCATAGAATGGTGCACGAGGAACATCACCATCCAAAAAAGGAAAATTTACAATCTCAAAATCAAAATCATCGCGTTTATCATATTTTTTGCAAGAAACAAACCCATCTACATAGATGTAAATCCAAAAAAACGGGACCAAGGTATCAGAAGAATTTGCTTTATTTACCTTAAGTTCTGTGGGGTAAATTTGACTGATCAAACCATCGAAAAAGGTATTGTCAATATTTAATAAACCGGACCCGTTCAGACAATGAAATCTTCCTCCTAACAAGTCTTGAGTAGTCCAGTTCTAATTATACGATATCCGGTATGTTTTGTTTGCGGTAGCTTCTGCAAAATTGTTTATAATTTACGTACACACTCTGGAACCAGATCAGATGCTGCCTTCTGCGGTGTCTGATTCTGGGTCTGCACTGTTTGTCATTGCGCAAAAAAGGGATACTAGGCATATACGGGTTGACATATTGAAATCCATTTTCAATTCTTGTGGGTTGCAGATTGAGTTATACTTATAAATTTATTATGGAAATGACTGAATTTGCAAACAGTGAAGGTCCGGATCAGTGTCCACCTGGGCCTGCACTGTTTGCCAGAATCCTCTTTTAGCGTTTGCCGCCCATAATAAGTTAATTTAAGTACACGTAACCACAGTAGCTTCAAGATCTGTCCATAAATAATTCATTATGTCCAAAAACAAAAGTGACAGTAAGCCATATCTTTGAAACTGCTTCCAGAGCTTTTGTACTCGTATTTGGACATTTTCAATGAGTTTGATGGACCAAACTTAAAGCACCTCTGATGTAAATACAAATAATGGCTTCCCACAAAACGCTTTGAAAGTAGATTTCTGCAAACCACAACAGATAACTTGCAAAATTATAACAGATAAATTATAACAGGAATTTAATGACATGATAAAACATTTTTTATGAAACTAAAATATGCAAATTCATTTTTTATAAAACAAATAAAAAATAAATAAATTAATAAATAAATTTTCTGAAACATAGGTGACGTGTCAAAATTGTCTTCACCATATGAAAGAGCATCAAAACACAAGGTCTAGCAACAGATAACTTACTGAACCTAAGGCAGTGATACGAGTACCCTAAATCTATGTTTTGTACAGACATTACGATAACACACCCGTGTGATATAGTGCATTTTCATGCCTCAAAAAAGTTGTTGTTTTTTTTTTATAAAAATTTGTGATATTTTCCTTATTTATACTCCAAACACAGGTTTTGGGTGCTTGTTAGAACCGCCTCAATGAGGCGATTCTTACGAGTACACACAACCTATGTCCTGAAACATAAATAAGGAAAACAATCTTTACCCCGTATACCCTAGTTTCTCTATATAAAGTGGGGGTTAGGGGGGTCTTTATTTCACGTACTGGTTCAAGTGATGAATAATAATAATAATAAAAAAAAATCAGAATATTTATCTAGAATCTTTATTTTTATGTGGTAAAATGTTCCATATATTTGATATGATTCATAGACGACGGTGCTGTATCGCTCACTTGTGACAGTTATCAATTCTTGTTAATGATTGTACGTGGATACACTATTACAAATACGCACGTACGCTAATGGTATTTTTGTTCAGATCAAAATGGCAACGGTTGTTCTAAATTTGCAATATTTGTGGACCCAAAACGTTACGAGTATCATATCTACTACAAAAATAAGGAAAGGAAGGCGGGTAAAAACGTAGCTACATTACCACCAAAACTCCGCAGCTTGGTGTACCGGCATTGAGGTCAACGGTAAAGGTCCAAGTTGTCGGCAATGTTGAAGTTTTCATTTCACAATCAGCATCATCAAGGTAAGGGCCCTCGCCAGCCTCGTATTTCTGGGTATCATACGCATTTATACCGGTACTATTGTGTGCTATGACGACGTTGACATCAACCATTGTTTCACTGGCATCACTCCACTGACAGTAGTAGGAAACTTAGAAAAGGAACAAAACATAAACAATTCTCTCAAAATACATTTCCAGAGAGAATTAATGAAACACATTTTCCACATTTACCCAATTTCATTATTTCGGACAAAGGCATTTTTCAAGAAAAAAAAAAGAAAAAAATAACAAACAAATAAAAATAAAAAAATGAGTTCCTTTAAGAGCAATGAAAACATTCATAAGAAAGAAGATGGGTCATATAAACGTAGTTTCGGCTAATAAAGCCTCATCAGTGACCCTGTAATGATCCGGCAAAGAAAGCCAGAGGAAACATACTGCAATTTTGCGAATTTCGAATAGGCAGTCGATTCAAAGACTGATATAAATCAAAATAGGGTCCAAATTATTAAAAACCTGTCTAGAATATGAGTCTAAATCAATAATTTATTTCTGATTTCTCAGAATATTCACACTGTTCTCAAAGGACAAAAAGTAACATATAAACTGCACTATGGTTGATGTACGGGGAGACGTTTTACGGCCGCCACACGGCACAACACCAGCTGCAGTGAAGGCAAATAAAAATCAAAAATGAGTTCCTTTAAGAGCAATGAAAACATTCATAAGAAAGAAGATGGGTCATACTACGTAGTTTCGGCTAATAAAGCCTCATCAGTGACCCTGTAATGATCCGGCAAAGAAAGCCGGAGGAAACATACTGAAATTTTGCGAATTTCGAATAGGCAGTCGATTCAAAGACTGATATAAATCAAAATGGGGTCCAAATAATTAAAAACCTGTCTAGAATATGAGTCTAAATAAATAATTTATTTCTGATTTCTCAGAATATTCACGCTGATCTCAAAGGACAAAAAGTAAAATATAAACTGCACTATGGTTGATGTACGGGGAGACAAACCTGTAACATTTTCATTTCTCTAATTTTGACTGTCACAGCACTGTGTTTGCATAATGCAATATTTCTGACAAAGGCCTTTTTCAAGAAAGAAAAGGGAGAAACAAAAAAAAAATTCAATTCTCTACATTTTGACTGTCACATGAATCAAAATGTAGAGAACTGAAAAAGGCCTTTGGTCGAAATATTGAAATTTTGAAAAGTAGGAAAATGTGCAAAATAGAAATAATTCAAAGATTGGAACCCAGATGACTCATTTATCAAGTCTTCTTCTCGCACTTGAATTTCTTTCATCATAACTCCAGATATCCACTTTTCAACATTTTTATTTGTTTTTCTTGAAAAAAGGTATATTGTGTGTATTCACCTGAATCACCTCGATAAGGTTGTTCTAATAAGTTCACGTAAGTACATGTGTTTAATACGAGTAAAAACATATGCATGAGTCATCGCCGTTATGCCTCCTATTCTGGAGCTTTGATTAACGTTTAGTGGCTCGTACTACCTTCATCTCGAACATTTTTTTTATTTTTCATGGTCCTAAATAAGTTTGAGCCACTGAAGTTTGACTCCTTTGGCACCTGGGTTTTACGACCCTTTCAAGTCATTATGATAACACACCCATGCGACATAGTGCATTTTCACATCTCCAAAAGGACTACTTTTCTAAAGATAATCCATGATATTTTTTCTTATTTATACTGCAAACATAGGTTTTGGGTGGTCGTTACAACCGCTTCAATCCTCACTGAGGCGGTTCTAACGTGAACACACAATTTAGGTCATGGAGCAGAAATAAAAAAAAATAATGTTTACCACCGTAAACCCCAGTTGTTTTACTATTTAGGGGGTTTAGAGGGTGCCAATTTCACGGACTTGTTCACCTGACGTTATGTGGGCATAAATCGGAATATCGATAGAAAACTTATCTGACTTTCCCCGGAAATGCCTACACACTGTCCCATCTGTATTAATATGCCTAATATTTGATTAAATAGAGGACCCTCCCTATAACGAGAGTTTGTATTTCCTCACAATTTGCCGCTATAGCGATTTTGTTTCTATGAAGAATCCCAATATTCAGTAGTATGATAGGTTATTAGGGACCTTTTTCCCTTAATTACTCCAAGAAACAAAAGCATTTAATAATGATTTCTAGGAGTATTAAATAACTGCACTGTTCTTGAATATCTCAATTCATCCGTTTGAACATATAGTTAGAGCTTAGGGTTTGTTTCATTGAAAATGTCGTTATAACAAGTGTTTTCATAACAAAACAAAAATATATCAGCCTCAAGGGGTGCGCAGTTCGTACCCATCGGAATAACCACAATTTGTCTAAATATCTTAGTTCAAAATCTTATGTAAATATTGTCAATTAGAAAGGGGAGAGCTTTACATACATACTGACATGACCATAATGTATAATTTTTATGCTCTTCAGAATTGAAAAAAGCAATTCTTACATTACATACAACATGGAGGGAATCTTCTTTATAAAATGTCCATTCAATTAAATCATTAGGTTTTTCTTTTATAAGAATATTAGGAAATGTGGTCTAAAGGGTGGATAAATCACAAGTAGACAGACTTGAAGGCCAAGACAAGCTTTCTACGTTATATTGGTTACCTAAACTTCATAAAAGACCATACAAAGCACGGTTTATTGCAAATTCAAGCTCTTGTACCACCACTGAACTCTGCAAATTATTAACTTCATGTTTTACTGCAATCAAAAAACATGTGATTAAATATTGCGACAAAGTCTTCGAAAGATCAGGTGGAAATCTGTTTTGGTCTATAAAAAATTCTGATGAAGATTTAAATAAGTTGAAATCCGGGCGTTTTCGTGCTTCAAGTCTGTCTACTTATGATTTTTCCACACTTTACACTACACTTCCTCATAATCTTATAAAAGAAAAACTTAATGATTTAATTGAATGGGCATTTCATAGGGAAGACTCCCTCTATCTTGCATGTAATGTAAGAAATGCCTTTTTCCCTTCTAAAGAGCATAAAAATTATACTTTATGGTCATTTAAGAAAGTTTGTGAAGCTCTCACCTTTCTACTTGACAATATTTACATAAGATTGGGTTCTCAGTTATTTAGACAAGTTGTGGGTATGCCGATGGGTACTAATTGCGCACCACTTTTGTCTGATCTATTTTTTTTTTTTTTTTTTTTGTTATGAGAGAGACTTCATGATGTCCCTTCCTGCTGAAAACCAGCCTGAAATCATTGAAGCTTTTAGCTCCACTTCTAGATATTTGGATGATTTATTAAATATTGATAATACCTATTTCGATGGATTAATCAGTGAAATTTACCCCCCCCCCCCCCCCACCAGAACTTCAGTTAAATAAAGCAAATTCTTCTGATACCGAGGCTACGTTTTTGGCTTTACATCTATCTATTGTACATGGGTTTGTTTCGTGCAAAATTTATGATAAACGCGATGATTTTGATTTTGAGATTGTAAATTTTTCTTTTTTGGGGGGGGGGGGGGGGGGGGGGATGGTGATGTTCCCCGTGCGCCATCCTATGGCGTTTATATTTTGCAATTAATTCGATTGACCAGAGTGTGTAGTCAAGTAACTGACTTCAACATTCGCAAAGCCTTTTCAAAATTTTATAGACGTCATTCTGATTTAATTTCAAAATTCAATATTGGACCTAAATCTCCTCTGCAACAAGGACTATCGGAACCCGAATTTTATGGTGACTTAGTATATCAATTCAGAAAAATATATAACCGCAATGACTTCAGCACCCAATTTCGTACAATCATTCTTCGATATAAAAAGATTTGGTACAACCAAAATGTTATACGACAGACTGCAGGCATCATAGTTAACACAATCACGCTTGACAACTTTGCTTCCCTCTTTAATAGCACGCCGGTGGGTTAGACCTCAGATTCTATGACGGTTCCAGCGTAAAGGCTTATTGTCTAAATCGCGACGGAAGTAAGGGCGAGGATTGTGGCCACGTAAAATCGATTTAAGCGATTCTCCCAGTGGAAATCTTCCACTGACCGTTCCAAGGCGGCTCTTCTGTGGCGATTTATTTATGTTGTTGTTTGTTACTTACTGTGTGTATCACTTGTGTCTTTTAATTTTGGATGGCCTTATGGCCATTTTGTGGGAAAGTAACTGTCCTTATGGCCTTCCTTTGTTTAGGTTTCCATTATGGTCTGGTCGCTTAATGTTTGTATTTCTTTCCCTTTGGTGTCTTTTATGGGTGGAGTAAGTTAATTGTATCAATTCCTGATCTTTGTTTTACTTCTACTTTATTGAGAATTAGAGAGATCTATTTCAAGGTAATGTTGGCTGGTGCCTGATGCTCTGTCTCTGGTCGGGCCCATAGGAGTCTTACTGTTGGTTTTCTTTTGCTCCGGCATTTCAGTGGTTTCTTGCTGTCGAGTCCTCACCGTTGTTTCATCTCTGTGGTTGTTTGATTATTTATGTTCACGGAGATGTTGCACTGATGAGTTAGGGGGCCTTCATGCGGACTGCACAAATTATTTATCTAAATCGCGACGGAAGTAATGGCGAGGATTGTGACCACGTACAATCGATTTAAGCCCCACCCCCTCTGTGGAATTTGTTTCCGCTGACCGTTCCAAGGCTGTTCTTCTGTTGCGGTTTATTTTTGTTATGGTTTGTCTTTGTGTGTTTGTGTCGCTTATATTATTTTGATTTGGATAGCCTATTGGCCATTTCGTGGGAAAGTAACTGTCCTTTTGGCTTTCCGCTATTGATGTTTCAATTAGGGTATGTTGTTTCATGTTTGCATTTCTTTCCCTTTGGTGTCTCTGATGGGAGCTGACGGTTCCAGCGTAAAGGCTTATTGAGAATTAGAGAGATCTAATTCAAGGTAATGTTGGCTGGTGCCTGATGCTCTGTCTCTGGTCGGGCCATAGGAGTCTAACTGTTGGTTGTCTTTTGCTCCGGCATTTCAGTGGTTTCTTGCTGTCGAGTCCTCACCGTTGTTTCATCTCTGTGGTTGTTTGATTATTTATGTTCAAGGAGATGTTGCACTGATGAGTTAGGAGGCCTTCATGCGGACTGCACAAATTATTTGTCTAAATCGCGACGGAAGTAAGGGCTAGGATTGTGACCACGTACAATTGTTTTAAGCCCCCCCTGTGGAATTTGTTTCCGCTGACCGTTCCAAGGCGGTTCTTCTGTCGCGGTTTATTTTTGTTATGGTTTGTCTTTGTGTGTTTGTGTCGCTTATATTATTTTGATTGGGATAGCCTATTGGCCATTTCGTGGGAAAGTAACTTTTCTTTTGGCTTTCCGCTATTGATGTTTCCATTAGGGTATGTTGTTTCATGTTTGTATTTCTTTCCCTTTGGTGTCTCTGATGGGAGCTGTGGGTTGACTGTATCGATTCCTGATCATTGCCTCTACTTCTATTTTGAAATCATTGAAGGTTTTAGCTTCTAGATATCTGGAGGATTATTAAAAAATTGACAATACCTATTTCGACGGTTTAGTCAGTCAGATTTACCCCCCTCCCCCACAGAACTTCAGGTAAATAAAGCAAATTCTTCTGATACGGAGGCCCCGTTTTTGGATTTACATCTATCTATTGTAGATGGTGTTGTTTCGTGCAAAAATTTATGATAAACGCGATGATTTTGATTTTGAGATTTTAAAATTTCCTTTTTTGGATTGTGATGTTCCTCGTGTGCCATTCTATGGCGCTTATATTTCGCAATTAATTCGATTTGCCAGAGTACGTAGTCATGTAACTGACTTCAACACTCGTAATAAATTATTAACTGCTAAACTTCTTAATCAGGTTATCGGTGCCATAAATCACGCAAAGCCTTTTCAAATTTTTAAAAACGTCATTCTGATTTAAGTTCAAAGTTCAATATTGGACTTAAATCTCTTCTGCAACAAGGTCTCTCGGAACACGAATTTCATGGTGACTTCAGAACCGCCAGAACCAGAATTTCATGGTAAATTCAGAAAATTATATATCGCATTGACTTCAGCACCCATTTTCGTAAAATTATTCTTCGATATAAAAATGTTGGGTACAAAACAAAAATGTTGTACGACCGACTGCATGCATCGTAGTTTACCCAATCACGGTCGACAACTTTGCTGCCTCTTTAATTGCACGCCGGTGGGTCAGGCCTCAGATTCTATGACGGTTCCAGCGTAAATGCTTACTGGGAATGAGAGAGTTCTTATTCAATGTAATGTTGGCTGGTGCCTGTTGCTATGTCTCTAGTCGGGCCCATCGGAGTCTAACTGTTGGTTTTCTTTTGCTCCAGCATTTCAGTGGTTTCTTGCTGTCGAGTCCTCACCGTTGTTTCATCTCTTTGGTTGTTTGATTTTTTTTGTGTGTTCACGGAGATGATGCACTGATGAGTTAGGAGGCCTTCATGGGGACTGAACAAATTATTTGTCTAAATCGCGACGGAAGTAAGGGCGGGAATTGTGGCCATGTAAAGTTGATTTCAGCCTACCAGTGGAATTCGTTTCACTGATCGTTCCAAGGCGGTTCTTCTGTCGCGGTTTATTTTTGTTATGGTTTGTCTTTGGGTGTTTGTGTCGCTCATATTATTTTGTTTTGGACAGCCAATTGACCATTTTGTGGGAAAGTAACTGTCCTTTTGGCTTTCGGCTATTGATGTTTCCTTTCGGGTCTGTTGTTTCATGTTTGTGTTTCTCTCTGATGGGAGCTGTGGGTTAATTGTATCGCTTCCTGATCGTTGCCTCCACTTCTAGTTTACAAATCATTTATGGTCAAACACCCCTTTATTTGCAAGATTGTGTTTCTCTAAAAAATTCAACAAGTAATTTTAGATACCCAAAATTTCTTAATGTTACAAGAGCCAAAACCACAAAATTATGGTATAAATTCTTTTAGAATTATTAAACTCTCTGCCTGACGTAGCAAGGAAAATTATTGTTCCTTTTAATGATTAGGACAAATTCATTAAAAGTCTGACTGACGTATCCGGTAAATGTGTCGAATGTAAATAATATGCATTACTTCTTATTCTTATGCCTGCTATATAATATATTCAGATTTTCCTGTTTTCCCTTGGGTTTTTCGCCTTTCTCACCTTCTCCTTCCTTTTCGATATCTATCTATTGTAGATGGGTTTGTTTCGTGCAAAATTTATGATAAACGCGATGACTTTGATTTTGAGCATGTAAATTTTCCTTTTTTTGGATGGTGATGTTCCTCGTGCGCCATCCTATGGCGTTTATATTTCGCAATTAATTCGATTTGCTAGAGTGTGTAGTCATGTAACTGACTTCAACTCTCGTTACAAATTATTAACGGCTAAACTCCTTAATCAGGGTTATCGGTACCATAAACTACGCAAAGCCTTTTCAAAATTTTATAGATGCCATTCTGATTTAATTTCAAAATTCAATATTGGACTTAAATCTCTTCGGCAACAAGGTCTATCGGAACCCGAATTTTATGGTGACTTAGTATATAAATTCAGAAAAATATATAACCGCAATGACTTCAGCACCAAATTTCGTAAAATCATTCTTCGATATAAAAAGGTTGGGTATAACATGGATGTTATACGACAGACTGCATGCATGGTAGTTAACCCAATCACGGTTGGCAACTTTGCTTCCCTCTTTAATTGCACGCCGGTGGGTCAGGCCTCAGATTCTATGACGGCTCCAACGTAAAGGCTTATTGAGAATTAGAGAGATCTAATTCAAGGTAATGTCGGTTGGTGCCTGATGCTCTGTCTCTGGTCGGGCCATTCGGAGTCTAACTGTTGGTTTTCTTTTGCTCCAGCATTTCAGTGGTTTCTTGCTGTCGGGTCCTCACCGTTGTCTCACCTCTGTGGTTCTTTGTTTTTTTGTGTTCACGGAGATGTTGCACTGATGAGTTAGGAGGCCTTCATGCGGACTGAACAAATTATTTGTCTAAATCGCGACGGAAATAAGGGCGAGGATTGTGGCCACGTAAAATCGATTTTAGCGCCCCCCCCCCCCCCCCCCCCCCATGGAAAGCTTTCCACTGACCGTTCCAAGGCGGTTCTTCTGTGGCGGTTAATTTATGGTGTTGTCTGTTACTTACTGTGTGTATCACTTGTGTCTTTTTATTTTGGATGGCCATATGGCCATTTTGTGGGAAAGTAACTGTCCTTATGGCCTTCCTTTGTTTAGGTTTCCATTATGGTCTGGTCGCTTAATGTTTGTGTTTCTTTCCCTTTGGAGTCTTTGATGGGTGAGTAAGTTAATTGTATCGATTCCTGATCTTTGTTTTACTTCTACTTTTCTTGGGCGATGATATTCGAAGATGTATACATGTAAATTTATACTAACAGTATTTACTATGAAATATGTACCTCCTAGATATGTACAATAGAGCTCAATTGAAACTAGTTTTCTGTCAATCATTGTGACGTATTTCCATAGTGGATCCGTATATAATTGGAAGATGGCCTTTCAGTGGGCGTGGTGTAGAATGCATTAAAGTTAGTAAGCATATTTTCTAGTAGATTTATGAGTTAATATTGGATTTAAACTATGTTAATGATAGTTGAATTCAAATGCATTTGCATTTAATTAATGTTACTGTATTATGTATTTAACAGCAATCTGGTAATTGGCTGTCAAGCCAATAATTATGTTGCAGTATAACTGTCTTCCCTTAGACATAATAATGAACAAGTAAAAGCTTTATTAAAGCTTTCCATTCATATTTTTATCGATAATTTTTAAGGTCGATGTCAACTCAATTTTTGTTTGATTTTAGACTTAACGTCCCCATTAGAGCTGTATATGTCATTTTGAAGACGTTATTTCAATTATATTTGGGACATTAACCCGACATTAAGTGAAATGACATCTCAAGCCCTGCCGCCCAGTGAAACCAATAGGGTTTATATGATGGACGGTCCGACTCGCACCACATTCCCTGGGCACGCTTGCACTGATGAGTTAGGAGGCCTTAATGCAGACTGAACAAATTATTTGTCTAAATCGCGACGGAAGTAAGGGCGAGGATTGTGCACACGTAAAATCGATTTAAGCCCCCCGCCCCCAGTGGAATTCGTTTCCGCTGACCGTTCCATAGCGGTTTTTCTGTCGCGGATTATTTTTGTTATGGTTTGTCTTTGAGAGTTTCTGTCGCTTGTGTTCTTTTATTGTGGACAGCCTATTGACCATTTTGTGGGAAAGTATTTGTCCTTTTGGCTTCCCGCTGTTGGTGTTTCCATTAGGGTCTGTTGTTTCATGTTTGTGTGTCTTTCTCTTTGGTGTCTCTGATGGGAGCTGTTGGTTGATTGTATCGATTCCTGATCTTTGCCTCCACTTCTATTTTAGAACTTCTATGCATTTTCCAGTATTAGTGTGCAGTCGATTTTTTTTCTGCGTGGAAACATCATGCAGCCCATTCTATTTCTTACCATGGGCGGGGGCAGACGACAATGTTATTTTTCAGCGCTTTCGATTTTTTTTCTGCGTGGAAACATCATGCAGCCCATTCTATTTCTTACCCATGGGCGGGGGCAGACGACAGTGTTCTTTTTCAGCGCTCAAGTCCAAATGGCTATCACTGATTTGTTGGTTTCGAAGTCCGGTGTGTTGCGTAATGGGGCAAACTGTAGAATCTGGGCTTGAATCATGCATTGCTTGGCAAACAGTGTAGGTCCAGATCAGACGCTACAGAATGCGTCGTCTGATGAGGGTCTTTACTGTTTGCTTACAGAATGTACTTCAAACTGTTATAAAACATATACATCAGATGCATTCAATAAGTACGAATTTACAGTGTTGATATTTCTTTCAAATCCCACATCATTCAAGATACTGCCCCTTATAGCATGTTAGAAAACATGTTATACTTTTAGAAAACATGTTATACTTTTCTTGTTCGTTTCTAATAAAGGTGAACTTATATGAAAAAAGTGCTTACATGCCATTAGGAGCTTTGGTTCTTTTGCTACGCTTTCATCGAGGGATTCTTTACGAAGGCGGCAGGATACGGAAGTAACATCACGAAAACACGCCCATATAATTTTGACCCCCTTGAACCTCACTTTTAGATAGTAAAACTGGGGTTTCCGGGGGTATACCTTATTTTTCTTATTTCTGCTCTAAAATATAGATTGTGGGTACTCGTTAGAACCGCCTCGATGAGGCGGTTCTGACAAGTGCTCACAATCTATATTTTGAGCAGAAATAAGAAAAATATCACATTTTTCATCATAAAATTTTCATTTTTTCGGCGATAAATGTGGCAATGTATTTGTATAGGCGTGTTTGCATAATGTTTACGCCTCGTATTTGCAATAAATTGTTTACCAGACAAACAGAGTCAACCGGACACACAGTGATAGACGAACGAATGGCTGTATATGAAAAAACAATACCTTCCTGAAATCTTCGTGTACACACATAACTTCCTGAAATGAAAAACAACAAATCGCTGTAATGTAGACAGGACATCTTGAACTTTAATCGTCAACGTTTATTGTTTTGTGTAGCAGCTTATAACGTCACTGTAAAGCGAATAACGTCATGTCAGAAAA
This sequence comes from Lucinisca nassula, assembly GCA_963580285.1. Taxonomy (NCBI): domain Eukaryota; kingdom Metazoa; phylum Mollusca; class Bivalvia; order Lucinida; family Lucinidae; genus Lucinisca; species Lucinisca nassula. The sequence goes on along the minus strand of OY757010.1, from coordinate 43,396,650 downwards.
ATGATGACCACATGTGTAGTGTAGCATCACGAAATCACTCCTATATAAGTTTGACCCCCTGAAACCCCACTTTTATACAGTAAAACTGGAGTTTAGAGGAGTATACGATTCTTCTAAAAACATAGCCTGTGGGTACTTGTTTGAACCGCCTCGACGCCTGTTCTAATGGGTACCTACAACTTATGTTTTGAGCAGATATACGAAAAATATCAGATTTTTTATATGAAAATTTTTCCCTTTCTTTTTGGTGGTAAAAATTTCAATATATTCTATATCTATATAGACATGTTTTCGAAATGACGTAGCTTCTAATGGGTAACATTATCCCGCAATACATGATAACACTATGTTTTAAGGAAATTCTTTTGAACTTTCTTTTTTTTAATCGTTATAAGACAGAGTTTTGCACTCCTGGTCGTTCCCTATATATGAAATTTATGAAACTCGCAGAAGGCTCGTTTTATAAATTTTATAAAATAACCAGGAGTTTAAAATCCGCTATATGAAAAATCTTATTTAACATAGTATAAGAATATTAATTGAGCCAGCGCATGACAAAACCTACAATAAGACATGTGCGCCCAACGAAGACTCAGATCAGCCTACGCATCCGCGCAGTCTGATCAGAGTCTTCGTTGTGCGCTCTAATGATAGATAAGGACCCAATGCTCCTTCATGCAGCAAGAGAAGTCTCTGGTTAGACTATATGGATGCGCAGGCTGATCTAATTCTTCGCTGGGCGCACATGTAAGTTGTAGGATATGCATTGCCCCGGCTCAACTCATTAACAAGCTGGGAGTGGTTGGATGACACAAAGGCGATGTGTGGGCGTCCACCAGATATTGGCTTACAGTTGGACAAAATAGAAGTGACGGCAATAACTGTCCTTGCAGCGGGTAAGGGTAGAGGGTGGAATATAAGAATCTTATATGGGTGTGAGGGGTGGATTGAAAAATCCGTCCCGAGGTACACTGTGCGGCATCACGAGGCTTGCCGAGTGATGCCGGACAGTGATCCCGAGGGACGGATTTTTCTGTCCACCCTTCACACCCATATTGGGTTCTTTTTCTTGCATACCTTCCATTTCTATTGCGAATTTTTAATGCTGCTGTCACTTCGGTTACCGACGTCCGCCATTTTGTGATGACACAACAGGAATGTTTAGTGACGTCACGCATGACGACGCCGCGCATGAGGTTGTAATCAACCAGTGCATTTATCAAACACGCGATTTGGGATCGTAACAACAGAGTCAGAACATAAATTTCTATCCCAGGGTAAAATCATGGATTTCCTTGTCTGGTGTGCAAGAATATCTCTTCTTTCCATTTCTCTTTCTCCCTTTCTCTGGGAGACGACACAGAATGACCCACGAGGGTTGACGTGTAGTTAAACTAAAATCAATCAATCAATCAATCAATCAATCAATCGCAAACATATATCCCAAACGATTACACTCTCGCATTTTAGAGTGTCGAAGTACGAGTAGTGGCGACATTGATCTGATTGTTGGCCTGTTTAGTGTTTTCTTTTATACTAGTCACAAATCGTGTTTTCTGTTTAATTATGTTGCGCCAACCCCTTATCTATAAAGTGAAAGTGTGTGTTGACTAAAGCCGTGTTTATATGCACAATTCACACCCGGGAGCAAATATACACCGGGGGTGTAAATTTACACTGGGGGTGCTTTTTTGGTCATGCAAACGGTGTTTTAAGGAAATACACCCCCGTGCACTTAATAAAAGAAAAAAACCTTGGGTTCACATGTCAAATTTGCACAGTGGTGTAATTTTGACATGTGAACCCAAGGTTTTTTTCTTTTATTAAGTTTGGTATGCAACCCGGTCACGGTCTCATTGGGTATGCCGTGTTGCCAAGCAGTACCACTGGAACTTCAGGTCTGTTAGCTTCACATTCTACTGGCTGGTGTCCAAACAGTGTCCCATTTTCAACTCGTTCATAGAAGTCAGAATTCGCCAGAACCCTCGCGTCGTGTACACGTCCAGGCCATCCGATATAAACATCAGTGAACAGGTATCGGTGGTCGCATACGCCCTGCATAATCACAGAGTACCACCCTTTACGATTAACATAGTCCGCGTGGTGCTCAGATGGGGCTTTTATTGGAACGTGATTGCCATCGATCGCACCACCACAGTTTGGGAATCTTGACGGTAAAACCGTTGACGACTTCATGTAACTTATGCCCTTCTAGAATTTAACGTAATCGTCAAAAAAGTTTATCCACAATCACGGATCAGACTGTCCTGACACACTGACAAACAGTCGACTTTGCTATGCCGAATAGGTTCCCAATCGTTCTTTATTCGGAGGTCCCTGCAAGGTAATACAAAGTCACTGCTTCCTGCAGTTCGACGGAGAGAACTGGTCGAACGCGCGCATCAAGCTGAAAATGAATGCGAAGCCTGTCGCATAGCATCTGAAAGGAGGCTCTGGACATTCTGAAATCCTCCCGCCACTTTTCGTCACTGTATGTCCCTCGCACAATATTGTTCCACCGGCTTTGTCCACACTGTCCGTTCCTTGCTTAGAACAGCTGCTGCAGCAGCCATGTTGTTTGCATGACCAGGGTTCTTTTTTGTCGTATGCGCGCCAAATTATACATCTTTACACGTCGAATTTCCAGACAAAACTGGATGATTCGTGTTAAATACACTGAACTGATCCATTTTAATTGACATATGAACGCAACACAAGTATGTGCAAATTTACGCTGGGGTGTAAATTTACACCCGGGTGCAAATTTACACTGGGGTGTAAATGCTGCTTATAAACACGGCTTGAGGTACAAGTATAAGGCCTAATATAATCCAAGCACTGCCAGCACTGGCGGGTCGATTGTCTCTGAATACAGGCCGGACAAATGGCTCTGCATCACGAAAACACGCCTATATAATTTTAACCCCCTTGAACCCAATTTTAACAAAGTAAACTGGGGTTTACAGGCGGGTAAACCTTATTTTTCTTATTTCTACTCTAAAATATAGATTGTGGGTACACGTTAGAACCGCCTCGTTAGAACGAGTACCAACAGTCTGTATTTTGAACAGAAATTAGAAAAATATCACACTCTTTCATCTTAAAATTTCTTTGTTTTTTTCCGGCGATAACATTTACAATGTATTTGTATAGGCGTATTTTCATAATGGGGTCGATCGTCTCTGAGTACAAGCCGAACAAATGGCTCTGAATGTGTTTTTATACTGTTTCGTTTAACATGAATTCCTGTACTGTAAGCTAACAGTGTCGATCCCGATCGGATGCGTACTGCGGCGTCTGATCTCGGTCTGATTCTAATCCAGATTGTACAGAAACTTTTCACAGCTGTATTCTCTCATCATTCGTTGATTTGACGTTGCCCTAGCGGCGTGTGCCTGCTCGGAGGTTTATGTTTGTTTGATTTGCAGTTTAACGTCCCCGTCAACACTGTATGGGTCATTTTGGAGACCCTGTTTCCAATTTTGTAGGAATTTTACCCGACATTGAGATGAAATCACTTCTCAAACCCTGCCCAATAAAACCAACATGGTTTTATTGGGTCATGAACAGACTCAATAAAACCGAGTCTGCTATTTTCGTTTATTTGGTGTATTCCTTGCTTCCAAAGGATCTAACTTCAGAACTTATTTATACACATGGACGGTCCGACTCGCACCGCTTTGCCTGGGCAGGCTCCTCTAAGCGGTTTACCAGTACTCGTGTGCGGTCGGTGTCAGCTCTGCGTGGAAGTATCATGCAGCCTGTCCATTTCTTCAAGCCCTGTAGATGGGGTCGTCTTCTGAGGGTTAGTGTCATATGAAGATAATGAAGCCAGGTAGCATACTTTTGTGAGTGAGTGAATGTTTGAGTTTTTACGTGCCACCAACAGCTAAGCATACTTTTGTTGTACAGAGCTTATGTTTATTGTTTCAAATATGCGACGTTAAATAAATTCATTTAAGAAATGAAATTTATTTTTCTGCAGTTCATGGAAGTATGAACGCAGTGGGTCGCGTGCAAAGTAAATGAACCCCGAAGGGGTTCATGTAAACTTTGCTAGCGACCCACTGTCGTTCATACTTTCATGAAAAGCAGAAAAATTAAGTTTATTTTTTATATTTACATTATTTGCCCCTCATCACTGGGCAAAAAAAATGCTTGTAGGGCAAACTTTTAAAGCTGAAAAACATTTACACGCTGTTTTTCTACAAAGAGCGGAGCAGCGTTGACGTCATCAACGCCCGTACAGAACAATGGTTTAGAATGACGTCATTTAACGTCACTGAAAATCATGTGATTCGATACGTTCATGCACGTATGAACGCAATTGATTTCTATAGGTATACAGTAGACTTTACACTGGAAATGTAAATATGTATTATTGAATTTATTTAACAAGTTGAGAAAAGGGATTCGTTCGTCTATCACTGTGTCTCCGTTTGTCGGGTATTTTATGCATTTTCCGCAACGAGTCTAATAAATTCAATAAAACATGAGCACGAATTCAATATTCTATTTATATCATATGACAATTAACTCTTATCTTGCTGTTCACGACAACCCATATCTTTGTAAACGGTGTAGATCCAGATCAGATGGCTTCTTCAGATGGCTTCTTCAGAAGCCTTCTGATCAGGCTCTACACTGTTTGACATTCACTTTATAAATTTGTAGGAATATATTACATCAAGTAATCTGATTGGTTCAAAGTCAGAAATGGGTGTGGCAAAACTGAATATTCAGCAAGAGAAGGGTTAAAATGCATTTTATTCACGTCTTTTTGGCAAAAATGTCAATATTCCTCTATCAGAAAACGCGATGTCGTTAAGAACGTCGTACCTCGTATCTAACTATTTTGCATATTTAAACCACTAGTGCATTAACGATTTTTTTTTGCATGACGTTAGTACATTCTCAGACGCGAAGTTATATGATTCTTTACTATTATTTTTATCTAACCCCTTTCGCAACACTTTGACCTCTTAGGGACAAGATTAAATATTCTTGTTTTTTTTTATTTCCTACAAATCAGTGATTGTCATATGGGCCCCGTCAAGCGATTTTGGTACTTATCGCCTATGCGAGCAGCGAAGGTACAGGCGAGCCTGCGCATGCGCGCAGTCTCGCCAGAACCTTCGTTGCTCGCTCATACAAGCAGTGCATCAAGAGGAACCTTCATACAGAAAGCCATATCCCTGGTCCCTCTAAATGGCTGGGCATGCGCAGTTAAAATTTGTCATGACGGAATGCTCGAAGACACAAATTCGCTTGGCGGGGCTCAAATGGCGGAAAGCTGCTGTGCTTCGTAACTTTGGGTCGATTGAGAATCGACTCAAATATAGGTGTGTTTCAGCTTACCAGACCAGCACTTTTTACGCCTTACACCCGATTCTGCACTTTTTATCAGCAAAAGAGCAGATTCAAACTTAAACGACGACCTTGCCAATATTTATTACCCGACCCTTTCCACTTGCTTTCCCAATATTTTCTTTTTCAGTTTTTGGCGTCGAGTACATTTTACAGTACAGAGTTTACTTTATAAATTAGAAAAACAAAATAAAAACAACAACAAAAAAAAAACAAAAAAAACAATGCAGACCTTAACAAAACAAATTATTCATACAAATTACAACCCGACCTTGCTTTGGTTTTCTGGAGTAGAAAATCGATAAAATTCTCATTAAATTATTGCAACTACTTAATCTTATTTTCATCGGGGCTTGAAGAAATAGATGGGCGCATGATGCTTCCACGCAGAGCTGAAACCGACCGCACATGAGTACTGGTAAACCCATTAGAGGATCTAAGCCTGCCCAGGCAAAGCGGTGCGAGTCGGACCGTCAATGTTTTAAACCCTATTGGTTTCATTGGGCGACAGGGCTTGAGATGCCATTTCATCCCAATGTCGGGTAAAAGTCCCAAATTGGAAGCAACGTCTCCAAAATGACCTGTACAGCGTTGACGGGGGCGTTAAACCTCAAAACAAACAAGCAAACAAATCGTATTTTGCTTTCGACACACCCATATATAAGTTGGCAGCTGGGTTTGTGTGAAGGTGCCATGCAGCTTTCAGTGCCGGGGCGTTCTACTATTTCGGCAGGAGGTGCGGAATACCGGGCTCCTTTTTCCCCTGCTCTATACTGTCTTTCCTTATTCTAATGCTCCATGTTTTGGGAGACAGCATGAGGTGGATGGTTATTTGAGGCCTTGGTCGTTGGCCCACCATTTGTTTTCAGTTACTGGAGGGGTGGGGCGCGTTGGTTAACGCAACAACACCTTCCCGCACTTTAGTGTTCGCTGCTGGTTTGATTTGAGGATTAACGTCCCCGTAAACGCTATTTAGGTCATTTTGGAAATATTGCTTCCAATTTTGTGAGCCTTTTACCCGACAAAATTTGTTTGAGCGGGGGTAGCTCCATCCACTATGATAAAACACCCGTGCGACATTGTGCATTTTTTAGCATCTCCAAACTGGCTACAGTTTAATAAAAATCCGTGTTATTTTTCTTATAAATACGTCAAACAATTCTTCAGACATCGGTTGTGGGTGCTTAGGAGTACCCACAACCTAAGTCTTGGAGCAAAAATAAGAAAAAAAAACAATGTATAATCCCGTAAACCCCAGTTTTCTCTATATATAGTCGGATACAGGGGGTCTTCATTTCACAGACTTGTTCACTGAGCATTACATCGGTGTAATGAATTTCCCTCAAAACGCCATTTTATGTAGAGAAAGGTGGGGTTTAAAGGGGTATTCAATACTTTTTTCTTATTTTTGCTCTAAGATATATGTTGTGGTTACTCAAAGAGGCGGTTCTAATGAGCACACACAATCTATGTTTGGGATATAAAAAAGAACAAATGTTCATCAGAGCCCAGTTGTTCAAAGCATCGTTAGCTTAAACGAAACTTTTGGTTTACAGGGGTATACATTATTTTTCTTATTTCTGCTGAAAATCATAGATTGTGGGTATTCGTTAAAACCGCCTCGCCAAGGCGGTTCTTACGAATACCCTCATTCTACGTTTAGAACAGAAATATGAAACATATAGGAAATGGTATCGGATTTTTTTTCTTCTTTTTTTTTCAATATATTTGAAAACGTGTATTTTCGTAATGACAACAATTCTCGCCTGCTTTGTTGTCTGCTGGTTACTGTAAAAGAATTGTAGCTAACGGAGTGGACCTAGATCAGACCGCTCCGCTAGAGGCAGTCTGGTAAGGATCCAACCTCTTTGCTTGTATGCAAACAGATGTTTGAAACATTTGCAAGAAGATAAATGGACGGCAATTTTTATTGGCACCTTAAGGGATAAAACTGACATGATGAAGTTAGCCCTTAGTTTTGTTATTTTTAACGATTTGGTAATACGCATGTAGGTACGGAACACGGGAAGGGACAAGAATTTCTTTTTTAATATGTTGTGCGAACAATATATTAAGTTGTGCGAACAAGATAATATCTTGTGCGGACAAGATAATATGTTGTCCGCACAACATATTATCTTGTGCGGACAACATAATTTATCTTGTCCGCACAACATATTATCTTGTTTGCACAACATGATCTTGGGAAGTTAAGCGAACAAGATATTATCTTGTGCGGACAAGATATTAAGTTGTGCGAACAAGATAATATCTTGTCCGCACAAGATCTATGTTGTGCAGACAAGATATTATCTTGTGCGGACAAGATAATATCTTGTTCGCACAACTTAATATCTTGTGCGGACAAGATAATATCTTGTCTGCACAAGACAATATGTTGTCCGCACAAGATAATATCTTGTGCGCACAAGATAATATGTTGTGCAGACAAGATAATATGTTGTCCGCACAAGATAATATCTTGTGCGCACAAGATTATATCTTGTTCGAACAAGATAATATGTTGTCCACACAAGATATTATCTTGTGCGCACAACTTATAAATTAAAAAAAAATAACGTCCCTTCCCGGGTTCCGTATGTAGGATTCCTAAGTGTTCGACATCCCCATTAGTTCCCAACAAGTTTTTTTTTTCTGAAAGCTGTAGAAAATGGTTATAAATGATCAATTGACATTAAACTGCGAAAAACTAGACAGTACGTAGGCCGTTACAAATCGCGTAAAATGTTTAAAATGTTCCAAATTAAACTTAAAGTTTTCTTTCAGTCGGACACTAAGGGATCCTACATATGCTAACCAGTCTGATAGTATACAGCCACCCATAGAAACGAGAGGTATCCCAGCAGACACACGTCGATAGGTCAAAGTCAAATCAACGTCGGCGCAGCGTCATGACTTTGCACCGACGTAGACGTGACCTTGCATGAACGTCATAACGTTGTACCGACGTTGATGTGACGTTGAAGTAAAGTCATGACGTTACTTGCACGTAGATCCGATGTCGCATTAACACCATGTGCTTACTGGGATTGTACTGTTCAAGGAGTGAGCACAAATGTGCTGACTAGACAGTGCTGGTGCACAGGCCGATCTGCAGCTTTCTTGTTACAAAATACAAGTGTAGCAAAAAAGGTTTTCTCAGGACGTAACTCAATTTATATCAAACAGCCAATTCCCAACAGGCACATGACGTAATTGTGACGTCACATCAACGTCGGTACAAAGTCACAACGTTTATACAACATCACATCTGCGTCGGTAGATTTGACGTTACCCTAGCGATGTGTGCGTGCTGGGTTATATTGATAAAAAGAACTAATATACTAAAAATCGACTTCATTTATAGAGGGTGACACATTTAGTAAACAAGCACTAATCTTCCACGTGACACTTCCTGGGTAGAATTCGGTACTAAGCAATGTGGATAAATGGATCTTGTTCAAGGAAACAACACTTGGTACTTGCGGGGGAACGAACCGGCTACATCTCGATATCAAATCCGATGCTTTACCACTGCGCCAAAGCGCTCCACATATTTATTGTTTTGGATTTAACACGTCAACCCTTGTGGGAGAAAGGGAGACATCACGAAAACACGCCTATATAATTTTGACCCCCTTGAACCCCACTTTTATATAGCAAAACTGGGGTTTCCGGGGGTATGCCTTATTTTTCTTATTTCTGTTCCAAAATATAGATTGTGGGTACTCGGCGGTTCTAACGAGTGTCCACAATCTATATTTTGAGCAGAAATAATAAAAATATTACAATTTTTCATCCTAAAATTTTCATTTTTCGGCGATAAAGGTGGCAATGTATTTGTATAGGCGTGTTTGCGTAATGAAAGCGACAGAAGAGATAGTAGAGGAGATGAAAGTGAGGGACAGAAGAGAAAGAGGCAAATGAATGGAAGTTTAGACACAGATAAATTACAACAGCCCCCTCTACCAGACAGCAGCCTTGTACAACTGTAAGCCAATATCAGTTGGACGTCCCAGTTACACGTCACCTTTGCCTCACCCAACTACCGCCACAGCCAATTGTAAGATGAGAAAGCTTCTTGTTATTAAGGTGAGAAATGGACATCGTTTGGGCACGTTTGGGTCGACTGTTTATCAATCGACCCAAAGTAACTATGCACAGAGGTTTCGCTATTGACGTCCAAGTGACCATTACTGATATGTATGCATCACGAAAACACGCCTATATAATTTTGACCCCCTTTAAACCTACTTTTACATAAGGGAACTGGAGTTGGCAGGTGTATAGTACTCGCAGATAAGATTGACTAGGCGGAGCTATTCAGGTGTTGGCAATATTTGTCAAATTCGCTTAGTCCACCAGAAGATTCGGTAGAGTGCTTTTCGCATGCTTTCTGCAAGCGGACCAAATGGCCATCTATACGCCACAGCTTTGTTTGTGTCACAGTTGAATTCACACAGTCGGATGACTTGGTTTACCTTTTTTGTTAATAGAACAGTCCAAAGGCAGGCGCAAACACTAGCTCCGCCAAATCAATCTTGTCTGAACCTACAATATATATACTGAGCCAAAGTTATAGCGTAACAGTGGTTCATATTGATAATAATGAGCAGAATGTGTATAAATTCTATGAATCGCCTATATAATAACACTGGCTAATGTCCCACGCGTCCAGCAGCATTTTGGTTTTAACATTCTGTTTCGATCTCTTCAAGAAACAAATCATATTCTGGAGCTAGGGTGTTTGTTAAAAATGAAACACATTGGGAGTTTGAAGAACACGGCATGTGACATGCATTCGTACGACTGAAATGAAAGTCGTTTTCTGAGAATACTGCTGCGAATTGATAGAGTAACGATTAATTTTATTGTTAATCGATAGGTTTTCTTTAGTTTTGATCACAAGCGACGAACTGTTTTCACTTCCAGACAGGAAATTAATGAACTTTGGCATAAAGGGTCCAGTTCGCAATTTCAGAATTTGTTGAAGACAGTTCTAAGACCTGATGCAATAATTCCACAGAACTGAGTTTTCTATCGCCCAACAACAATAAAAGTAAAAGGGGTTCACAAGGTTTTCCATTGAAAATCCCAGCATTGGAATTTGTCGTCACTTTAATTTTTGGCTTCCAATTTCGATTGGAAGCCATTTAGATTGGATTGGTGATACCCCAGTTTATTTCTAACCGTCTTATGACGTAACTAGGAAAGCGCTACAGATAAGACTGCTCTCCACATATTTACGCAGTGAAAACCCGTTCGGAATAAACAGGAATATGCAGCACCCGTCGATGTCTATTTATAAAGCGTTTCCAGATATCTACTTATAAAGCGCTTCCAAGAAGTCAAAACAGATCCTACTTTCACTTTCGCCCTTTGGACGTAACCTCATAATTAACCCATAGGTGCCAAAAATATTCCACCTTTATAAGTCTGGCTGGAGTAGTCAATTTCTAAGCATAGGGATGTCATTTTTTGTTGTAAGTTTTATAAAATGCATGTACTTTGAGCAAACTGTTTAGATCTTGATCAGATGCGGCGTCTGATCTGGGACTGCACTATTTGCCAATGTCTCAAAAAGGTCCGCTAGGCATATATGGGTTAATTCCAATAATTGAAGGTCAATGTAAAAAGCATTATATTATGATGCAAAATTTTGTTATTTTGCAATAAAGCTGAATGCGTAATTTAGATTATCATGTTTGGTATCAAAATGTTCCTTATAAAAAGCAGATTCTGAAATTGTCATTTTTACCTTTAAAATATAAAATTTTAGTCAAAATTGTTCATTTTGTTCATTTTTGCATTTTTGAAACAAAGAAACAAGTCTCAACCTTTAGACTAATCGGACTAGCTTTTAGCATGTTTTGATGTATGATTAGTTAATCTTGGTTTCGCGTCCTGACGGAAGCCGTGCATTGAATTGTAGAATAAGCCGGTTAAGTTCTCACTTTGTTAAGCAAACACGTTTTTGAGACTGAGATGTTAATCTTGCTAAAAATGCCAGTTTGGCAGCGGAAACCATTTTTGTTGTTTGTAGTTTTCACAGTTTATGTGAACTGAGCATCTAAGTTTAATGCGTAAAGGTTATTGGTTGATAAGAGTTTGTTTGTTTGATTAGTGGGCGTTTCTTTTTTAGTTTTGTGTGAATTTGTAGATTTTTGAAAATTGTAGAATCAGTTAGGAATTTCCAACTAAACAGTAAAGGCGTAAAATAATAGTTAAAATTGATGCTTGGAGTTTACCAGCAAAATATTGTTGAAATTGTTAAGTTGCTAAATTGAACTTTGAATGTACATGTAATTTGGATTTTGCCAATTACTGTATTGTGTTGATATGATGAACTGTTGAAAATAATTAAAAGTGGAAAATAGAATTTTATACTGTCTCCTGTGTTTTGAACTAATTCCCCACATTTAGAAGAACATTTAAGAGCTGGATTATACCAGCCCTTATAACTTGGTGTGAGAAATCCGGAGTAGCATCTTTTAAGCTTGCTACGCGATCTCGTGAAAATCATGGATTATAAAAGGAGACAGAAAGTGAACTTTGTAAATTTCTACGGTGGCTTAGGTAGGCCATACTGGCGGCCTTATGGACAGTTGCGACAGCCTCCAGTACTGGTGATCCATGTTCCAGTAACAACACGAACGCCGTTCAGGGATCAACAGCCGACTTTCAACAGGGCTGATCAGGAACACTTCGTGAAAACAAAAAGTAAGTCAACGAGAACTAGGGACTTCAAACGTAGACAAACATTTCTCGAAAATAAAACAATTTGTTCGGGACTGCCTTTCTTTGAACGGGTGTCAGAGGTTTCGCCACTTCGCATGTTCGCCACCAGAGGTTTCGCCACCTCCGTGAGAGGGTTCGCCACTTTTGCGATTTTTGCCTTTGGAGGATTCGCCACTTTTTATATATTTTTCTTACAACCTTTTAATTTTGTGCAGGGTTTTTTTTTTTCTCCTATTACTGCTTCTCGCTCACATCTAGAACTTCAGCAAGAAAGTAACAAGGTGTTTCAGGAAAAGCAGTCTTATTCAAAATCTAAACCAGAGGAGAGGAAAGCGGTATGTTCTTTACTACCGGGTGCCGACTTGCCAGATAAGCAATTTTGTAAAGTTTTCTCTAGACTAGACGACCATCATACAGTGGTAAACAATGCATTAGTTCGCAGTCTAGAACTATCAGAAACTCGCATTTCCGAGCTTCAACGCGAACTTGAAAAGGTGAATTCGGTGCAGTGTACTCTGCAACAACGACACTCGACAGAAATGGAACAAATGATGGAGACACTTAACTGCTACAAATTCGATGCCGAACTTTGTCGCCTGAAGAATGCAGACCTCGAGGAGAGGAACAGACAACTGAAGGAGAGTTTCAACTTGGTAAACTCTGCATGCGAGAAACTACATGACGATAAGACTAAGTTATCGAATGCAGTGCGACAATGCTTCGAAAATCTACAAGCATACAAAGATGTGAACAATCAGACGAATAGTGAGGATTTGAACTGTGAGTGGTGTAGCATTGTTGAGGCATTTTACAGAGTGTGCTCGCCCGAATAAATTTATGAACAGTTTAGAACAACATAAATTTAATATAAAGACTTGAGTAGGATGAAGTTAATGGTATTATTTTCAGTTTTTTTTTCTATGTTGTTGAGTTAAAATGTTTTCATATTTACGTTCGTGATGATATCATTTTTTATTTTTGTCTTTTTTAGACCTCAGTTATATTTTAGAACATGTTTGCTAACACGTTTTACTTGACACATTAGAGTTTTATGGGGAATGTATAATAGAGTATTTAAGTTGTATGTTTTGATTTCAACGTAAATGTAGATGTACACCTATATGCAACTGAAAATATAATACCCTTGATATTTATTTAAGGCGAAAAACCTATGAAAAATGTTTTTGTTTTTCATACTTCATGTGACATAAGTATGCATTTTTGACACATTCATATGGACACAACATTGGAACGCACACTGCTGTCTCGATATTTACTTAGTCAAAATTTCTTGATTTCAATACAACCGGAAATTAAAAAAGGAGGTGCGTTGTTCAAAATATTTTTATAAAGATATGTTTACTAGTCCGTAATTTGTTGTCCATCAAATAGTTTTAAATTTTCTCATTTCGATGTTAAAGCATAACTTTCGTTCTGGAATACAATTCTTTAAATATGTTCTATAAAAGGGCTATCCTTTGGAAGCAAGGAATACACCATGGAAGTGAAAAATATGGAGTGTACATTTTTTTGGGCCAGACTAGCTAGTTTCGGCCAACTACCCTCGGATATTTTCAGAATTCCAAAATTGAATCAATGATCCTATGTAGCTTTTACCCCATCAAACTCCACTTTTATGTAGTAAACCTGGTATTTACGGGAGTTTACATTATTTTCATTATTTCTGCTTAAAAACGTAGATTGTGGGTACTCGATAGACGCGGTCCAGTCGAGTCCCCGCAATTCATGCATTGGGCAGATATGGAAAATATATCATAAACTTTCTTATATACTCGTATGTCGTACATGTAAAATGCATGCTTTTTAAACGATTAAAATAAACACATACTTCAATAAATATTTAAGAAATATATTCTAAAGGACGCACACAAAAAGAAAAAAAATCTGCTTGTAGCACCAACCTTTCACATGTAGTTGTAAGCAACCCTAAACAAATGAAAATTTGTTGACTATAGTGCTACTGATGGAGGTACCCCATCTACCCGCTGAAACTACATGTAAAACTTTATTAATCAAAGTATGAAAAAACGTTGCTTTGTTTCTAAGTGCAGCTACGCGTACATGTCATGGCACACATGTAGTCAAATTTGGTATATTTTGGGTCGGTAAAAATAAAAAACAAAATGTTACAAATTATTATTATTATTATTATTATTATTATTGTCAAAAATTGTGAAGATGCTTCGGCTCAAAGTCGGATTGGGTTCACAAATCACATTTTATTTGGTTAAATGTAGACATATTATTCTCTCCGTATCGCTTGTTATAGGCGGATTTTAGCAGAAAGGTTATCCTGAAATTTATTCATGGTCACTAAAATCATCATCGCGGCAGGCCTATTTTAATCAGGAAGAGTTCGTTTTTGTATAACTTATTAGGCTACAGCAAGTGCATTGATTTTCGTTCAGATTCTGAAAATTTTAGAGCATATAGCATCGAAAAGTATCTTGTTTTTTCGTTCCGTAAATCAAAGGGTTTTACAAATATATCGAGCATAAGGGCACACTTTGAACATAATTTGTTTTTAAAAAAAAGTACTGTGTAAGTCCTTTGTCAGATTAAGTTTACCCATTGCGGATCGGGTACGGTATGTTTCGCACTTTCCTAAAAGCGGTAATAGATATGTCATTGTTGTCATTCTGAATAAAACGCAAATTCACGGTAATGCGCTCGTATAATAGAGGACGTAGGTTCGTTCGGAAATGTTTTTTTTTCTTTTTTAAATAATATTAAAGTCCCTGCTTCGAGCCTTGCTTGGCGTGTAGGTATTAATCAAGTTTTAATATGGGAAATGAAATGAGGAATCTGACCTGTGTAGAAAAGATGAAGACTGTCGTGTGCCCAGAGACAACCTGTTCTATGGCACAGACGAATTTAATGCTTATAGCTGGGTAGATTTCGTTGATGCACACTCGCTATCAAGAGTCGTGATAGCTGGAGTCGACTATAATTGTTGCGAGTAGCAACTGAGTATTTTTAATGATATTTTGTACATGTACATGTAGTTATTCCGCTGGGAATATTCTGATATGTGTCTATGCGGTAAACATAGGACGTGCCAATAATAGAGCATATGCAGACTGGTAGGTCTACAGGTAATTTTAGGACAAGTTCGCTAGACGGAATAGCATTGATTGGGGTAACTGGCAGCTGTCCCTGCGAACCCGAGCCCAGCAGTCGCTCGTCGACATTTGCTATTGGCTTCGCAGGCCAGTTGTCCAAACATGCCAAAACTAAATTACAGTGTTGTTCGTTAGCGGGACTGTGTCATTTAGAATTTCCACACGCACGAGTGAATTGGAATTTACTGTGGTGTGAAGACATCTACTGGACGGAACAATAATACCGGTAATTGAGAACTGGTACCGTAGGTCGGAGCCTCGAGGACGTCGTTTATTCGACATCTGCTCCGTCGGTCTAAATTTTCCAAACCATACCAAAACGTAGTGCTGTTCGTCAGATAGATTGTAATGTAATTTAAAGATGTTGCAACATGTTTTATTGTAATGTATTGAAGATACATTCTGCATTTTTGTTTAAGGACATTGTTGCTAACTTGTTATTGCAATCTGAGTCTATAGTCATACAGGGCATTGTTGCATAAACTTGTGTTGGCAATCTGAGCCCGTCACGACATAGGACATTTGTTGCCAACATTAAGCAATCTGAGTCCGAAGCAACTATGCAGGACAGGGCTGTTCAGACCTGGAAATAGGAAATGCAGCCTTGGTCCAAATCAAAGGGTACTAGTACTGTTGTCTGAAGTAGGGACGCCTACTATTGTAAACTGTATATAAACGTAACAAACAAAATAGGTTGTAGATCGTTATACTTTTTCAATGTAAATAATAATATGCAAGCATGACTTTGTCCGTAATTTCATTGCGAGGCAGCGCATCATGCACCCTGCATCAAGTTGCATTTGTATAGTGGCGTTGGGTAGGACTCGGATACATGTATGGTTGAGGATAACTGCCAAGCGCGTACGTATTGATAATCTAAGTCAGCATGCTTTCACTAGCATTTAATCGACATCGTTGTCATACTTGCGTCAGAATTAAGACATACAAACGTGTATTCTATAACAGTCCCGCTATACCGACGATATCACCGCCATGTACCATTCGTACATACTTTTGCAAATTTATTAAATGTAGGCGATTGCATGTATGGTCAAGTAAAGGATGCTAGGATTTTTTGTTGTATGTTGATTTTGATTTGTACAAAATACCTTGTTGTATATACTGTTATTATCAAAAACATATACAGACGGAAAAAAAATAACAAAGCTAACTTTGGAGGCCAAAGTTTTTCAGCAACGAAGGAGTTATTATGATGCAAAATTTTGGTATTTTGCAATAAATCTGAATGCGTAATTTAGATTATCATGTTTGGTATCAAAATGTTCCTTATAAATAGCAGATTCTGAAATTGTCATTTTTACCTTTAAAATATAAAATTTTAGTCAAAATTGTTCATTTTGTTCATTTTTGCATTTTTGAAACAAAGAAACAAGTCTCAACCTTTAGACTAATCGGACTAGCTTTTAGCATGTTTTGATGTATGATTAGTTAATCTTGGTTTCGCGTCCTGACGGAAGCCGTGCATTGAATTGTAGAATAAGCCGGTTAAGTTCTCACTTTGTTAAGCAAACACGTTTTTGAGACTGAGATGTTAATCTTGCTAAAAATGCCAGTTTGGCAGCGGAAACCATTTTTGTTGTTTGCAGTTTTCACAGTTTATGTGAACTGAGCATCTAAGTTTAATGCGTAAAAGTTATTGGTTGATAAGAGTTTGTTTGTTTGATTAGTGGGCGTTTCTTTTTTAGTTTTGTGTGAATTTGTAGATTTTTGAAAATTGTAGAATCAGTTAGGAATTTCCAACTAAACAGTAAAGGCGTAAAATAATAGTTAAAATTGATGCTTGGAGTTTACCAGCAAAATATTGTTGAAATTGTTAAGTTGCTAAATTGAACTTTGAATGTACATGTAATTTGGATTTTGCCAATTACTGTATTGTGTTGATATGATGAACTGTTGAAAATAATTAAAAGTGGACAATAGAATTTTATACTGTCTCCTGTGTTTTGAACTAATTCCCCACATTTAGAAGAACATTTAAGAGCTGGATGATACCAGCCCTTAATAACTACTACTTCGACGTAATAATTTGATTTGCTTGTTTGATTTGGGGTTTAACGTCCCCGTCAACACGGTAAAGGTCATTTTGGAGACGTTGCTTCCAATTTTGTGGGACTTTAACCCGACATTGAGATGAAATGAAATCTCAAGCCCTGTCGCCCAATGAAAACAATAGGGTCTATTAGCATTGGCGGTCCGCCTCACACCGCGGTTCCTGGACAGGCTTAGATCCTCTCAGCGGTTTACCAGTACTAGTGTGCGGGCCGGATTTAGCTCTGCGTGGACGCATCATGCAGCCCATATATTTCTTCAAGCCCCTATGGGCGGGGGCCGAACGACGTAATAAGCGTTTATTGCAACTCGAAATTCTGCATTGGGATCATTATAAAACAACAGTAGGGTAAAAATGGGGGCGCCAATCTAGTCCTCAGGACTAGATTCCACTCTCTGACGTCATATCCGGCGGCCATCTTGGATCACGTGACATCCGGTCGGCCATCTTGGATGACGTGTTTCCGACCGCCATCTTGAACCGTCGTCACGTCCTGTCGGCCATCTTGGATGACGTCATAACGCGCCACTTTTATCGCGGTCGAATTTATTGGGGGGAAAAAACGCGCCATTTTTTTTCGCGCGCTTTCGTGTGCTATATTGTCCATGCACCTTCTAAGCGCAACTTCGGTCATTACCCCTTATGATCCCCTGTCTGGGGTTTAAGCAATGGGCGGGGGGGGGAGGACCTTTTTTCGAACCCTAGAGCGATACTGTATTAACTCCTATGACTGCCGGATACGCTCTATAACCGCGTTTATTGTTTTAACACGCTCTTGCCGGTTATCCTCAATACTACCTCCTCACTGCCTCCTCATTACCTCCTCAATGCCTCCTCACTACCTCCTCACCGCCTCCTCATCGCTTCTTACTTCGGAAAACGAGTGTTCGGTACCTTATCGACCCTTTAAAACATCTTCAACAGTCATTCAACACGCATGCCCTGGTTACCCTCACTGCTTCCAGGTTACCGGCTTGCACTGGTAACCCTCACTGCCTCCTCACCGCCTCCTTACTTCCTCCTCGACGTCTCCTCACTACCTCCTCATTACCTCCTCACTGCCCCTCATTACCTCCTCAACACCTCCTCACTACCTCCTCCACTGCCTCCTCACGGCCTCCTCACTACCTTCTCATCGCTTCTTACTACGGTGAATTAGTTTGGGCTTGTTCGACGTTGGCCTTATCCTCCCTTTAAAACATCTTCAACAGTCATTCAACACGCATGCTTTGGTTACCCTCACTGCCTCCACCGGCTTGCACTGGTAACCCTCATTGTCTCCTCACCGCCTCCTTACTTCCTCCTCACCGCCTCCTCACTACCTCCTCACCGCCTCCTCACTACCTCCTCATTACCTCCTCACCGCCTCCTCATTACCTCCTCACCGCCTCCTCACTACCTCCTCATTACCTCCTCACCGCCTCCTCATTACCTCCTCACTACCTCTCACTGCCTCCTCATCGCTTCTTACTACGGAGAACGAACATAACGAAAAAGTATCATGTATGCTTGCCAAATTTGTTCCAAACAGTTCAAAAGGGGAGACAACATGCGTCGACACGTTAAAACCGTTCATGGGGACTTTAAAGATGATGACACGATAGATGATAGTGAGAGTCGAGAAACCTTAGAACTGGAAGAAGGCGACGATAAAAATGGTGGCGATGACACGAGTTTACAGGATTACACGGATGAGGAGGAGGAAATGGAGGCGGAGGAGGAGGAGGAGGAGGAGGAGGAGGAGACAACAGAAGACAGTAAAGAAGCTGATTCAGATGACGCTTGGCGTTTATTGATTGAGGAGGTGTATGAGCGTTGCCAGTCAGAGTTTAATGAAAGAGTCGCCAAGTACATGCTGGACAAAGGGAAAGACCAAGAGGCAGCTAGGAAGAAAGTGTATGATATTATGTTACCCACGTACAGAAAAGTGCTGGCGAACGTTTTTGTCAACGAAATGTTGTGGTTTGAAGCTATGAAAAAAGATCGTACTTGCCTTACTGTTAAACATACGGTATCCGATTTGACACTTTACGACGATTACGAAACCGAGGAAGCTTGGAAATCTGCCGTCAACAAACGCAAATTTTTGTTTGACAGAATCTTAAAAGAATACGACCCGCCAGAAGTATCAGACACCAGGGATTATGATAGAAAATCCGAAAAACAAGGAAATATAGCGGAAAATAACAATTCACAGGAAGGTAGAGGAAGTGACAGATTAAAAGTCAACTTAGTGAGTCCATCGGAAGCGATCGCATTGAGAGCTAAGGATGAGTTAATACGCGAAGGCAGAAAACGTGGATTCGATGGTTTTACGCCGGAAGACACAGCTGTGATAGAAACGATGAAAAAACAAAGAAGCCGAACACCTTGGACAATTGTACAGAATGTGTAAAATGAACCTGTGAACCTGGACTCGACATAAAATATGTCACTTTTTTATTGTCAAATATGTACATGTACTATGGTGTTTTTTTCCCTATTTTTTGGAAAACCCAATAAAGAAAAAAAAGCAATGTTACGTCTTATTTGATATTTCTTTCCGATATCTGGTCAATATTCTATGTTCGTCCTTGCCTCCTTAATTTCTTCTTGAACAGTCATTTTGTGTTATTTTAACTTTTTAAAACATTTGTTATATGTGCAGTTGTTGAACAGAATCCCCAGTGCCCAAGTGACAGAATATCGTCTGCTCAATACTTTCACTTGTTGACAAAAGTCGCCTATACACATTTTATAATAATTCACAATTTTACAAGGTCACATAATTTACTACACCTTTGTACTTAGTTAACTTATCAATGAAAAAAAGTATAATAGGATGGGGCATTTCAATGTGAAATCAGATACTATTGAATCGTGTAATTGATGTATTAAGGAGGCGAAGGACAACAAGCCCAAACTCCTCTAGAGGCGATGGTGTTTAAACAATCAACACGGCTATAGTATCCGACAGTCATAGGAGTTAATACAGTATCGCTCTAGGGTTCGAAAAAAGGTCCTCCCCCCCCCCCCCCCCGCCCAATGCTTAAACCCCATACAGGGGATCATAAGGGGTAATGACCGAAGTTGCGCTTAGAAGGTGCATGGACAATATAGCACACGAAAGCGCGCGAAAAAAAAAAATGGCGCGTTTTTCCCCCCCAATAAATTCGACCGCGATAAAAGTGGCGCGTTATGACGTCATCCAAGATGGCCGACAGGAGGTGACGACGGTTCAAGATGGCGGTCGGAAATACGTCATCCAAGATGGCCGACCGGATGTCACGTGATTCAAGATGGCCGCCGGATATGACGTCAGAGAGTGGAATCTAGTCCTGAGGACTAGATTGGCGCCCCCATTTTTACCCTACTAACAACTATGTGCTAAAATCTCATGAACTAGCATTTAGCATTTCGAAAATACGCCTATTCAAATATACAGAATTTTGCGGCAAATGAAAATTGTCCGATACAAAAAATCAGATTTTTTCATATTTCTGCTCTAAAAATAGATTGTGGGTACTGGTTAGAACCGCCTCAATGACGCGGTTCTAACGACTACCCACTGTCTAGGGGTCAAAATTAGGCAGGCGTGTTTTTATATTCTTTTTGTCTAGTCCAAATATAGATTGTCGGTGCTCGGGGTTCTGAACCCCCTAAAAAGGAAAATAATGTACCCCTGTGAACCCAACTTTCTCTATATAAAGTTGGGTTTATAGGGCTGTGCTTCTAATGCCCCGTTAACTTAAAACCAAGATCATCGTTGTTCAGTACACTGCTTTGTTGACGTAATGCTTTTCTTTTCTTAAGGATTTGTAATAAAAAAAAAGAAAGACAGAAAGAAAAAACAAATGCCTATAGATTACAAAAGTTATTTCTGTCACTTGAGTCACACTTCTCTCGGAGTCTCAAACTTTTCATGGTCACTCAGAATTTCCAGGACGAGTTTACGAAGAGTGTTTGACAGTTGAAATCAGTAAAAATAGTTTTTCAGAGTCCATATGCAGGCAGATAGTCTAACTAGCTGATAACTTATTGTTTCAAACAATTTTTCCGAGTTGTATTTCAGGAAGTAAATCAATCATGTGTGCTTGTTGTTGGGTGGGCTCTATGAAAGTGATTCATTTATTCAGGGACATTATTAACCGTTCGTTTATAAGCGGTCGGTGAAGAGAAAGACAGTTTTAAACCATTGCAGAACTTGTCTCGATAGTGCCTCGAACTCAGGCAGAAAGAGACCTCATTTCCTACCAGCATGGTCAGTTTTACAAAACTTGCCATTGTTCATCCCAAATTGCGTGTCAAACGAGTAATTTAAAAGTTTAACATAGCTCTGTATTTTCTGACAAATTTTCCACCAGCATAAAACTTGTGCGAGTGAGCAGCTCGCCACATTCAGCCTTCGCTGTTCATAAATACAGATTGTTTAACCATTACAGTTAGATGCACACCGACGTTACAATTTCGCTCCTCGCCGGGTCCGTGGATATGTTTCTACGTACATTGTCCTAGCAGCACCGAAACACTGAACACTGAAACAGTTTCCGTAAAATCGTGCTTATTTAGAGCGACAACGTCGATGCAAAGTCAAGACGTGGCATCGGCTTCATGGGCATGACATGAGTCTTTTTCACAAAGGCGACCGCCACGGACTCAGGTTAGCCTGCGTTGCTGTCGGATATGTAGAAGAGAAGATGCGTACCAGTTGGCTACGCACATGCATTTGACAAAATGTATGGTTATAAGGGAGGTAAGACTGAGGTAATGATTATTTTTTAAGCCCCAAAACCTGATAATTAGAGTGAAAAAGAATGCCCCCCCCCCCCATCCTTACCCTCGAAAGGTGAGCAAAAATGGCGGATTTTCACCTTTACAAACTGGGGAAGCCTTCCTTTTAAAAGGAAACTTTATCTATTGTTGTGTATGGAATGTTCAGTAAAAACGCCAACAAGTCAGTCATTCGAACTTTCTTGTAAAATTTTGAGACAACGAGAAAGCCTCTTTAAATCGCACCATCTTTTCTTACTGGGCGATCGTTTAAAAAGGAATTCTGGAAAAATTGGCATTCCAGATTCTCTGAAAGCACGTGGAGTCAAAATTACCGTTTTGACTAATCAGATTCGACCTCAATGAACCATGCTCTGGAAACCAAAATCAATGAAACCAAATAAATTCATTGGTGCAAGTTCAGCCACATATGTCATCAAGACTATCCTGCACCAGAATTTACCACGAAAATTTAACCATATCCGTGTTGCATTATGTGTTTGGCTCAGTATATATTTCTTATTTCTGCTCAAAACATAGATTGTGGGTACTCGTTAATACCGCCTCATCGAGGCGGTTCTAACGAGTTGCCACAATGTATGCTTTGAGCAGAAATATGAAAAATATCAAGAATGTTTTATCTGAAAAGTTTAAAGTTTACAATATATTCTAACAGACCTGTTTTCTTAATGGAAATGCAGATAGCAGCGCTTTTTACTAGTGACTCTTTCGTAATGTAATTAAGCGTGTTCGGTAGACCTGTTCCGACAATCAAACCTAATACAGTCGAACTTCAATAGCTCGAACACCTTTGGGACCTCGAAAAACTGGAGTCAGGGGTAGTTCGAGCCACTGAGGGGGATTGCCAGGAGGTATACGATATACTTTTGGATATCTTTTCTGTGTTTTATAATGAAAATGTATGCTGTGTGTACTAATTAGAATCGCCTCATCGAGGCGATTCTAATGAGTACACACAGCATACATTTGCAAGATAAAAAACTAAAATCTTCTAAATTATCCCCCAGTATTTCTTATGTCGAGGATTTCCCTAGGGGCTCAAGAATGGGTTCGACTCACCATTGGTAAACGAGCCATCGCTGTTCGAGCCATCGAAGTTCTACTGTAGTTCCACTTTTGAATACGTATATATGAACTGGAGGTGGGCCTCCGTGGCCTAGTGGATAAGAGCGCTTACTCTTGATCATTAGGTCTCTCACCGCTGTGGTTCGAGCCTCGCTCGGGTCACATGTGAGACGCCAAGTTCTGCAACGGAAGGTCAGGTGGTTTTTCTCCGGGTACTCCGGTTTTCGCCCACCTCTGATTAACGTTCGGCTTGATATGAGTGAACTAATCTTGAAAGGGCCGTAAAACCAAAACAAAACAAACAAAAAACGAACTGGGGGTATTTACGTCGTTTGTCACTACGCTTTGTTAATTAAATCTCTTTTAATTATGCCGAGTGAGATCGCAATTATCGTACGTATTTATTATGTAATACCTTGTTGGGGGTTGACGGTGTCTACTCTGAACACGAACACGCCTTTCTCACTCCTACTATACTGTTTGGCACCTTCCAAGCCTATTATTTCGGCAGTTTGAGAAATGCATAACTTATAATAGTTGGTATTATCCCCTGCATTTACTCCTACCTGAAAAAAAAAACAAAAAAAAAAAAAAAAAAAAACAACAACAAGGTAACGCATCTAAAAACAAACACAACCATTGTCTAGGCATGTCATATTCTTCGTAGTATGACGCATCACTATCATGCACAGCAAAAAGTAACACTCTGATAACGCCCTAGAAGGCACACGTCGCTATGGCAACGTCAAATCAACGTCGGTGCAACGTCATGACGTTGCCCGACGTAGATGTGACGTTGCATAAACGTCATGACGTTGTACCAACGTTGATATGACGTCACAGTTACGTCATGTGCCTGCTGGGACATGTTTATCCAATTTGCAAGAAAGCAACCGTCTTTTGTGGCTGCAATCCACTACGATGTACTGTATGTCTTACAATCTAAAACCGAAAAGGTCATGATTTGTCATGATTTATCACATGCTCATGCATATTTTTTTAAATTGGTGAACTGGAATTTCCCTTGGAAAACACATTAAATGGTAGGTACCCAGAATCCCCGTATTCGACAGTTCAGTACAGAGCGCTACCTGATGACGACATTGACAATTTGTTTGTTTGATTTGAGGTTTCGTGTCCCCGTCAACACTGTAAAGGTCATTTTGGAGACGTTGCTTCCAATTTTGTGGGACTTTTACCCGACACTGAGATAAAATGACATCTCAAGCCCTGTCGTCCGGTGAAACCAAAAGGGTTTATAAGCATGGACGGGCCGACTCGCACCGTTTTACCTGGGCTGGCTTAGATCCTCTAAGCTGTTTACCAGTACTCGTGTGCAGGTTGGTTTCAGCTCTGCGTCGAAGCATCATGCAGCCCATATATTTCGTCAAGCCCCGATGGGCGGGGGCTGAACGACATTGACAAACAACCAGCGGACAGTGACGTCACATACGACAACACATCCATGCAACATAATGCATTCCTTCCGATCTCCAATTTTCTCTGAAGAAAATTTGTGGTATTTCCCAGCGGGCAAATGACGTAATTATGACGTCACATCAACGTCGGCACAACGTCATGACGTTTATAACGTCACATCTACATCGGTGCAACGTCATTTGACGTTGCCCTAGCGACGTGTGCCTGCTGTGTTGTTTCTTATATCTACTCAGCATGTAGGTTGTGCGAGTCAGCCCGCCAATGTATATAAACCCTATTGGTTGCATTGGGCGGCAGGGATTGAGATGTCATTTCTTCTCAATGTCGGGTAAAAGTTCCACAAAATTGGAAGCAACGTCTCCATCAAATCGTAAGGACCATCTCTTAGAGACGGTAGTAACGCGTATATCCTGGAGCTGGAATTAGAAAAGCCAATATTTCTCTATATATATAAAGTTGGGTTGACAGGGTGTTCTGACGTAATGAATCTACTTGAACTGCATTTCCTTTTTTCTGAATGTAATTAGGTTTATTTTTACGGCGTAGCCGTTATGGTTTTGCTTTTGTCCTACATTTTTCGTTATTCCATTGGTCAATAAAACCACATGTCCAAGGAGATGACCATTTCATTGGTCAATGATTTGCATAAATGAATCTACTCAAAAGTACGACAGTTTACTGAAGTTTTAACCTAGGAAATGTTTCGTTTTTTATGGAGACATGAATGAAAAATATATACAGTTTCGGCTTGCTCACCGTCCTGTCCTTTGATGACCATACGTCATATGTATAATTGTGTTTCTAGTGAATTCTGTAAATGCTGCGGTGAATAGCTATTTTGACCTAATTTCACGTGGTTGGTCTATATAGCGAAAGGAACCATTTCGCGAAAGGAAGGTTCCTTTCGCGAAATGTGTGTGTGTGTGTGTGTGTGTGTGTGTGTGTGTGTGTGTGTGAATTCGGGTTTAACGTCGCTTTCAACAATCTTTCAGTCATATCACGACGGTGTCTGGTTGCGACAGGGAGCTCAATGCTCACGTTTATTGTGCTGCCTCACTGAAGTATCATGTCCCAGACACATTACATGATACCACACCCAGTCACATTATCCTGACAGTGGATCGACCAGTCCTAGCTCTACCCCGTAAATCTGAGTGCCAAACGAGGAGCAGCTAGTACCATTTTTAACGACTTTGGTATGTCGCGGCCCGGGATCGAACCCGAGACCTCCCGTTCCCCGGAGCGGACACTCTACCAACTGAGCTATCGGGGCCGGTCCTTTCGCGAAAGGAAGAATATTCTGCAAAAGGAATTGTTTGTTTGATTTGAGGTTTAACGTCCCCATCAACACTGTGTAGGTCATTTTGCAGACGTTGCTTTCAAGTTTGTGGGACTTTTACCCGACATTGAGATGAAATGACACCCAAGCCCTGTTGCCCAATAAAACCAATAAAGAGATATAGAATGACAAAAACATGTAATAATCGCATTACAAATTGACCGATGTTTAATTTACAATATATGCTAAATAAAAGTTGCAGTGTATCATTTGTCTTCAGCATACTTTATGTCCTCCATTTTAACACAAAATGGACATTTTCGAATATCATTAATGTTATATAAATTCTGAAAAGGAATAAGTGTAATTTGAGTTTTAATTAGGTGCACATAAGATCAAGTTTCCGTCCGTTTGTCTGCTCGTCCGTTTGTTCGTCCGCCTATGCGTTTACGTTCAACATAGCGACAACCCGAAATGTTCACCCTAGAATTTGTGTTCAAAAACAGTAAATGATAACGTTTTCTTATTTGTTGTGCATATACTTGAGATCATATGCTCCTGAAATGAGGTCATGTTTTTAACCTTGACCTTTTACATTGACCTTAGCTCAAACAGGCGGGACACCGCCCTCTGCAAAGCTATTTTTCCTCGCGTGACATCTGAATTGTTTGAATACACTAAACCAGTTCAAAGCTAGACAATTGTTGCTGTCACTATTGTACCTCATTTTGTACGATCCGCAGAAAAAGCGACCGACTGAAGTCGGTCGTTTTTCTAAGAGTGCCCTAAAATCACCGTGTCATTCTGTCAGTCTGTCTGTCCGTCCGTAACCCGTTTGTGAAAATTGGTGATAGTGACTTAACCGCTTGGAATATTTAAACAATTTTTGGCATACTGATAGATATCAATGAGATCTAACCAATGAACTTACGAAATATTATATTCCATTTAGTATAGGCTCGCCGAGGCGAAAAAATGTGAAAATTTTCGAACTGCTTCTTTTCGGACACCGTTGGGCCGATTGAAGTCAAATTTCATATGGAGCTTCTATGGGATGGGGGAAACCAAAATTTGCTCATGGGGTCCAGGTCACATGACCCAAAATGGCCGCCAAGCCATATATGGTCTGTCTGTCTGTCTGTCCGTAACCCGTTTGTGAAAATTGGTGATAGTGACTTAACCGCTTGGAATATTTAAACAATTTTTGGCATACTGATAGTATCAATGAGGTCTAACCAATGAACTTGCGAAATATTACATTCCATTTAGTATAGCCTCGCCGAGGCGAAAAATGTGAAAATTTTCGAACTGCTTCTCCTCGGAAACCGTTGGACCGATTAAGGTCAAATTTCATATGGAGCCTCTATGGGATGGAGGAAACCAAAAATTGCTCATGGGGTCCAGGTCACATGACCAAAATAGCCGCCAAGCCATATATGGTAAAAACCCTTCAAAATAGTCTTCTCCAGAACCACTTGGCAGATTTCCACGAAACTTGATAAATAACATCTGGGACGTAGGCCCATCATAAATTGCTAAAATGGTGACCCTGGGTTGACCTTGACCTTCTTTGTGCCTAGGTCAAACTTTGACACATATGCTTTTGGATTGGAAAAGTGAGAATTCATTTTATCCTGCAAACGATTCAGAATACAGTACTAAAGTATTAGATATATTTTTGCTCCTTACGATAAGGCGCATTTATTGGGGGGACCGTTTTAGGTCCAGGTCACATGACCAAAATGGCCGCCATACCCATATATGGTAACACTCATCAAGCTAAAAGCATCCGGTGGGTCGAGCACTTCAGCTGAAGCACAGGTTTCTAAACAACCTTCCAATTAAATCTACGCCGCATATCTTTTTTAAAGATATTTCTTGTTTTCTTTCTTTTTTCTTCTTATACTGCGATCGGTCACATTTGGCCATTACCCGCAGGTGTACATTATATACACTCCAGGTTGGAGGTTGAAAGCCTACACAGTAATCATGTAATTACGGTAAGGTCTTTAACATGCACAGGAGATGACTCGTCCTGCCCAGGGGCCCTCTACTTATCGTCCCGATCAGAAGGACGGTGCACTTTTTGGCATTCATCCCTGCAAATGTTGCCAATGGAGCGTGTTCGGACACCGAAATAATCACCGCCTCCAGGGATAAAGCCGGGGCCTCTACCTTCAGAGGCAAGTGCACTAACCACTGAACTATCACGCTCCTTGTCTCGAAAAAACTATGACCGGCCCCGATAGCTCAGTTGGTAGAGTGTCCGCTCCAGGGAACGGGAGGTCACGGGTTCGATCCCGGGCCGCGACATACCAAAGTCGTTAACAATGGTACTAGCTGCTCCTCGCTTGGCACTCAGATTTACAGGGTAGAGCTAGGACAGGTCGACCCAGTGTCAGGATAATGTGACTGGGTGTGGTATCATGTAATGTGTCTGGGACATGATACTTCAGTGAGGCAGCACTATAAAAGTAAGCATTGAGCCCCCTGTCGCAACCAGACACCGTCGTGATCTGACTGAAAAATTGTTGAAAGCGACGTTAAACCCGAATTCACAAGTGTTTATATGGAGTTTATATCGTAATACACGCATTTTAGCACGAACTAATAAGCCCCCGCCCATAGGGGCTTGAAGAAATATATGGGCTGCATGATGGTTCCACGCAGAGCTGAATCCGGCCCGCACACTATTACTGGTAAACCGCTTAGTGGATCTAAGCCTGTCCAGGAACCGCTGTACGAGGCGGACCGTCCATGCTAATAAAAACTATTGGTTTCATTGGGCGACAGGGCTTGAGATGTCATTTCATCCCAGTGTCGGGTAAAAGTCCCACAAAATTGGAAGCAACGTCTCCAAAATGACCTTTACAGTGTTGACGGGGACGTTAAACCTCAAATCAAACAAACAAAACAAAGCACGAACTAATACCGTTTCTCAACTTTATTCAGAAAAAAAATATTCAGGTCTAGCCATAAATATTACCAAAATAGTGACAATGATAATGGAAACTTAAGCGAGAACACAAATCGTTACTGAAATATAGCCCCCAAAATTGTTATGCATGCGCATGGAGAGTGAGTGAGTGAGTTTTAGTTTTACGTCCCACCAACAGCTAAGGTCATACGGAGACGGGACCTCGGTTTAAAGACTCATCCGAAAGTCTGGAGAAGCCCGGGATCGATCCTGCGATCCCTGGTTTACAAGGCGAGTAGCGTAACCACTGCACCACTGAGGCTTCTCATGCATGCGCATGGAGAAGCGAAAAGCGTCTGGGTGACCTGATCATCTCGGCGATCTGATGCTTGTTGGTAAACACTCTATTCCGACCCACTTGAACCCCATGTTTATATAGTAAAACCGGGGTTTCCTGTGGTATGCGATACTTTTTCGTATTTCTGCTCAAGATTGTTGGTACTCGTTAGTACCCCAATCTATGTTATCAGCAGAAATTTGGAGAAAAAATATCGGAAGGTTTTATCACATTTTGGTGGTAGAACTTTCAGTATGTTTGAATAGGCGTGTTTTCGTAATGCAGACGTCGCGTTACATTCGCAAGTGCGTATACGATTTGTCGCGTTTCTCGGCGATAACTTCTTTATTTTAGATTTTTGATTAACACATCCAGCGAGGAGATGGTAGAGAAGAAGGTCTCACCTTTCTACTTGACAATATTTACATAAGATTTGGTACTAAGTTATTAAGTCAAATTGTGGGTATTCCGTTGGGTACGAACTGCGCACCCCTTGTGGCGGATATGATCTTGTTTTGTTATGAAAGCGAATTCATGATGTCCCTTTCCGCTGAAAAAAAAAAAAGAATCTGATATTGGATGATATACGAGGACTATTCAAATATGAATGCAAGTAGAACGTTTTCTCAAGCACTAACACGAAAATCACCTGGAAATAAATATCACAACGCAGAAAAACATTTTACCTATACATTGATACCAAACCTGTTAAAATCCGTACACTTTAGTCCTGTATATCGTTCGATAAACACTGTCTACTCTTGTATACTAATACAAAACATGGTTGGAAGAAGGTCAGAGTACGTCGTTGAAATATGGTCCTATATTAAGAATCGTTGTATTCTTGGTATACGGTGCAAAGACATTTTTGATGAAATATGTTCGGTTTATGGGCATAATGAAATGTCTTTTCCGACAGTTTTCGTTGGTATAAGAAATTCAGCGGTGGACTAGGCTCAACAGAAGATGCACCACGTGATCGTTGGCCGAAAAGAGCAACATCTGCCAAGATGGTTGCTGGAGAGAAAGAAATAGTTGCTACCGATGCACGATACACCACTAGGCAAATAGCTAGTATGGTTAGCATATCATAGGAGCAGCTCATACAATTCTGAAACGGGATTTGAAAATGAGACAGATCTGTACTAGATGGATTCCCCCATCTGTTGACAGATGAGCAGAAAAAGACACGCGTTCAGTGCGCCAAAAAGTTGCTAAAAAAGTTTCCTAATTACAATGCACGGTCTTTCGCCAATGTCGTCACAGGCGAGAGACATGGGCTCACTTTTTTGAGCCAAAACGAAAGATTCAGAACAAAATATGGACAACAAAGTATTGCATAAGACCATGCATTGCAAAGCGGACCATGAGCGTCAAAAAGGTAATGTATGCCATATTCTTTTCAAATCAGGATCCTGCTATTCATGTTGCTGTGCCTAAAGGTAAATCTGTAAATGCGAAGTTTTAAAAGAATAAACTTCTTCGAAAATTGAAGAAATATTTCAATGAACGAAAACCCGCAACTGGTTTGGCCAATGTCAGATTGCTACATGACAATGCGTCATCGCACAAGGTGTTCATTGTGGAAGACTATCTGAAGCAGGAAAAGGTTGTTGAACTCCCTTACCACCCCCCCCCCCCCCCCCCCCCGTATTTCCCTGACCTTGCCCCGTGGGACTTTTATTTTTGTTCCCGCGGCTGAAAAAGTACCTTTCTGGTCGAACATTTGTACAGCGCAAACACCTCGGTTCTGCAATAATCCAGTGCCTTCATAGTATACCTCGAAAAGACTACCAAAATGCATTCAATGATTAGATCAGAAGACTGAAAGTTTGTATATCTGTTAAAGGGGAATAATTTGAGGGGACAAAATAAATTTTTCATCAAAATCTATCACGGAATCATTTTTATGTGCTTAGTTGCATTCATATTTAAACAGTCCTCATATTTCCCATTGACAATACCTATTTCGATCGTTGATGAGTCAAATTTACCCCGCAAAGCTTCAGTTAAATAAAGCAAATTCTTCTGAACTGTTTTGGATTTACACCTATCTATTGTAGATGGGTTTGTGCCCCGCAAAACTTATGATATACGCGATGATTTAGATTTTAATTGCAAAAGTTCTTTCTTGGATGGTGATGTTCACTGTCGGGAAACAAACTCCGTGGTAGCTATCATTTGTGCTTACGTCACACGTTAGGTAGTTTGTTCAGGTACGATTTATGTTCGGAAAACAGGTATTTCCATTTCTTTCTTCAATTCCTTCCATTGGAGAAATTTGACACGTAGCGCAGTAGGTGGCGCATAAATTCCCATTTCTTTGGCTACTTTCATTATCAATGTGCTTACCATGGTTACCGAGAACACTTGGGACAAAACTCCGAAAAACTGACTGTTAGCGAACACGGACAGTTCAAGAAAATCCTCTTTTTTCATAGACCACAGAAGAAAAGTTCTGAGAACAGGTTCGCTTTGAAGCACCTTTGTCACTTACCTACACCCATCCCTTTGACAGCAGCAGAAAACCCCTCGTCGAAGTGTTGGAAGAGAAAAAAGAAATAAAATGATAGCGTGCACGGACTACGGCCACAAGCAAGGTGAGATAGCTTCCACGTACAAGATCTTTCCTGAAGGGTTTTGCAGATTTACAAACACGCTTGATGTGCATATTTTCTCTCTTTTTAGCTACACGGAGTTCGTTTTCTCAATGGGATAAACTTTATATATAGATTCGAAATTAGAGTAAATTGCTTAACAAAAACTAGGTTTCATTTTTTTTTCTCAAAACGAAGATTTGTATGGTGTCAGTCGCTTTCTAGTTCAATGAGCAAAGCGACTCGCAATTTGTTCAGTGTGGTTCAGCGATGTTCCATTTGGTTCCACGAAGAGCGTTTGTTTGTATTGGAGATTAGGGGGCCCATTCAACACTATTTTAGGTCATTTTCGAGCCGGTCAGTTTACTTCATCCACACTTTTCCTGGGTAGGCATATACGAAAGCGGTTAAACGGTGCAGTGCACATTCTTTCGCCAGAAACTGACAACTGCCTTTCTTGAACAGCGGAAGGGAGAGAATTACGGTAGAAAAGATTTCATAATCAATCTCCACGAAAGAATGTTGCCGACTACGAAGAGTGACTTCCGAAAAATGAGAAGAGGATCAGTATTTAAATCTACAACAGGTCTACAATGAAAGCGAGTGTTTTTCAATCTGTCGACGCATTTTCTTTTTTTTTCCTTGGAGTTGTACGTCCCAGTCAACATTAAGTTATATCGAGCAAGACAGTTTACGTAACCACATTTTATCTTCTCTGCAACTGCAGTTGTGCCATGTGGCGGCCGTAAAAAGTCCAACCGTATATCATCCTAGTGCCGATTATATTTTCTGGTTCTTTGGGATAATTGACTTGATTTAGAGAATTTATTTATCTTTATTGCAGCTGCTGTTATGTCCTGTGTCGGCCGTACAAAGTCTCCCCGTACATCATAATAGTGCAGATTATATTTTCTCATTGAGTTCATTTAGAATAATATAGAAAATAGAGTTCTACTTAAGCCGGTGCCATTGTTGCACATTTCAGTACTGGTCATGAAAAGACTCAATAAAGTAGAAGTAAAACAAAGATCAGGAATCGATACAATCAACTTACTCCATCCATCAAAGACACCAAAGGGAAAGAAACACAAACATGAAGCGACCAGACCATAATGGAATCCTAAACAAAGGAAGGCCATAAGGACAGTTACTTTCCCACAAAATAAAACCTGTCTGCTATTTTCGTTTATTTGGTGTATTCTTCGCGTCCAAAGAATCTAACTATTCAGAATTTATTTATTCATAGGTAGTCAACCAGAACTGTAGAAATTATTTTGCCAGAGGCTAACACCTGCCTTTCTTGAATCCGCAGAAGAGAGAGAGAATTACCGAACAAAAGATTTCAATGTTTCAACAGGCGGGGATCGATCATCAGTCAGACACGTTTCGATAATTTTCTGAAAAAGGGGTAGTCCTTTGGAACTGAAAACCATGGGGTGTGTAAGATTTTTATGGGCCCGACTAGCTTGTTTCGTCCATCAAGGCCTCATCAGTGACCCTCAGTTGTTCCCTATTAAATCCCGGAGTCCAATAAATGATTCCAAAGGACTAGTAAATATATATAACCCACTGAGACCATTACCTGATTTACCTGCATATGCGAGAACATAAAGGCCCGGTCTATGAACAAAATTTGTGAAGTAGTCTGTATGTGCTCATATTCATATCAGGAAGAAAAGAGCTGATCCCCACAAAAAAAAGCGATTTTTGCAAAATTCATGCATGTATGTTTACTTTTATGCGGATCGGTTTCAACTCTGCGTGGAAGAATAATGCAGCCCATCTATTTCTTCAAGCCCCGATGGACGGGGCCGAGCCATCTTAGATATCGGAACGCAACGATTTAAACAATTTGGAATCTACATGTCGCCCGAATGCCCTCACCAAATTTCACCTGCATCTAACATGGTTCTGGATATGTCGAAATTGTGAATTTTACGACAGACGGGCTTACGTGCAGACGATAGACGGAAAGCGGACAGCAAACACTACGAAGTAGTTCGATCAGGTACCATGGTTAACCAGTGGTTAACCAAGGTTTGATCGAACTCAGTCTGGTAGCGGTCTGGTAGCATGGCGGGAAAGTAGTGAAGTCACTCTGGTCGAACCCGACTAAAGCGTGGGTTTCTCTGGTAGTACCATACGTAACAAAGATGGCGGCGAAAGGGCGAACACTAAATTCCGCGAATCGTCCAGGAAATGGTTGGTATTTTGTCCTGAAAATTGGGGTAGTGGTGCGTTATCCATATTATCTCCTCTTTGGGTGGTCAGAAATTAATAAAATTAGTATCAAATGATATTTTATACTCCATTCTAAAATATTATTAAAATTATTTTTCATTTTTAACATTTTAAGGGTCCATTTCTGAAGTTAATTTGTCCGGGAATTATTCCCGGCATTATTCCCGGACAAATTAACTTAAAATATTGACCTCTAAATTGTTATTTTTTTAATCTTTTAGAATGGAGCGTTAAACTTTATTTGATACTAATTTTAGTAATTTCTAACCACCCGAAGTGGAGATATTAGGGATAACGCATCACTAACCCCCATTTTCCTCGCGATTCCCGGACATTAGTGTGCACCCCGTGTCTAGACTGCTACATAGACTTCTATTTAAGAAATAGATGGTCTGTGTACCAGTCAACCAAACATCTACCAGACGTCGTTCGATCAAACCGGTGAAAGAACATGGAAATCATGGGAAGAACGTGCACACTTTGACTTCTGCTACCATGGTCTGGTAGATGATCGAACTCCCTCTACGGCATAATGTTACCGATTTTGTTTGTTTGTATTGGAGTTTTACGGCCCAGTCAACACTATTTAGGTCATTTTTGAGCCGGTCAGTTTACCTATCAACACTTTCCTGGGCAGGCTTATACGTAAGCGGTTAACCAGTACAGTGCACATTCTTTCGCCAGAAACTGACAACTGCCCTTCTTGAATCAGCGGAATGAAGAGAATGACCGTAGAAAAGATTTCTTGATCAATCTCCACGAAAGAATGTTGCCGATTCCGGCGGGAGTCGAACCCGCGTCCTCCTGATCACCAGACAGACGCGCATCCGACTGAGCCACTGATGCCGGCTAATGTTACCGATGCTCCAGATGTACAGCATACAGTTAATAAAAATAGCCTTCATGCACACGAGTCTTAAAAGTTAGCTTCCACGGACATGGATTGAAAATGATAGCTTCCACGGATATGATTAAGAATATTATCGTCCACGGACGAGTGCAAAAATTGTTAGCTTCCACGTACATGGGTTTCCATAAACAAAATACACGTATTAATCATTATTGCTGCGAGCAATATATAATCAGCATATATTTATTTGCCATTCTACCTGTAATATTAATAATTGTAGACATGGAATACCAGCCAGCAGTGTGTCATAATTGTGGAAATATTTTTCGGAGCCGTTCAGGTCTAAGTGACCATGAAAGAAGCCATACCAATCAGGCCCCCATGCAGATGCTGTAACAAATATGTTCTATAAAAGGACTATCCTTTGTAAGCAAGGAATACACCAAAGAACTGGAAAATATGAAGTGTTCAAGTTTTCTGGACCAGACTAACTAGTTTGGCCCAGTCTTTTTTGAGCAAAACAAATCTGCAAAGGCATGGGTAGACTATTTTTGATAGTAACTCCTCGAATTCGCTGTTCACCAATAGGAAATATATGAATCAATGTAATGTGATAGTTTGTCTTTTTCACATCTGTGTATCGATAGATCTTCCTTCATTTATTTCTGTCGCTGCATTTGTGCTCTCCGTGGTAACTGAAAACAGTCAGGAAAATTAGTTAAGGACAACTTGTTCCAATTGTTATCAGTTACCGTGGAGAGAACAGAGATAATAAAGCACTTATAAAAAAGGGAACTTATGTTTAAACCTCTCTAGTATATTAAAGGAATACTATCTCCTAATACAAGTACTGGTAAAATAGAAGTGAATGCAATGATCAGGAATCGATACAACCCACAGCTGCCATCAGAGACACCAAATGGAAAGACACGCAAACATGAAACAACAGAAACTAATGGAAAGATCAATAGCGGAAAGCCAAAAAGACAGTTACTTTCCCACAGAATGGCCAATCGGCTATCCAAAACAAAATAATATAAGCGACACAAACACCCAAAGACAAACCATAACAAAAATAAACCACGACAGAATAACCGCATTTGAACGGTCAGTGAAACGAATTCCACTGGGGGCTTAAAACGATTTTACGTGGCCACTATCCTCGCCATTACTTCCGTCGCAAATGAAACAAATAAATAGTTCAGTCCACATGAAGGCATCCTAACTCATCAGTGCAACATCTCCGTGAACACAAAATATAAAAAAAACACAGAGGCGAAACAACGGTGAGGACTCGACAGCAAGAAACCGCTGAAATGCTGGAGCAAAAGAAAACCAACAGTTAGACTCCGATGGACCCGACCAGAGACAGAGCATCAGATACCAACAACTATTACATTGAATTACATCTCTCGAATTCTCAGCAAGCCTTTGCGCTAAAACCGTCATAGAATCTGAGGCCTGACCCAGCAGTTTGCAATTAAAAAGAGAAGCAAAGTTATCAACCGTGACTGGGTTAACTACTATGCATGAATGCTGTCGTATAACACTTATGTTGTACCCAATGTTTTTATATCGAAGAATGATTTTACGAAATTGGGTGCTGAAGTCATTGCGGTTATATATTTTTCTGAATTTATATACTAAGTCACCATAAAATTCGGGTTCCGATAGACCTTCTTGCAGAAGAGATTTAAGTCCAATATTAAATTTTGAAATTAAATCAGAATGATGTCTATAAAATTTTGAAAAGGCTTTGCGTAGTTTATGGTACCGATAACCCTGATTAAGAAGCTAAGCAGTTAACAATTTATTACTAGTGTTGAAATCATGTACATGGCTACACACTCTGGAAAATCGAATTAATTGCGAAATATAAACGACATATGATGGCGTACGAGGAACATCACCATCCAAAAAAGGCAAATTTACAATCTCAAAATCAAAATCATCGCGTTTATCATAAACTTTGCAAGAAACAAACCCATCCACAAAAGACATATGTAAATCCAAAATACGGGGCCTCGGAATCAGAAGAATTCGTTTTATTCACCTGAAGTTCAGGGGAGGGTGGGGTGGGGGGGAGAATTTGACTGATCAAACCATCGAAATAGGTATTGTTAGTATTTAATAAATAATCCAAATATCGAGAAGTGGAGCTAAAAGCTTCAATGATTTCAGACTGGTTTTCAGCAGAAAGGAACATTATGAAGTCCCTCTCATAACAAAAACAGATCAGCCACAATGGGTGCGCAATTATTACATATCGGAATACCCACAACTTGTCTAAATAACTTAGTAACAAATCTTATGTAAATATTGTCAAGAAGAAAAGGTGAGAGCCACGTAAACCGCTCAGAGGATCTAAGCCTTTCTAGGTAAAGCGGTGCGAGTCTGACCGTCCATGCTTATAAATCCTATTCGTTTCATTGGGTGGCATCGTTTCATTGGGTGGCAGAGCTTGAGATGTCATTTCATCTCAATGTAGGGTAACAGTTGATCGGGAAGCAACGTCTGCAAAATGGCCTTTACAGTGACGACGGGGACGTCATAACTCAAATCAAACAAACAAAATCTAAGATGCCAATAGCGGCCATCTTGAAATTTATCAAACGACCTCCCAAACTGTAAGGCATGAGCGATTATCGATGCCACATGATTGACAAGGCGATCGTGTGTCACTAGTATATGAATATAGTGGGTACATCATCTGTATGGCGCCTGAATGATATGGCTCCTTTCATGGTCACTTAGACCTGAACGGCTCCGAAAAATTTTACCACAATAACGACACACTGCTGGCTGGTGTTCCATGGCTGCAATAAATAATTTTACAGGTAAAATGGCAAATAAATATATGCTGATTATATATTACTAGCAGCAACAATGATTAATACATGAATTTTGTTTATGGAAATCCATGTCCGTGGAAGCTAACATTTTTGTACTCGTCCGTGGAAGCTAACATTCTAAATCATATCCGTGGAAGCTATCCTTTCCAATTCGTGTCCATGGACGCTCACATTTAATAATTGTACGCATGTAGGCTATTTTTTTTTTCTGTTTGTTGCACATCTGGAGCATCGGTAACATTATGCTGTGGTTTGCTGTCCGTTTTCCGTCGTCTGCATGTAAGCCCGTCTGTTGTAAAATTCACAATTTCGACATGTCCAGAACCATGTTAGATGATGGTGAAATTTGGTGTGGGCATTCGGGCGACATGAAGATTCCAAATTGATTAAATCGTTGCGTTCCGATATCTAAAATGGCTCGGCCCCGTCCATCGGGACTTGAAGAAGTAGATGGGCTGCAATGTGCTTCCACGCAGAGACGAAACCGACCCGCATACAAGTAAACATACATGTATGAATTTTGCAAAATCGCTTTTTTTTGTGTCTGTGGATCAGCTATTTTTTCTGATATGAATATGAGCACATACAGACTACTTCACACATTTTGCATATAGACCGGGCCTTTATGTTCTCGAATATGCAGGTAAATCAGGTAATGGTCTCAGTGGTTTATATATATTTACTAGTCCTTTGGAATCATTTATTGGACTGCGGGATTTAATAGGGAACATTTGAGGATTACTGATGAGGCCCGGTCGGCCGGAATAAGCTAGTCGGGCCCAGAAAATCTTGCACAGCCCATAGTTTTCAGTTTTAAAGGACTACCCCTTTTTCAGAATATTATCGAACACGTGTCTGACTGATGATCGATCCCCGCCTGTTCGGCAACATTGAAATCTTTTCTTCGGTAATTCTCTTTCTCTCTTGCGGATTCAAGAAAGGCAGGTGTTAGCCTCTGGCAAAATAATTTCCACAGTTCTGGTTGACTACCTATGAATAAATAAATTCTGAATAGTTAGATTCTTTGGACGCAAAGAATACACCAAATAAACGAAAATAACAGACAGGTTTTATTTTGTGGGAAAGTTACTGTCCTTATGGCCTTCCTTTGTTTAGGATTCCATTATGGTCTGGTCGCTTCATGTTTGTGTTTCTTTGATGGATGGAGTAAGTTAATTGTATCGATTCCTGATCTTTGTTTTACTTCTATTATATTGAGTCTATTCATGACCACTACTGAAATGTGCAACAATGGCACCGGCTTAAGCAGAACTCTATTTTCCATATTATTCTAAATGAACTCAATGAGAAAATATAATCTGCACTATTATGATGTACGGGAGACTTTGTACGGCCGACACAGGACATAACAGCAGTTGCAGTAAAGATAAATAAATTCTCTAAATGAAGTCATTTATCCCAAAGAACCAGAAAATATAATCTGCACTAGGATGATGTACGGTTGGACTTTTTACGGCCGCCACATGGCACAACTTCAGCTGCAGAGAAGATAAATGTGGTTACGTAAAATGTCTTGCTCGATATAACTTAATGTTGACTGGGACGTACAACTCCAAGGAAACCAAACGAAAATGCGTCGACAGATTGAAAAACACTCGCTTTCATTGTAGACCTGTTGTAGATTTAAATACTGACCCTCTTCTCATTTTTCGGAAGTCACTCTTCGTAGTCGGCAACATTCTTTCGTGGAGATTGATTATGAAATCTTTTTTACCGTCATTCTCTCCCTTCCGCTGTTCAAGAAGGGCAGTTGTCAGTTACTGGCGAAAAAATGAGCACTGCACCGGTTAACCGCTTTCGTATATGCCTGCCCAGGAAAAGTGTGGATGAAGTAAACTGACCGGCTCAAAAATGACCTAAAATAGTGTTGAAAGGGCCCTCAATCTCCAATACAAACAAACGCTCTTCGTAGAATCAAATGGAACATCGCTAAACCACACTGAACAAATTGCGAATCGCTTTGCTCATTAAACTAGAAAGCGACTGACACGATACAAATCATCGTTTTGAGACGAAATGAAACCTAGTTTTTGTTAAACAATTTACTCTAATTTCGAATCTATATAACCAAGTTTATCACATTGAGAAAACGAACTCCGTGTAGCTAAAAAGAGAGAAAATATGCACATCAAGCGTGTTTATAATGGAAAGATCTTGTACGTGGAAGCTATCTCACTTTGCTTGTGGCCGAAGTCCGTGCACGCTATCATTTTATTTCTTTTTCCTCTTCCAACACTTCGACGAGGGGTTTTCTGCTGCTGTCAAAGGGATGGGTGTAGGTAAGTGACAAAGGTGCTTCAAATCGAACCTGCTTTCAGAACTTTTCTTCTGTGGGCTATGAAAAAAGAGGATTTTCTTGAACTGTCCGTGTTCGCTAACAGTCAGTTTTTCGGAGTTTTGTCCCAAGTGTTCTCGGTAACCATGGTAATCACAGAGATAATGAAAGTAGCCAAAGAAATGGGAATTTATGCGCCACCTACTGCGCTACGTGTCAAATTTCTCCAATGGAAGGTATTGAAGAAAGAAATAGAAATACCTGTTTTCCGAACATAAATCGTACCCGAACAAACTTCCTAACGTGTGACGTAAGCACAAATGATAGCTACCACGGAGTTTGTTTCCCGACAGTGATGTTTCTAGTGCGGTATACTATGGCGAATATATTTCGTAATTGATTCGATTTATCAGAGGGTCTAGTATGTAACTTACTTCAACACTCGTAATAAATTATATTATTAACTGCTAAACTTCTTTATAAGGGCTATCGGTATCTTAAACTACGAAGAGCCTTTTCTAAGTTTGGTAGACTTCATTCTCTTTTAATTTCAAAATTCAATGTTGGACTTAAATCTCTTCTGCAACAAGGTCTTTCGGAACTCGATTTTATGGTGACTTAGTATATACATTCAGAAAAATATATACTGGCAATGACTTCAGTACCCTACTCTATTTCGTAAAATCATTCTTCGGTTTAAAATGATTGGGTACAACATAAATGTTATACGAGATTCTGCATGCATGGTAGTTAACTCAGTCACGGTTCATAACTATGCTTCCATCTTTGATTGCACGTCCGTGGGACAGGCCTCAGTTTCTATGACGGTTCCAACGTAAAATAGAAGTAGAGGCAATGATCAGGAATCGCTACAATTAACCCACAGCTCCCATCAGAGACACCAAAGGAAAAGAACTTCCAACATGGAGCAACAGACCCCAACGGAAACACCAACAACGGAAAGCCAAAAGGACAGCCACCCTCCCACAAAATGGCCACCAGGCTATCCAAAATAAAATAATATAAGCGACACAAACACCCAAAGACAAACATCAACAAAAATAAACCGCGACAGAAGATCCGCCTTGGAACAATTTCCACTGGGGGGGGGGGGGGGGGAGGCTCTCTTAACTAGAGGCTATACTCAGCATACTCTCCGTCCTTACATTGATTCTGAAATTAATCATAAACGCCATTTCTTCAAAATATCCTTCATTAATAAGGGTACGGATTTTATAGATTTGCCCAGTATCTTCCGTGACAGCTCGGTGCTTTCTTCCATTCCTGCTTACTTTCAAAATACTGAAACACCTATAATTTGCTATAAATGTAACAAACTTGTTAGATCTATCATTTTTAATTTCAATAAACTTGTTTCAGATCTTGAAATTGATACTAATACTCCTGATTCATGTGATTGTAAAAACTCAGTGTGTTGCTATCCTGCTGCTGGTCATGTAATTACTGGCAATTTGAAAATTATTCCTGATTCTAGGATAAGGAATATAATTTCTAAAGGATCGAAATATCGGTTTCCTTCTAAAATTGATTCCAGTAAATGTAGAGATAAAATCGCTGGTTCCTTGAATGAATTCGGTAATCGATGGTGTAAGCGAGAGTATGTTGAGCATAAAGCCCTTAAGGACTGGAAACTTAGCATTTTAAAACTAGTGAATAAACGCATTTCTTTCTATTCTCAAAATACTAACTTATTACCTCCTAAGCCTCAGACGTCTTTACGTCATCTTAAACAAGGAATTCAAGAATTTCATAAGAAGTTTGGTTTGGCCCCTGCAGACAAGGCCGCTAACAACGTCGTCGTTGTGTGACGGCTCCACTATGTTAACACGCTTAAGCAGGAACTTGGTGGTACTAAGACCTATGAACTTCAGCCTTTAGCTGAAGAAAGAGTTATAGTAGATAAACATATTTGTCATTCAGCCACCAAGTTTTCTGTGTGTGTTACCGAAGGCCAAGACAAGCTTTCTACGCTATACTGGTTACCAAAACTTCATAAAGAGATTACAAAGCACGGTTCATTGCAAATTCTAGCTCTTGCACTACCACTGAACTCTCTAAATTATTAACTTCCTGTCTTACTGCTATTAAAACGCATGTGATTAAATATTGTGATAAAGTCTTTGAAAGATCAGAAAGAAATCTGTTTTGGTCTATAAAAAATTCGAATGCGGTTTTAAATAAATTGAAATCCAGACATTTTCGTGCTTCAAGTCTGTCTACTTACGATTTTTCCACTCTTTACACTACACTTCCTCATAATCTTATAAAAGAAAAGCTTAATGATTTAATTGAATGGGCTTTTCACAGAGAAGATATTCTCTATCTTGCATGTAATGTCAGAAATGCGTTTTTCACTTCTAAAGAGCATAAGAATTATACACTTTGGTCATGTCAGAAAGTTTGTGATGCCCTCACCCTTCTACTTGACAATAATTATATTAGATTCGGTACTAAGTTATTTAGACAAATTGTGGGCATTCCGATGGGTACGAATTGCGCACCTCTTGTGGCTAATCTATTCTTGTATTGATATGAAAGAGACTTCATGTCGCTTTCCATTGACAGCCAATCTGAAATTATTGAAGCTTTTAGCTCCACT
Source organism: Lucinisca nassula (assembly GCA_963580285.1). Lineage (NCBI taxonomy): Eukaryota > Metazoa > Mollusca > Bivalvia > Lucinida > Lucinidae > Lucinisca > Lucinisca nassula. The sequence continues at coordinate 43,354,067 of OY757010.1, read as the reverse complement.
TCTAGATATTTAGATGATTTATTAAATATTGATAATACCCATTTCGATGGTTTGATCAGTCACATTTATACCCCAGAACTTCAGTTAAATAAAGCAAATTCTTCTGATACCGAGGCCCCGTTTTTGGATTTACATCTGTCTATTGTAGATGTGGTTGTTTCGTGCAAAATTTATGATAAACGCGATGACTTTGATTTTGAGATGGTAAATTTTCCTTTTTTTAGATGGTGATGTTCCTCGTGCGCAATCCTATGGCGTTTATATTTCGCAATTAATTCGATTTGCTAGAGTGTGTAGTCATGTAACTGACTTCAACACTTGTAATAAATTATTAACGGCTAAACTTCTTAATCAGGGTTATCGGTACCATAAACTACGCAAAGCCTTTTCAAAATTTTATAGACGCCATTCTGATTTAATTTCAAAATTCAATATTGGACTTAAATCTCGTCTGCAAAAAGGTCTATCGGAACACGAATTTTATGGTGACTTAGTATATAAATTCAGAAAAATTTATAACCGCAATGACTTTAGCACCCAATTTCGTAAAATCATTATTCGATATAAAAAGATTGGGTACAACATGGATATTATACGACAGACTGCATGCATGGTAGTTAACCAATAACGGTTGGCAACTTTGCTTCCCTCTTTAATTGCACGCCGGTGGGTCAGGCCTCAGATTCTATGACGGTTCCAACGTAAAGGCTTATTGAGAATTATAGAGATCTAATTCAAGGTAATGTTGGTGGGTGCCTGATGCTCTGTCTCTGGTTGGGCCCATCGGAGTCTACTGTTGGTTTTCTTTTGCTCCAGCATTTCAGTGGTTTCTTGCTGTCGAGTCCTCACCGTTGTCTCACCTCTGTGGTTCATTGATTATTTGTGTTCAGGGAGATGTTGCACTGATGAGTTAGGAGGCCTTCATGCGGACTGAACAAATTATTTGTCTAAATCGCGACGGAAGTAAGGGCGAGGATTTGTGGCCACGTAAAATCGATTTAAGCCCCCCAGTGGAAGTCTTTCCGCTGACCGTTTCAAGGCGGTTCTTCTGTGGCGATTCTTCTGTGGCGATTTATTTATGTTGGTGTTTGTTACTTACTTTGTGTGTCACTTGTGTCTTTTTATTTTGGATGGCCATATGGCCATTTTGTGGGAAAGTAACTGTCCTTGTGGCCTTCCTTTGTTTAGGTTTCCATAATGGTCTGGTCGCTTAATGTTTGTGTTGCATTCCCTTTGGTGTCTTTGATGGGTGGAGTTAGTTAATTGTATCGATTCCTGATCTTTGTTTTACTTCTACTTTAAATCGATTTTACGTGGCCACAATCCTCGCCATTACTTCCGTCGCGATTAAGACAAATAATTTGTTCAGTCCGCATGAAGGCCTCCTTACTCATCAGTGCAACATCTCCGTGAACACAAAAATCAAACAACCGCAGAGATAAAACAACGGCGAGGACTCGACAGCAAGAAACAACAGAAATGCTGGAGCAGAAGAAAACCAACAGTTAGACTCCGATGGGCCCGACCAGAGACAGAGCATCAGGTTAAGGCTTGCGTAGACTTTGTAATGTTGCTTGGTACCGGATGCTTTGTCTTCGGTCGGGCCCATCGGAGTCTAAATGCTAGGGATGTTTTGCTCCAACATTTCAGTTATTACTTGCTGTCGAGTCCTCGCCGTTGTTTAATGTCTGTGGTTGTTTGACATTTGTGTTCTCGAAGATGTTGCACTGTTAAATTAGGAAGCCTTAATACGGATTGAACAAATTATTCGTTTAAATGGTGACGAAAGTAAGGGCGGGGAGTGCGGCCACATAAATCGATATAAGCCACTAGTGAAATACCTTTCAGTTCTAAGGGGGTTCTTCCGCCGCCTTTTTTCTTTTGTTATGGTTGGTCTTTAAATGTGTGTATCGCTTTTGTTTTGGACAGCCAGTTTGTCATTTTGTGGGAAAATAAAGTGTCCTTTTGACTTTCCGCTCTTGATGTTTCCATTAGGGTTTAGTTATTTCATGTTTGCGTCTTTCCCTTTGGTGTCTCTGATGGGAGGTGTGGGATAATTGTATCGATTCCTGATCATTACCTTGACTTCCTTTTTTTCTTCAATAACATCGGTTTGCTTTTTGTTAGAAGGGGACAAGATGAATTCTTTTTCATAACAAAACAGAAACAAAACTGCAACAAGAGGAGCAAAGTTTGTACCCATCGAAATACCAACTATTTGCCTATATAATTAAGAGTACTTCTGTTGAGGTTTATTTTATTTATTGTTCATCTTCGAATGTTCGTTTATATATTTGGTTTTGGATAGCTAGTTGACCATTTTGTTGGAAAGCAACTGTCCTTTTGAGTTTTCCTAAGTGATGTTTTCGTTACGGTCTAGTTATTTCACGTTCGTGTTTTGTTGTTGTTTGTTTATTTTTTTTGTTTTGTTTTGTTTTCACTTTGGGGTCTCTGATGGGATGTGTGGGTTAATTGTATCGTTCCTGAACATTGACCTCTCTTCTATTTTCCTTATATAAGTCCCACGTATGAGGCAGGTGGTGTGTTGCTAAAACGCGTTTTTGTGCATGCAAACGGCAACAATCGATTCTTATATGTATGTTTAAGTAACAAACTTTGTCCTTTTACACTGGTACTTGTACGAAGTTTTTAGTCAAAATATGATAAAGATCAGACTATTCACCCAGGGACATGCTGGAAAACAATTGCCAAAAATAAGCCAGCTGTTTTCAAGTTACTTGTCATATCGGTCATGTATTTGAAATTTAAATTTTGGTCACGTGGTCGTTTTCGCATGATTTGACAGAAAACAGTTGATTGAGTGCTTGAATGTCTACTCTCTGGCTGGGTCCATCGGAGTCTAACTGTTGACTTTCTTTTGCTCCACTATTTCAGTGGTTTCTTCACCGTTGTGGTTGTTTGATTTTTTTTGTGTTCACGGATATGTTACACTGATGAGTTAGGAAGTCTACATGCGGACTTAACAAATTATTTTATTTTAATCGCGACGGAAGTAAGAAGCGAGGACTGTGGCCACGTTAAATCGATTTAAGCCCCCAGTGGAATTCGTTTCACTTACCGTCCCAAGGCGGGTCTTCTCTCGCGGTTTATTTTTGTTATGGGTTGTGTTTAAGTGTTTGTATCGCATATATTATTTTGTTTGGGATAGCCAATTGGCCATTTTGTGGGAAAGTAACTGTCCTTTTGGCTTTCCGCTATTGATGTTTCAATTAGGGTCTGTTGTTTCATGTTAGTGTTTCTTTCCCTTTTGTGTCTCTGATGGGAGCTGTGGGTTAATTGTATCGATTCCTGATCATTACCTTCACTTCTATTTTGCATGTTTGATGTATTTGCAAAATGCGCAACGGGGTAAACTATTTAAATTAGCCTTAAACCGTTTGGGTGGTTGTGTCTGTAAATCATGCCAGTTAGGCCTTTTGGGGGGAAAGAAAGAATGAATCATTTTTCAAGGGATACATGCTGCTGAAAATGCTCTAACAAAAGATGGTACAAGAAGGTCTCAGTAAGACAGGGTTCATGGTTCATAAAATCTAATTTGACACTTCTACCGATCATTTTATTGACATATTTTTGGGTATGGAAAGCTGACCCGGACTTTGTTAAGCATGACCTTCGAATGTAATGACCCACGATAGTGGACTAGTATAATACTTTCGGATAATTGTGAATTCATCACGAAAACACGCCTATATTATTTTGACCCCCTCGAACCCCAGTTATATAGTAAAACTGGGGTTTACAGGGGTAAACCTTATTTTTCTTATTTCTGCTCTAAAATATAGATTGTGGGTACTCGATGAAGCGGTTCTAACGAGTACCAATAATCTATATTTTGAGCAGAAATAAGAAAAATATCGCAATTTTTTATCATGAAATTTTCATTTTTTCGGCGATAAAGGTGGCAATGTATTTGTATAGGCGTGTTTGCATAATGTGAAATTCGCAAACGTTTTTGTATCATCCACGTGTTTTCCACATTCCTTTTAAACAATGAGGTGGTTCTAACGAGAATCAGTCATATGTATTTTAAACTAAGAGAATGCAATTATTCAATTTTTATCAGACTATGATATCAGATGGATGTGTTTACGTAATGACGACTCCAAGTATACCTACCGTCGCAACATCGACAAAATTAACGTCTTCATAGAGGAAAATGGCAAATGAATATGTGCCATCTGTAGTAAGAATAAGTTGAAAAGTATTCTCTGAAAAGAATAATAAAGATAAACATATTACGGGGCACTGAATAATCCAATCAAGAACTAGTTATTTAATTTTATCAATGTTGATTGAATGCTAAATCACCGACGCGTGTCCACTGGGTTATTACGTATACCATAGTGGATGTTGCACTCTTGTCCGTCATAATTGTTATTACATTCATTCACCACTACCTGTGACGTGGGAAATTAGTTTCCAGCTCTCTCCAGAGAAATACAGTTTGCTACATCAGCCACGTTAAGCGGAGCTACATCCATCAAAACCGATGACAGCATAAATTATCTATCTTCTATCCCGGGAAACCTCGCACTTGATCAACGTTGATCAACATTGTAACAACATTCGAAATGTGATTTTCCCTCAACATCAGCATTGTATAGTTAGGAGAAAACTTTGAAATCCAGTGCATAAACTGAATGATCACATAGTAAGGTTCATATTGATTTTGTACGACCATATATATAAATAGGTTCTATAAAAATGTTACCCTTTCGAAACAAGGAATACACCACAAAACTCATTATTCTGGAACGCGCAGGTTTTGCGCGCCAGACTAGATAGTAGCGGCCAACTAGGCATAATCAGTAAGCCTCAAATACTTGTAAAATTCCACAATAAATTCAATGACCTCAGATATTATGTGATGAAATCAAGTCAAAGAGCGATTGCTGGAACAGCTTTTGGGCCACGAAAACTTGTTCGAGATAGGGGGTAGTGCTTTGAGCAGACTTACTCTTTATACTATCCAAAGACAGGACCTTCATAACGTTGCTTGGAAACGACATAATATATCAATATTTATTTTATAAGTAGTAAGTAGTGAAACCGATGCATATCTGAAACAAATATTACGGTATATCTATGTATGTTTGAAATCGATGACAGTATTCCTACATAGAATATACAATTTATCCCTATGTTACTATGTTACAACTATAAAAAGAAGTGAAGGCAATGATCAGGAATCGATGCAATCAACCCACAGCTCCCATCAGAGACACCAACGGGAAAGAAGCACAAACATGAAACAACAGATCTAATGGAAACACCAATAGCGGAAAGCCAAAAGGACAGTTACTTCCCCACAAAATGGCCAATAGGCTATCCAAAATAAAATAATATAAGCAACACAAACACCCAAAGACAAACCATAACAACAATAAGCCGCGAAAGAAGAACCGCCTTTGAACGGTCAGCGGAAACGAATTCCACTGGGGGGGGGGGTGGCTTAACTCGATTTTACGTGGCAATAATCCTCGCCCTTACAGATACCCGATACAGATACTTATGCAAACAGTATTGATCCTGATGTGATGGCTCTGAGTCATCTTATCGGGAAATGTATGCTTTTACCATTCAACTAGACGCCCTATTTAATAAAATGGACGGACCAAACTTAGTGTTGGAAGTATGCATTCCAGAAACTCAAGAGTGGGAGGATTTGAGGCTAAATAAATCAAAACACTGACAACTCTGATTGGCCGATTGTCACTGAGGATAATGAACGAGGACTCCGACTGTTTCGGTACCTAATTAAAACAGTGTAGATCCTAATCAGACGCCACTATTTACCATAATCAATACATGATTCTAGTCTGGAATAACTCTCCCACATGTACGCAACACTCTGACCTAATTGTGAAACAAATAACACGGCTATTTTTCCGTCGATTGTTTGTCAATCGACCCAAAGTTCCTAAACTGAAAACAATCTTCAGTGCTAAAGTCCACTTGACTATCATTGGAATAGCATTTTTTATAGAAATAGCCACAGTGACTGAGGTCAGAACGTTGCGTGAGAGGGTTATCTTGGAATCATAGGTTGGGCTTGGCACTGAACAGTGCAGACATAGACAAGACGCCACATGATGCAGCGTCTGATCAAAATCTACACTATTTGCTTAAAAGTCGGAATTTTATTGGGTGAATTCAACATTTTAAATCACAGACCCGGACCATTTCTCCGACTTGCACTCAGAGACAATCGACCCGCCAGTACTCTCAGTGCTTTGCTTCGCACTCGTGACAATTTCGATGTTTTCAACACACTCGATGAAATAGTTTTGGTTTTCATCTAAAAAAATTAATAAAATAAATAAATAAATATCCCTTGATCATATTTCTCCCGAATTTTAAAAGAAATAAACTTTCGTGCATACTTTGCAAAGAATAAGAGCCTAACCTTGGGCATAACCCTCGGGTAAGAAGATGCTAAAATGGCTGTTGATCAAGTTGACAAGGCAGACCATATACAAACAGGTGTAAAATGGGACGAATGGTTAGAGGAGCTGGAGAGTTGCATCAGCGACGCAGCTGATAAGAAGGAGCGGATGGTTATGTAAGGAGGCGCAATAACGTCTATTTGGGAAGAGTGTGCAAGATCCAAGAAAAGCGACGTTTACGCGTGAGTTTGTTTCTTAGGTTGTGACAAAGTATGGTAACTTTGACCGATGAATATTAAAGCAAATCATACAAACAGCAGATAATACAGAACTTGTTCCACATTTCATACATTGGAAATGGTCAGTACATAAGTGCAGAAATGCAGATTCTTGAAGGTACTAACGTACACGTAAAGGGTATAGGTTCGGCAAGAAAGCGGCAACGTTACAAGGTAATGAGAAATAAAAAAAGAATACCTGGCATCCAACGATGTTGTCTGAAAACGCACAATTAGCCACTGTAGGCTAATTTCATCGAGAGGTCTGAAGGCATGATATGGCTAATATTTCTACATTTTATGCTTAGTGTCAGTAGCATGTTTGATGTGATTCTTATACGTATATAAACACACATGCACGCAACACTCTGACCTTATAGTGGAACAAATAAAACGGCTATTTTTCTGTCGATTGTTTGTCAATCGACCCAAAGTTCCAAAACTGGAAAACTCTTCAGTGCTAAAGATAAAATGAGTAAAATATAAATATATATACTGAGGGACCTTAAAAACGCACAACTAAATATCATGAAATTGTACCTAAAATAAACAATACTAAAAAGTTTGAACACCCGCCAGAGTTTTCATGGCTGAGTGCCTTATGTTTGCAAATGAATAAAGTGGGCGTGCAGCCATGCATACAAATTTTGAGAAAAATGTTAATTTGTTATTTTTTCGTATAAAATCTAAACGAGTAAACAACAAACGAGTTTACGCCGGATTTTAACGTTTATGCTGCTGAATGAATACTGCATACTTCTAAAACAGTAAAAAAAACGACATTGCATTACGATAACACACCCGTGCGTCATAGTGCATTTTTTACAGCCCCAAAACGGTCCATTTTCTGAAGAACATTTGTGATATTTTTCTTATTTATACTCAAAACATAGGTTGTGGGCACACGTTAGAACCGCCTCACTGAGGTGGTACAAACGAGTACCCACAACCTATGTATATGAGCAGAAATAAGGAAAATAATGTATACCCCCGTAAACCCCGGTTTTCTGTATATAAAGTGGGGTGTAAGGGGGTGTTCATTTCACAGACTTGTTAGCGTGATGGATCCTTGAAAAAGTATTTTTATCGATTTTTGAAAGTTGACATTTTTGGAAAAAAAGGGTACAAATCTGAATTTGACGACCCCTCCATTAAAACCTGACTAATTGATGTTTTACTCCCAAAGGTTGGTGGAACATGCCAAAATGTACCATTTTCAAGCAAAATTGAATGTCTAAATGATATCCATTACATGCACATCCGGTATATGTGCAAAAAGTAAGAATCCACGCAAAATGACAATTGAAATGGAAAAGGTGTTGGAATAAAAGAAAAACACAAAAAAAAATGAACAGCGATTAATCTCTGCTTTAAATTTCAACAAAATTTGGCCAGCAGTCACGACGATGCAGCATATTGAAAATCACGTTTGAATCATGTTTGGAATACATCTAATTTATCCCGTTTAGGACTATTCTGAAGCCGTTTTTGCACCTTTTTTGAAAGCAGGTGTTCTCTATTGAAACTTGAGTAAACCAAATCTACGTGACAGATACATTGTAAATTTACCACCGAACGTTTTTAGCTGTAAATTTGTGATATTTTTAGCTCACCAGAGCCGAAGGCTCCGGGGGAGCTTATAGGATAGGCAGTTGTCCGGCGTCGTCGTCGTCGTTGTCGTCGTCGTCTGACGTCAACACTATCAAACATCTTCTTCTCTGAAGCCACTGGACCGATTCAGCCCAAATTTCATCTGTAGCATCCTTGGGTTGGGGGATTGAAAGTTTGTGTTTTTTATGAAATTCGGCTTATTAGTTTGGTTGCTATGGCAACTTAGAGTTTCCATAGACTTATAATGGGGAAAATTGAAAAATGGCATTTACTGCTAAGCCGCTGCAGATATTTTGACAAAACTTTCATAGAAATATTCCTTAGGCAATCTTCTATCTGTCATATGATTTTAGGCCTACTGCTCATTTGTATTGGTTGCCATGGAAACCAAAATGAAAAAAATAGAAAAAAAAAATACTTAAAAAATCATCTCCTCGGAAACCGTATGCTCTATGAGGCTGAGAGTTTATGGAAATATTCACCATATTTGCCTTTACAGGTTTTGTGTTTTTTATGAAATTCGGCTCTTTAGTTTGGTTGCTATAGCAACTTAGATTTTCCATAGACTTATAATGGGGAAAATTTAAAAATGCCATTAACTACAGTACCATTCAGACGATTCTTGACACCCTAGTTGACTCCAAGTCAACTACATTCAGACATGGAGTTAACTCCTAGTCAACTCCATTTCCCGCTTTTGTTAACTAGGGAGTTAACTTTAGTTAACTTCTAGTTGACTAGAAGTCTTAACAGTTATACAGTAGTACATATATGGATTAGAACAGGTGAATGAATATGTTACTTAATTTGTTATCTGTTTTTTTTTTATTTATTTATTTATTTTCATCATGCTGATGCAAATGGCATGGCAAAAAAAAAAATGAAGAATGACAGGTTATATCCCATAATTTCAAAATGATCATTGTTAGCCCTTATCCCGCTGAATAAATTAATTTTACCATACCCATTTCTGGATATCAACCATTCAAATCGTTAAAGGTTATGTATTCATTCAATTCACAAATTGGATGAAAAACAGTGTAGATCCTGACAAGATGAAACAGCCCCCGCCCATAGGGGCTTGAAGAAATATATGGGCTGCATGATGTTTCCACGCAGAGCTGAATCCGACCCGCACACTAGTACTGGTAAACTGCTTAGAGGATCTAAGCCTGTACAGGAACTGTGGTGCGAGGCGGACCGTCCATGCTAATTAACCCTATTGGTTTCATTGGGCGACAGGGCTTGAGATGTCATTTCATCTCAATGTCGGGTAAAAGTCCCACAAAATTGGAAGCAACGTCTCCAAAATGACCTTTACAGTGTTGACGGGGTTGTTAAACCTCAAATCAAACAATCATTAACCATCTGATCAGGATCTATGCTGTTTGCAAAGTTAGGATTTGTCATGTTCAGCGGGATAAGGGTTAATGAATTTCAGGTTATACTCCTGGTTTTAAGTGCCCCGAAAATCCAGGTATGGACATTTTAGCCTCTCCAGAACAACAGCTCTGTTTATTTCCATTTGTTAAAATGAACTTCAATAAATCTCAGGTTCACACTGATAAGCCTCACTAATTGCCTAAGCATATGGCAACTGAATATTCATTCATGAAAATTTCACTTTTGCAAACAGTGCAGGCCCAGATCAGACGCCGCAGAATGGGGCGTCTGATCAGGGCCTCCACTGTTTGCTAAAAGTTCAGTCATTCCCCAAATATACCTTGATGAAAACACACCCCGACACCCTTAAACCTTGAAATGGAGCCCTGGTACATATAAGGAGGAAGATTCCATTTGGTACAAAAAAGGTTCGTACCAAATGAATCTTTCTCCCTACATATAGCCCGAGTCCACCTCAAAGTTCAAGGGTGACAGGTTGTGCCCCTTCAAACTCCATTCGCAAAATGGCTTAACTTTTTGAAAACAGTGTAGGCCCTGAACAGACGCCCCTTTCTGTGGCGTCTGATCTGGGCCTGCACTGTTTGCCAACTGCCCGTTTTGGGGTTTCTGGTACAAAATGAACAGATGTGTATACCTTTACTAGGATAAACATTTCAGTCTGGTACTGCACTGTCTAATTTTAAACCTCTAGCATGTTTGACTGTAATTCGTAATTGTAGTAGTTTTTATTTCATTATTTATTTCAATGAAGTAGAAATATTTATGTTACTATTGTTATTAGTTATTGTTATTGTTGTTATTATTATTATTAATATTATTATTATTATTATTATTATTATTATTATTATTATTATAAGTAATAGTAGTAGTAGCAGTAATATTCACAGGTTTATTTATTGTTATTATTATTAATATTAGTAGTAGTAGTGGTAATAATGTTATGTTATTTTTTATGTTTATCTCAATTGAGTAGAAATCTTTATGTGACTATTGCTATTAGTAGTAGTGGTGGAAGTAGTAGATGTGACATTGACATTTATTTATTTATTTATTTTGTTTTTTCAAGAACAAAATATACTATGTAGTAATATGTAAAAGGACCAATAACAAAATTCATAAGTAATCCATAAGTGGATTATAATGATTAAACCCTTCTTATCAGAAGTCATTATCTGATTTTATCAGATGAATACCATCACCTTAACAGCCATAATCCCCTGAGGTTCAAGTGGTCATTTATTGGTAGGTGATAATGGGAAATGGTTTGTGATATATGATATCCTGGAGTATTATCATTTTGAGGGGTAGCCCCTATGTGCCCATGGCGCCCGGTTACCTTAAAAACAAATGTCAGTCAGTATCATTTTGATTGAGATCTAGCAAAGCAGTTGAACTTAGAATCTTCGTTTGTCATAGAAAATATTTTTATCATTACAGTACATCACTAAGAAAACACACCTATTCAAATATATTGAAAATTTTACCACCTAATAATAGACAAAAAATCAGATAATAAATCTGATTTTTATTTTTATATTTCTGGCCAAAACATACATTGTGGGAACTCGTTATAACCGCGTCAGTGAGGCGGTTCTAACGCGTACCCACAATCTATGTTTTCGGGCGAAAAAATAAAGAAAAATGAATGCGGGAACTAGTTAGAATCGCCTCATTGAGACAGTTCTAATGAGTACCCATAACCTGTTAATGGCTTTAACATGGCTATTGGCTGTTGACTAGTTTTTCTTTTTTATTTCTGCTTCAAACATTATTAAGTGGGAACTTATTAGAATCGCCTCACTGAGACAGCTCTAATAAGCATCCACAACCTGCTCATAACTTTAAACTGGCAATTATCACATATATTTTTTTTTTATTTCGGCTTCTGAAAAAGGAAGTGGGAATTTGAAAGAACCGCCTCATTGAGTCAGTTCTAACGAGTACCCACAACCTGTTTTGAACCATCCGCTGGTAATTTTAGAAGTCAAATTTTCAATTTTTCAAACAATATGGAACCTAATCAGACTGCTCCTCTTGGAGAAGTCCGATCAGTCCACACTGATTGACTATACGCATAAATATGTTTGAAAAGTTTGAAAATATGTTTTGAAAGTTTACCAGAAGAGCAGCAGACAACATAAACAAATGACAATTTCAGATGCAGTTTTTCATTATCCTGCTGAATAATTAACCCATAAGATGTCAATCACAGCAATTTTGTCTGCTTTGTCGTCTGCTTGTAACTTTGAAAGTTAATTTTGCAAACAATGTGGGACCTGATCAGACTGATTAGAGTCCACACAAATTACTTCACATATTGCATTCATTTAAAATTCGCAAACTGAATGACAGTGTAGATCCAGATCTGGATTTACATTGTTTCATGTTTAGCAGAGTAAGGATTAATTAAATGACAGGGATCCTACAGACATTGTCTATTCCCACATAAGGGGCCAATAAACATCTAATAGTAAATGTTGTTGTGTTTTATTTCTCATTTCCACATTTAACCCATATATGCCAAGCGCCCATTTGTGGGACAGCGGTAAAAAGTTTAGACTCAGATCGGATGCCCCGTCAACACTATTTATGTCATTTTGAAATGGACCACTCCAAACTTATAAAGTAGAAGATTCCACTGTCATATATGGGTTAAAGAAAGGTAATATCGAATATCACAAGCTTGGGCACATACATGTAACTTAATACAACTTAATACTGTAGAAACTTATGCGTGGACAGTGAAGAATCAGATCACGGTGTTTTTTTGTTTTTTTTTTTTTTTTTGTTTTATTTTTGTTTGTTTGTTTTACTTGAGATCTAACGTCCCTGTCAACACTATGTCATTTTGGAGACGCTGCTTCCAATTTTATGGGGCTATTTTTTTTTTTTTTTTTTTTTTGGTTTGGGTTTTACGGCCCTTTCAAGATTATTTCACTCATATCGAGCCGATCGTTAATCAGAGATGGGCGAAAACCGGAGTACCCGGGGAAAAACCACCTGACCTTCCGTTGCAGAACTTGGCGTCTCACACGTGGCCCGAGCGAGGCTCGAACCTACGGCGGTGAGAGACCTAATGACTAAGAGTCAGCGCTCTTATCCACTAGACCACGGAGGCCCGACCTATGGGGCTATTACCAGACATTCAGATGAAATGACACTTTACCTGGGCATGCTTAGTCCTTCTATATTTACATTAGAAAATTTGGCTCTGAAAATATTTAAGATATTCTAGAAAACAGATACACAGTTTCAACCAATGTGGAGAAATCCTGAACTCAAAAGAAATATAGAAAAGATGGTTGATAAAATATAGAATCATTACAAAAACACGCCTGTTCAAATACTTTGTAAAGTTTACCCACGAAAAAAAAGAATGTTTTCAGATAAAACAAAAGATATTTGTCTTATTTCTGCACAAAATATAGATTGTGGGTACTCGACAGAACCGCCTCATTAAGGCGGTTGTAACGAGTACCCACAATCTATGTTTTTAAGCAGAAATATGAAAAAATTGGTTTATCAACGTAAAACCCAGTTTTAAAAGTGGGGTTTGAGGGGTCAGAATTATAAAGGCATTTTCTTTTGTAATGGGATATGAACTTTTATTACAGTGTGTAGGTATTGTGGGTTTTATATCTCCTGAATTCATCACCTGAAATGAACACCCCTAAATTCCACTTTATATAGAGAAATTTGGGGTTTATGGGGGTATACATTATTTTTTCTTATTTCTGTTCCACGAGATATGTTGTGGGTACTCATTAGAACCGGTTCAAACGAGTACCTACAACCTATGTTCGCAGTATAAATAAGAAAAATATCACTGATTTTCACCAGAAAAGTAGCCATTTTGAAGATATAAAAGATTGTACTATGACGCACTGATGTGTTATCGTAATGTATCAGAATTTTGTTTTCAAGCACAGTAAATCAGATTCTGTATACACCGGGTAAACTGATTCAATATGCCCTTCGTTGTAATAAAACACCAGAGTAATATTACTCAAGGCAATTTATTAATAAGATGTTAATATGCAGCACATGTCCCATGTTAGTTTAACAATAAACACTTAACGGTACACTTACCTGTTGATTTAACAGGATTAACACATAAGACGCCAATCACAACAATTATCGTCTGCTTTGTCGTCTGCTGTTAACTTTGACATTCATTTTTGCAAACAATGTGGACCCAGATCAGACTGCTCCTCCAGGAGCTGTATGATCAGGGTCCACTCTGTTTTGCCTGCAAGAAGGTGCAGCAGACAACATAAAGAGACAACATTTTTTTTAAACATTTCTTGGCATCTTAAGAGTTAATTCATGACATTCATCAATGCCAACTATTGTTTTAAGGTTAGGGCCCCCTCAAGATGATTTCACTTATTTCTAGGCGATTCATTATGTTAACAATACCATAAACACCCCATAAACTCCACTTTATATGCAGAAAACTGGGCTTTAGAGAGGTTTATACTGTTTTTTATTTCTGCTCCAAGACATGTTGTGGGTTTTCCTGAGGCAGTTCTAACAAGCACCCACAACCTGTATGTCATACAGATGTTTTATTTTAATTGTTAATTAGAGGTGGACGAAAACTGGAGTAACCGGAAAAAATGCTTGACCTATTATAGAGAAATAGATAGATAACAAACTAGATGTGTAAATGTATAAAAAAGAAAGCAAAGTAAAAGGAATTCGCTTTATAAAAAACATGCGCATGAAATATAAATCAACTGATTTTTTAAAAAAAAATGATTTGTATTTCATCTTGTGAAATTTCTGAAAGGTTTCACATTCTTGCCCCAAAACATTTTTAGATATTTTTTATCTGTTATTAAGACAATCTTTTATTAAGACCACATCTGGTCAGCCAAAAATGTGGTCTTAATATAGCAAATTAGATGTACATTTAATAAATTACTCATTTGATAGTAGAAACCATGCATATCTTAATTTTCAGTTATGAAATTATATGCAAATCAAATCTCAGATAAGAGTTTGATGACAGGACAAAGGATTAGTTAACTCCATGTTAACTCCCTAGTGAACTGTAGTTAACTAGGGAGTGAACTTGTAGTCAACTCTAGGGTCCAAATGTAGTCTGAATGTAGTCAACTCCTAGTTAACTTGGTGTAAAGATTCGTCTGAATGGTACTGTACAAAGCCTTTGCAGATATTTTGACAAAACTTTCATAGAAATATTCCTTTAGCAAACTTCTCTCAGCCATATGCTTTTATGTCAACCTGGGGGTCCAGTAGGTTGTGCCGGGGCCATGCGCCGCCCCCAGTACTTCATAAAATGCCTTATATCTCAGAAACCTTACAGATCCCCACCCCTAAACCATATATATTCTTGTTTCTATTGATAAGACGCATTCATTGACACCAACCTGGAGGTCCTCCGGGATGCGCCGAGGCCATGCCCCACCCCCTCCACTTCATAAAAGGCCCAATATCTCGGAAACCATTCAGATCCCCACCCCTGAACCCTATATACTCTTGTTCCTTATGATAAGACCCATTCGGTGACATGAAACTGGGGGTCCCCCGGGATGCGCCGGGGCCATGTCCCGCCCCTCCATTTCATAAAAGGCCCAATATCTCGGAAACCTTACAGATCCCCAACCCAAAACCATATATATTCTTGCTCCTTATGATAAGACACATTCATTGACCCCAAATTTGGGGTCTTCCGGGGTGCGCCGGAGCCATGCCCCACCCCTTCACTTCACAAAAGGCCATATTTCTCAGAAACTGTTCAGATCCCTACCCCTAAACCATATATGTTCTTGTTCATTATGATGAGACACATTCAGTGACACCAACCTGGGGGTCCCCAGGGATGTGCTGGGGCCATGCCCCACCCCCTCCATTTCATAATATCACAATATCTCGGAAACCTTACAGATCTCCACCCCTAAACCATATATATTCTTGTACCTTATGATAAGACACATTCATTGACACCAACCATGGGGTCTCCCTGGGCCTTGCCCCACCCCTGCACTTCACAAAATGCCTTTTATCTCAGAAACTGTTCAGAGCCCCACCCCTAAACCATATATATTCATCTTCCTTATGATAAGGCACATTCATTAACACCAGCTTGTGAGTCCCCGGGGCATGCCCGGGCCTTGCTCCACCGCTTGACTTCATTAAAAGCCACATATCTCAGAAATAGTTCAGATCCCCACCCCTAAACCATATATATTCTTGTTCCTTATGATAAGACTCATTCAGTCACACCAACTTGGGGGTCTCTTTGTGCTGAGGCAATGTGCCCCGCCCTTCCACTTCATAAAAGGCCATATATTTCAGAAACCATTCAAATCCCCACCCCATATTCATATATGTTCTTGTTCCTTATTATTAGCACACCTACTGTAGGGGTGTCCGCAGGGGCCAGTCCTCTCCTTTCCACTTCATGAAAGGATATCTTGGATACCGTTCAGATTCCCACCCCTAAACCATATATATACTTGGTCCTTATGATAAGACACATTTAGGGACAACAATCTTGGGCTTTCCTGGGAACGACAGGGCATGCTCCAACCCCTCCACTTATATCTCCAGCCATGCAGATCCCCACTGCTAAACCATATATATTCTTGTTCTTTGTGATAAGACACATTTAGTGACACCAACCAGGGCTCCATTGGGTCCATGCCCCAACCCCTCTACTTCATAAAAGCCCTAATGTTTCATATACTGAGTCCACATGGGTGCTCATTTGGATATGGGGGTTCATTTGGCAGATTAAAATGATATCATGTTAAAATACATGGCTGCAATTGGGCAGTGCCCACCTGAGCTCTGGTGAGCATAGTGGCCCATGGGCCTCTTGTTCTTATTTCTGCTCAAAATTGGATTGTGTTTGAGACCCAAAATCTATATTTTAGAGCAGAAATAAGAAAAAATAAGGTTTACCCTGTAAACCCCAGTTTCACTATATAAAAGTTGGGGTTTAAGAGGGTCAAAATTATATAGGCGTGTTTTCGTGAGGTAACGATTTGATCAGACGTCATGTACATTGAAAGACTACGTTAAGAACATAATGCTTTCAATTAACGACACAGTAAAGTCAGCAATATGGCTTTCGTCAGCAATCAAAGGGAATGCGTTTTCCAAAATCCACAATTAAAATTCAGAAATGAAAGTATGCACAAAAGTGAATCTGTCTAAGTGAGGGTTAGGCAGAAAAAAACGTCTCACGTGAATACAGTCCCGTATGATTAGACAAAATAAAAGTGAAGTCACTGATCAGGAATCGATACAATTAGCCCCCACCTCTCATGAGAGACGTCTACTAAAGGGAAATAAACACAAACACGAAATAACTAGAGGCCAATGGAAACATCAATAACGGAGAGCCAAAAGTTACTTTCCCAAAAATGGCCAGTTGACTATCCAAAACAAAAAAAAGATATACGCGATGCACACATTCAAAGACGAACTATAACAAAAATACCCACCCCCTACAGACGAGTCGCCTTGGAACGCTCAGTAAAAGCGATTATACGCGACCACAATCCTCGTCCATTCTTCCGTCGCGGTTTGGACAAATAATTTGTTCAGTCCGCCTGAAGGTTTCCTTACTCATCAGCGCAACATCTCCGAGAATACAAACATCAAACAACATTGCAGATGGAACAGAAGTGAGGATTCGACAGTGAGCCTCGTGCTCCCAGAAGTGACTTTTGGGACCTATTTTCCTATACACCCCTCACATACAGGATTAGTATTTTCTTTTTAATTTGATACTATCGTTCAAGTATTTACATTTCTTTAGATCTTGAAGATATGAAACACACCTAAAGCTTATCAGCAATGAAGAAACACTGTAAAAGTGGCCATGTGATCATTCAAATTTATCAATCAGTATTCATATCACACACCACTTCTACCTATACCAATTGCAAGATTTAAAAGCCAAATATTTAAAAGGTTTGACAAACTAACAACTAAAAAGGGACACATCTCCTTTAAAACGTACCCAATTTTCGCTCCAATCAGCCAGATGCTTATCGACAGCTAACTGGTTAGAGATGCTCCAGCATTTATCTTAGTTCATCGTCCGTGCGTCAATAAATGATATCACTTTCTAATCCTCCGCAGTCGGAGGCAATTTAACAAAATTCTACCTGAAGTCTTCACTTATTAGGGGAACAAAAGCCCCTAGCCATTGATAAAGAACGACTGATTCAAAATAGCTTTCTTTCTTATAATTGCTAAATGTTCTAATTTTCAAAGCTAATATGATGACTTCCTTTGCCAGAAATTATATAAAATGCTTGAGTAAAAAATTTTGAATTGAAATTGAAACAAGTTTACAATGGAAGTGAAGGCAATGATCAGGAATCGTTACCAACAGCTCCCATCAGAGACAACAATAGAACATCACTAGCGGAAAGCCAAAAAACCAGTTAATTTCCCACAAAATGGCCAATTGGCTATCCAAAGCAAAATAATATAAGCGATACACACACTTAAAGACAAGCCATAACAAAAATAAACTACGACAGAAGAACCGCCTTTGAACGGTCAGTGATACGAATTCCACTGGGGGGTGGGTTATCGATTTTACGTGGCCACAATTCTCGCCCTTACTTCCTTCGCGATTTAGACTGTTCAAGCCGCATGAAAAATAGAAGTGGAGGCAATGATTAGGAATCGATACAACCAACGCACAGCTCCCATAAGAGACACAAAAGGGAAAGACAGACAAACATGAAACAAAAGACCCAAATGGAAACACAAACAGCGGAAAGCCAAAAGGACAGTCACTTTCCCACAAAATGACCAATAGGCTATCCAAAATAAAATAACATAAGCGACACAAACACCAAAAGACAAACCATAACAAAAATAAACCTCGACAGAAGAACCGCCCTGGAACGGCTAGCGGAAACGAACTCCACCGGGGGGGCTTAAATCGATTCTACGTAGAGGCCTCCTATCTCATCAGTGCAAAATCCCAGTGAACATAAAAATTAATCAACCACAGAGATGAAACAACGGTGAAGACTCGACAGCCAGAAACCACTGAAATGCTGGAGCAAAAGAAAACCAACAGTTAGACTCCGATGAGCCCAACCATCTGTTGTATACTGATTATTTATCAAATATTTTTGTTGTTTAATTATAGCTATATTTAAAAACGTGTCAACGCATTTCGCTCAGCTCGTCATGTCTGTTGCATAGAATATGTTCTATAAAAGGGTTATCCTTTGGAAGCAAGGATTACACCACAGAACTGAAAAGTATGGAGTGTGCATGTTTTCTGCGCCAGACTAGCTAGTTTCGGCCAATTAGGCCTCATCAGTGACCCTCAGATATTTTCAAAATTTCACAATGAAATCAATGATCCCAAAGGACAAGAAAATATAATCTACTCTATGATGTAGTAATAAGCCTAGTAATGTCGTCAAGTGACGCGATGTTGCGTCAGGCGACGTTAATTTTCGTTACTTGATAATAAGTTCATAGAACATTTAATTTAGGATGGAAACATTTGATTAAATGTTTTTCTTTAGCTTACCTGGCAGAAATACTTTCTGAATGCATTTGAAAAACACGCCTATACAAATACATTGTAAATTTAACTGCCGAAAAAAAAAAAACACGAACATTTTAAGATGAAAATTGTGATACTTTTCTTATATCTCCTCAAAATATATTTAGAGCAGAAATAAGAAAATAAGGTATACCCATGTAAACCCCAGTTTTAATCTTGATTCTAGGATACGTAATATAGTAATCGATGGTGTAAACGACAGTATGTTGAACATAAAGCCCTCAAAGAATGGAAAGTTAGCATTCTGAATCTAGTGAACAAGCCAATTTCTTTCTACTCTCAAAATACGAACCTACATGTATTACCTCCTAAAGTTGTGGGTATTCCGATGGGTACGAATTGCGCACCCCTTGTTGCTGATCTGTTTTTGTTTTGCAATGAAAGAGACTTCATGATGTCCCTTCATGATGAAAACCAATCTGAAATCATTGAATCCTTTAACTCGACTTCTTGATATTTGGATGATCTATTAAAGATTGACAATACCTATTTCGATGGCTTGATCACACACATATACCCGCCCCGCCCACATAGAACTTCAGTTAAATAAACAACTTCTTCGAATAACGAGGCCCATTTTTTTTGGAATTACATCTATCTATTGTAGATGGGTTTTTTTTTTCTGCAAAGTTTATAATAAACGCGATGATTTTGATTTTGAGATTGTAAATTTTCCTTTCTTGGATGGCGATGTTCCTCGTGCGGCATACTATGGCGTTTATATGTCGCAATTAATTCGATTTGCGAGAGTGTCTAGTCATGTAACTGACTTCAACACTCGTAATAAATTGTTAACTGCAAACTTCTTAATCAGGGTTGTCGGTATCATTAACTACGCAAAGCCTTTTCAAAGTTTTATAGACGTCATTCCGATTTAGTTTCAATACTCAATGTTGGACTTAAATCTCTCCTGCAACAAGATCTAGAATCCGAATTTATGGTGACTTAACATAGAATATAAATTCAGAAAACAATATAATTGCAATGACTTCAGTACCCAATTTCGTAAAATCATTCTTCGATATAAAATATTGGGTACAACATAAATGTTATACGACAGACTACATGCATGAAAGTTAATCCAATCACGGTTGGCAATTTTGCTACCCTCTTAAATTGTACGCCGGTGGGTCGGGCCTCAGATTCTATGACACTTCCAGCGTAAAGGCGTACTGAGAATTAGAGCAACTTTAATTTTATGTTGGTTGGTGCCTGATGCTCTGTCTCTGGTCGGGCCCATCGGTGTCTAGCTGTTGATTTTCTTTTGCTCCAGTGTTTCAGTAGTTTCTTTATGTCGATTCCTCACTGTTGTTTCATCTCTGTGGTTGTTTGATTTTTTGGTGTTCTCGGAATGAGTTAGGAGGCCTTCATACGGACTGAGCAAATTATTTGTCTAAATCGCGAAGGAAGTAAGGGCGAGGATTGCAGCTGCGTAGAATCGATTTAAGCCCCCTAGTGGAATTCGTTTCACTGGCCGTTCTTCTGTCGGGGTTTGTTTTTGTTATGGTTTGTCTTTGAGTGTGTGTCGCTTGAATTATTTGTTTTGGGTAGCCAATCGGCCATTTTGTGGGAAAGTAGCTATTCTTTTGGCTTTCCGCTGTTGATGTTTCCATTAGGGTCTGGTTATTTCATGTTTTGTGTTTCTTTCCATTTGGTGTCACTGATAGGAGCTGTGGGTTAATTGTATCGATTCCTGGTCATTGGCATCACTTCTATTTTACTGTATAAACGTGGGGTTCAAGAGAAACAAATTTATATAGGCGTGTTTTAGGGATATTAGAAAAAGAGCTTGAGAAACTAGAACATATTTATCAAAATACAAGGAAAAAATTGGGAGAAATGGAATGAAAAATTGATTTAGAAAAAAATAATAACCACTTGACCGGCAGTCATGGCAGCCATATTAGATATAAGAAACAGCCAATAGAACAGAAAAATTACAATGCGAGTAGCAGTAGTACAACAGTACGGTTTTTAGCTGACCAGAGCCGAAGGCTCCGAGGGAGCTTAAAGTATAGGCAGTGGTCCGTCTTCTGCGTCGTCATCGTCTGCGTCGTCGTCAACATTTCTAATCATTTCTAATCAGGGCCAGATGAAACCAAATTACACGTGGAACCTCCATGGGGTTGGGGATTCAAAGTTTTTTGGGTGTTTGTTGCGCTTATATTTATTTGTTTTGGATAGCCAATTGGCCATTTGTGGGAAAGTAACTGTCCTCTTAACTTTCCGCTATTGATGTTTCCGTTAGGGTCTAGTCGTTTCATGTTTGTGCTTCTTTCCCTTTGGTGTCTCTGATGGGAGCTGTGGGTAAACTGTATCGATTCCCGATCATTGCTTTCACTTCTATTTTTATATAGGAAAAAAACTTAAACAATCCCCTTCTCTGAAACCGCAAGGCCCAGGTTTCTGGTACTTAATATGAAGTTCATCTAGTGGACCTCTATCAAAATTTTTCAAATTATAGCCTTGGGGCCAAAGATGGTCCCACCCCGGGGTCCACATGTTTTACATAGGCTTATATAGGAAATACATTAAAATATCTTCTTCTCTTAAACACCAAGGCCCAGGTCTTTGATATTTCTATGAAGTTTCATCTAGTGACCTCTATCAAGACTTTTCAAATTATAGGCTTTGGGCCAAGAATGGCCCGGCCCCTGGGCCCACATGTTTTGCATACTTGGTATGAAGCTTCATCTAGTGGACTTCTTCCAAAACTGTTCAAATTATGGCCTTGGGGTCAGAAATGTGCCCCAGTGGAATTCGTTTCACTGGCCTTCCCAAGGCGTTTCTTCTATCGCGTTTTTTTTTGTTTGGTTTGTATTTGAGTGTGTGTATCGCTTATATTATTTTGTTTTGGATAGCCAATTGAACATTTTGTAGGAAAGTAACTGTCCTTTTGGCTTTCCGCTTTTGATTTTTCCATTATGGTCTAGTTGTTTCATGTCTGTGCTTCTTTCCCTTTGGTGTCTCTGATGGGAGTTGTGGGTTAATTGTATCGATTCCAGATCATTGCCTTCACTTCTATTTTACATAGACTTATAGGGAAAACTTATAGGGAAAACCTTAAAAGATCTTGTCTTAAACCAGAAGGCCCAGGTCTTTGATATTTGGTATGAAGCTTCAGGTAGCGGACCATTACCAGGATTGTTCAAATTATGGTCGTAGGGCTAAAAATGGTTCTACCTCGAGGCCCACATGTTTTACATAGACTTATGTAGGGAAAACCTTAAAAAATCTCCTTGTTTGAATCCAGAAGGCCCTGATCTTTGATATTTGCTATGAAGCTTCATCAAGTCGACCGCTACCAAGAGTGTTCAAACTATAGCATTGGGGCCAAACATAGACTTAAAGAGGAGAAACCTTTAAAATCATGTTTTCTGAAACCACAAGGCCCAGGTTTTGATATTTGGTTTGTAGATTCATCTACCATGATTTTAAAAGTATAGTCTTTGTCCACATGTGAGCGATACAGGGCCGTCTTGGCCCTCTTGTTCTTACAAATATACTGAAATATTGTTGACGGGGACCTAAAACATAAATGCAAAGAACCTAGTAAATATTTTTTCGTCTCTTTCTTGCTTTCTTGCTTTCTTTCTTTCATATTGACTTGACAAAAAAAAGATAAATAAATGCTTTATTTAGCTTACAAATATATTACAAAATTCTTAATAGACATGTACCGCCGGTCTCGGTAGCTACCGCCGGCCTCGGTAGCTCAGTCGGATGCGCGTCTGACTGGTGATCAGGAGGACGCGGGTTCGATACCTGCTGGGGTCGGCGACATTCTTTCGTAGATATTCATCATGAAATCTTTTCTACGGTCATTCCCTCCCTTCCGCTGTTTCAAGAAGGGCAGTTGTCAGTTTCTGGCGAAAGAATGTGCATTGAACTGGTAAACCGCTTACATATAAGCCTGTCCAGGAAAAGTGTGGATAGGTAAACTGACCGGCTCAAAATGACCTAAATAGTGTTGACAGGACCGTTAAACTACAAAACAAGCAAACAGACATGAACCGGTGATATCTGCGTAAACTATGATTACATTTGTGTGATTACAGCTAACCCTAGGCAACCTAATTGATAATTCAACGTTAAAGATGTTTTATCACACTGCATGGGCCTAGCTATTGTATATTGTATATATTTTTAAATAGTTAACAGGGATAAATGGCATGTTATTAATATAATCGTATATAAATTTATCAAATTGAATTCGTGAAGTTTCGGACATATTCCATTTCAACCTTAAAACGGAGTTCAAACCATTCCGTATCAACAATAGACATTTCAAGGTTTCGCATTCACCTTTTTTGCATTATCTGCTGGTTCCTAGTCTGTCTGAAGATTATAAGTGTTGGAAAAACAGATAACCAGACCGCCCTGACCTTGAAAGGTCAGGGGGGTCTGGTTACCTATTTTTCTAATATTGACCATGTGCAAGCTGGGAGCCAGCAAATAATGCAAATATGGTGAATGGATTCTTTTGGGCGGTATGTGTGGTAGTGTTGAATGTGTAATTGTCATCCACACAAGTATCAAAAATATTAAATTTGATTCGTTTCTGTACTGATAGATATATATATACTCACCGGAAATAGAAACTATACACCTATTTTTAAATTGTCATTGGCAAAACATTTTATTGAAATTTGAATTCCAGTTATATAAATTATACTAGAGGAAAAAAGAAACGCAACAGTTGTATTCTTGAATGTCTGCGTAAATTGCTGACGTTTTATTATTTCTATATCTCGTATGATGAACTGACTATTTTTGCGGTTAGTTTATTACTGAAAACGTCATTTGAAATAATGCGTTACATGTCGTATATGAAAATCACTTTAAACCAATCAATGTGACGTTGACGTCAGCATGTCGGACTAATGGATGCTTTTTTGCGGCTTTAGAGCCCTTTTCGTCGACTTTACAAAGTGCGAGTATGGACCAGCATAAAAAGTTAAAGAACATTTGGATAAACTTGTTTCAAACTCAGTTAATGCATAACCATACGCGCAACGACAAAGAAGTGCATTCAACATCTTTCTAAGGGTGTTGACTGTGGCTAAACGATCTGTATACGGAAGTGTTATCTGGCGTAGACAACATTGAAGCTTTTTTAGCATCCAAACCCGTGCTCAAACGGAAAATTGCGTTTTTCATGCGCTTTTTGCACAATGCCGTTTATGACGTCAACGTCGAAACAAGTAACGGAATTTTGGCTTTATTCATTCCTTTCCGGTGAATTGAGTCTCAACGCGTATAGTGTGTTACAAACACGACACCATTCTTCTTTTTGCGATTTTAATGCAATTTTGTGCAGTTCTTTTTCTATGGGGTTGGTTAAATACGGAAGCGTAAACTCCGGGACGTTTACAATTCTCAAACGTTTTTTGCTATGGTTCATTCACGGTTAGATAGTACAATTTAAAACTATTGTTAACCAGAAAAAGATGGTTATTTTTTCGCTAAAAATCATAATGTTGCGTTTCTTGTTTCCCTTAGTATATCATCAGTGACATGTCTGATTTATCGAATAAAATGTTTAATGATAGCTACGATTTAACGGGTAAAGCCTCAGGTTCAAAGCTGGGGTCAAAATCTTGCTGTTCAAGTTTCCATTGAGTCAAACATTTTGTGTCGCGAATGCTATTCCCATTTTTACCAGTTATTACTCATGATCAAACGTTGGGAATATTGTTTACAAAATGAAAATTTTCACAATGGTTGAAATGTTATCGACCTTTAAATATTGGTCCAAACATCCGGAAGTGAGCGAAAAGGATTGCATTTCTGATTGCGGTTTTTGTTTGAATAAATATTTTAGACACAAATGAAGATGCTAAAACGATTGAAGGGACTTTTTGGTCGATTTTTGGCTTGAAACATTATTTGAAAAGTTCGCTGAAAAAAGCAGTTTTGAAATTTCAATAAAATGTTTGTTTCTCGATAAATTTTGGATCTTATGTTATTTTTTTATTTCTTGCTTTTAACTTATAACCTATACGGAAAAATGTTGAAGTCAAAATTCGATTACAAACAGATTATGTGAAAAATGCACTTTTTTCATTTCCCCAAAAAACTTTTATTTTGAACACCAGACTTTCTTTAAATTGTTACAGGATTTATGTCTTTAGTTAGTCAAATCCTTAATCAGAAATTGTTAACTGAAATTATCCACTTGTATTGGCAGGCGAGACAATTTAAAAGTGTATAGTTTCTATTTCCGGGCATAAAATTGAATAAAACACCTTAAATGACTGTCAACAGGCCAGACATAGGTGTATTTTGGTAATCACTGTGTATTTGGGTGGATTTGGATAGAATTATTTATAACTTACGAGTATTTCGCAGCCCATAATGACCAAAAACGTGCCATGTCACGACGAAGACCCACGTTGCTTGAAAAGTAATGTCCAAATATACCGTTCTGACATAGCTGGTAGCAGTCTGTAACAATAATGTTTTTGTTTCTAATTACAAAAATATGAACAGCAGGCGTATACGAAAAAATATAAACTCTTTGTAACACCGTTCATAATACCACATTTTTAAATATAACACGGTTTAAGTACGGCTACCAAACAATAGGTGACCAAAAATGCCATTTTTTATTTAATCTACACACTTTTAACATAATATCTGGTTTTGAATCAAACACAATTTTATACATGCGTTCAAAAGGCACAAAGTGCTTTGTGCTTTAGCACGACCATGCATTGCAGTAGTAGCCTAAGTGACAAATTAAGTTCCTTCCAGGGGTTTTATGTGTCAAACTCTCCTGCTTTGTGAGCGTCCAAACTGATTCATTCTGGATCAGTTGCATGAGCCGCCATATTTTCAGTTTAGTTTTTGGTTGATGAAGACTGTCACGTGACAGTATTACTTTTTGGTGTTTCTTGCACTGTTGTCTGTACGCCATAAATAAACGAATTTGTGTACTTACAAGTTTTCAAATTTGTCTACAGCGTTTATCCTTTTTAGATGTGCGACTTTGCTACAGTAATAGACGATTTTATTACGAAAACATGCCCACACTAATTCATTATCAATTGTTCGGCCAAAAGATTAAAAATTGTGATATTTTTCTTATTTCTGCTCCAAACATAGATCGTGGGGACGCGATAGAACCGCCTCGACGAGGCGGTTCTTTCGAGTATCCACAATCTATGTTGTTATGCATAAGAATTTATTTTTCTGATTTCCACTTTCACCCCACTGTTGACCTAATAGTGCTATAAATATCTTGTTAATCTTCTTATAGTAGATTCTAGAAAACTGAGTCACAGATTAATTTCATTTTTGTAAACAACATGTTTACAAGGAAAAGTACTTCAGAACCTTCCAGAAAGTTCAGGTTTGCATTATATTTAGAAAATTACCTCATCTTATTCCACAGCCCTCTGGAATGTTCTAGAGAAATCTTAGGGTCTATAAAAGAGCTTGATTTTTCTCATTGAGTCAGACTTTGGAGTTTGATGTTTGGGCTTATATGGAAAGTTATTTCTAAATTCTGTGTTGGATTGTTAAAGGATATTACTTTTCACTTTGGACTGTGAATTCTGTGGGATCAAGGAAAATAGATTCATTCAGGATATTTCATAACAGAGCTAAGTACATTTAATGTTCTTACTTCTACAGGTTAAAGTTAACTTGAAAATAAATTTTGTTAAATTTTTCCGAAAGGCTTGTTTGCTTTTTCTTTCTGCTACGCCTGGCTCGTAACAGAAATTGGGGGCTCGTGCGGGATAAAAAACATCTTGAGTATTTTAGGACTGACATTTCATTTGTAGGCAAGTAATTGTCATTTCTTATCAAATATAGACTTGGCAGTTGCTTCAACAGATTAGCTTTTCCCCATAGGCATAAAAGGGGATTGTCATTTCATGTGAACTGACATTTCAGGTTGAACAGCACTTGTCATTTCATGTGAAATTCTCGTTGGGCTTGTCATTTCAAAAAAAAAAACTTTGTCAAATTAACCTCAATCTGTATTTCGATAGATACTTTATAAAACAAACAAAAAACAAACATGTCGTTTGATTTGAGAAGCTTTTTGGCTCAGCCTACCCTAGGAGTTGTTTAATCTGGCCAAAAGGACAGATTTGCTAGAAATTGCTTCCCATTATGGGGTCACTGCTGTCAAAACAAGCATGAAGAAGCATGAAATTAAGAATATTTTGGTACAGTTTTTTGTTGATGAAGAACTTTTCGATCCATCTGCTTTGTCTCTCATTATGGTTTCACATACTGAATTGCAAATGAGACAAATTGAAATAGGAAGGCAAATTGAATTAGAAAAATTAAGATTAGAGATGGAAGAACGCATACAGAAAGAAAAAAAATGAAAAGGAAGAAAAACAAAGAGAAATGGAGGAACGTTTTCAGAAAGAAAAATTAGAAAAAGAAGAACGGCTCGAGTTGGAAAAGGAAAAAATGAGATATAGTATTGAAGAAAAAGAAAGAGAAAGGCAGTTTCAGTTAAGATTGAAGGAAATGGAACTCCAGGGTCAAGATAGGGTGAAACATACCCCTGTTTTTGACTCTGGTAGTTACTTTGATGCCACAAAGCACACCAGGTTAGTTCCGCCATTTCAGGAAAAAGAGGTAGATAAGTATTTTTTTTTTGCATTTTGAAAAAGTTGCAGAAAATTTAAAATGGCCAAAAGAGCACTGGACCTTACTTTTGCAAAGCGTTGTTGTCGGAAAGGCTCGAGACATTTACACTCAGCTAACTGTCTAGCAAAGCTCAGACTATGATCTGGTTAAGGAGCTTATTCTTAAGGCATATGAGTTGGTCCCTGAGCCTTACAGGCAGAAATTTAGGAACTGTAAAAAAGAAATTTCCCAGACCCATGTAGAATTTGCTCTAACCAAAGAACAGTTATTTGATAGGTGGTGTTCTTCTAAAAAAGTAGGCTCTGATCATGACAAACTTAGACAGCTTGTCCTTGTTAAAGAGTTCAAACGGTGCATAAATTCAGACATTAAATCTTTTCTCGATGAGAGACAGGTTGAAACTTTGGAGGAAGCTTCTCGTTTGGCAGATGATTTTGCTTTGACTCATAAAGTCTCATTTGTGAACAGGCCTTATCCTCGAAAACCTTATAATCCACAGACAGGTCCAAGATTCTATCCCAGTAATCCTTCTGGTAGTTATAGCTATACATCTAGTACTATGCCCAAACTTTCTGGTGAAAATAAAAGCCGGAAGCCTTCCAAACCTTCTGGTGAAAACAGAAGCCAGAATTTTTCCAAACTTTCTGGTGAAAACAAAGACCAGAATCCCTAATCTCAATCTCAAGTAGTTTGTTATTATTGTAAAAATACAGGTCATTTGATCTCTGAGTGTTTAAAATTAAAGCGAAGGAAAGAAAGAGAAAGACAAGAGGAACTTAAGCCTACAGGCTTGACTTCTATAAGGCCAAAACCACAGTCTTGTGTAAGGGAGGAAACTCTTTCTGATACCAAATTATCTGAGACTGATTCAGTTTTGGAGATTTATGAACCATTCTTATTAGATGGTTTTGTGTCACTAAATGGTGACAGTTATGCCCATCCTACCCCTATTAAAATCTTAGGAGATACTGGAGCTTCTCAATCTCTTATTCTAGCAGATGCTCTGCCTTTTTCTGAGAAGACTTCTTTGGGCCAAAGTGTCCTTATTCAGGGTGTGGAATGTGGATTTGTTCTGTGGTGTTTTCCTTGCTTCCAAAGGATAACCCTTTTATAGAACATATTTAACTTCACTACAGCTGGTGTGTGGGAATGTGTGGCGGCGGTAAAACGTCTCCCTGCCCTACATCATAGTGTAGATTATATTTTCTTGTCCTTTGGGATCATTGATTCCATTGTGGAATTTTGAAAATATCTGAGGGTCACTGATGAGGCCTAATTGGCGGAAACTAGCTAGTCTGGCCCAGGAAACATGTACACTCCATATTTTTAGTTCTGTGGTGTTTTCCTTGCTTCCAAAGGATAACCCTTTTATAGAACATTGTTAATGTTCCGCTTCATAACGTTTATTTGTCATCAGACTTGGTAACCGGTTCAGTGGCTGTTGGTATTAGACCTTCTTTACCTTTTAAAGGTGTTCATTTATTGCTAGGCAATGACTTAGCTGGATATAAGGTTGTGGTAAACCCACTTTTGACTTCTAATCCTTGCACTGATCAACCACCTGATCCCAATGAGCAGGAAATTCCCGATCTTTATCTGTCCTGTGCAGTCACAAGGGCTATGGCACGTAAGGCCAAGCAAACTGATGGGAAACAGGATTTTGATTTTACCTTTTTGGGTCAGTCTTTTAATGACGAGATAACAAGGTCTCTGTCTTCAAGCCTGCCTGATAAGCAGACAGATTTTCATGAGAATAACTCATCTTTCGATCTAGGCCATGACAAAATGTCATGGTCTCAACTAGCTATAGAACAGCACAAGGATCCTGAGATTTCGCCTTTGGTTGAAAGGGCTTTAGATGAGCAGGAAGTATCTCGGGTCCCAGTCTGTTATTATGTCAAAAATGACATTCTTATGAGAAAATGGCGTCCACCAGACGTCTCAGCAGAAGACGAGTGGACTGTCAACCATCAGATAGTGTTTCCACGGATTTACCGTCCGGAAATATTAAACTTGGCACATGAAACTCCAATGTCAGGACATTTAGGGGTCAATAAAACCTATCACAAGATTCTTAATCATTTTTACTGGCCTGGGTTAAAATCAGATGTTTCTCAGCATTGTAGGTCCTGCCATACATGCCAAATGGTAGGAAAACCCAATCAGACTATACCTAAGGCTCATTCGCAGCCTATTCCTGCTTTTGATGAACCTTTCAGTTGAATAATTATAGACTGTGTGGGTCCCTTGCCTAGAACTAAGTCTGGCTGTGAATATCTTTTGACTATTATGTGTGCTTCCACACGTTTTCCTGAAGCCATTCCACTAAGAAATATCAAAACTAAGACAATCGTCAAGGCCTTAGTGAAGTTTTTCACATTTGTTGGGCTTCCTAAATCTATTCAGTCAGACCAAGGCTCAAATTTTATGTCTGGAATATTTCAACAAGTAATGCATGAACTTGACATTTTACAGTATAAGTCATCGGCCTATCATCCTGAAAGTCAAGGCGCCCTTGAAAGATTCCATCAAACATTGAAAACATGATAAGATCATATTGCTTTGACACAGAGAATGATTGGGATGAAGGCATCCATCTCCTTTTATTTGCTGTTAGAGAATCTGTGCAAGAATCTCTTGGCTTCAGTCCATTTGAATTAGTATTTGGCCATACTGTTCGTGGTCCTTTGAAACTTCTCAAAGAGAAATTTCTCTCCAATGATGACACCTCCCTGAATTTACTTCAGTATGTGTCTGGTTTCAGAACTAGACTTTCAAAAGCTTATGAGGCTGCTCGGACCAATCTTCAGTCAGCCCAAAGGAAAATGAAACAGCTATATGACAAAGGGACAAAAGAAAGGAATTTTAAACCAGGTGATAGGGTACTAGCTCTTTTGCCTATTCCAGGAAAATCGTTGCCGGCCAGGTATTATGGTCCATACACTGTAGACAAAAAGATCAGTGACGTAAATTACATAATAAACACTCCTGGGAGGCGCAAGCTAAAGCAGCTATGTCATATTAACATGCTTAAGGAATACATAGATAGGGACAATACATCTTTAACATCAGTCAATCTAGTTAGCTCTGTTCCACTTAATTCATGTGACAATGACTGTGAGGATATTAATTCAGTGAAGTCGGATCCCACATCATCAAAACTTCAGAATTCTGACATTCTACGGAATCTTGACCAGAAACTGTCACATCTAGAGCCAAATCAGCGGAATGAACTGAAACAGCTGATTTTTGAATATGAACACTTATTTCCTGACATTCCAACACGGACAGAAAAATATTTCACGATGTGGACATAAATGGTTCTAAAACCTGTAAAACAACACCCATACAGGATGAATCCTATGAAACAAAAATATCTTAAAGAAGAAGTTCAGTATCTATTAAACAATGACTTTATTGAACCAAGCCAAAGTGAGTGGAGTTCTCCTTGTATTCTTGTACCAAAACCTGATGGGACATATCGTATGTGTACAGATTTTAGGAAAGTTAATTCCTTAAGTAAAACAGATAGCTGTCCTAGTCCAATAATGGATGACTGCATTGATAACATCGGGAATGCCAAATACATAACGAAATTCGACCTTCTGAAAGGATTTTGGCAAATTCCACTTACCGATAGAGCAAAGGAGGTTTTGGCATTCACAACACCAGACAGATTATTTAACTATAAAGTCATGCCATTTGGAACTAAAAACTCTCCGGCAACATTTCAGCGCTTAATAAACATGGCGATTGCGGGGCTGGAAGGCTGCAGTGCTTATATCGATGATGACTAGTGGAATCAACATCTTGGGACTATTCGAGCATTCTTTGATAGACTGAGTAATGCCAAATTGACAATCAACCTTGCTAAAAGTGAATTCAGCCATGAAAGTTTGACATTTCTAGGTCATGTTGTAGGTCAAGGTCATGTGAAACCCATTGATGCTAAAGTTGAGGCTATCTCAAATTTTCCCGAACCCACGTGCAAAAGACAGCTGATGCGATTTCTTGGTATAGCTGGTTATTACAGAAACTTCTGTAATAATTTCTCTATAATTGCTGAGCCTTTGACAAATTTGCTCAGCAAAAGAACAAAATTCCATTGGAATGCAATATGCCAAAATGCTTTTGATAAACTTAAAGCCATACTCAAGAGTGAACCAGTTCTCTTAGCACCAAACTTTGAAAAGGAGGTTAAGCTAGCGGTAGATGCTAGTGACGTAGGTGCAGGTAGTGTTTTGTTGCAGGAAGATGAAAATGGTGTGGATCATCCAGTTTGCTACTTTTCCAAAAAGTTTAATAAGCATCAGAGAAATTACTCTACCATAGAGAAAGAGTGCTTGTCTCTGATTCTTGCTCTGCAACATTTCGAAGTTTATCTTACCCCTACTACTGCACCGATTGTTGTATGCAGTGATCACAATCCACTGACTTTCATACATAAAATGAAAAACAAAAATCAGCGGTTGCTCAGGTGGAGTCTTATGCTACAAGAGTATAATTTAGACATAAGACATATCAGAGGGAGAGACAACATTATCCCTGATGCCCTTTCAAGAGCTTGAGCAGTGTCAGGAGTTGTGTTTTTCTTTCCTACTAAAGTGGATTGTAGATACATGTAATTTATATGCTATGCTCAATATTTTATTATTCTTAAAGCAAAAGAAAGCTTTATTACATAAATTTTTCTTTTCCTCGAAGAGGGGGAGTGTTATGCATAAGAATTTATTTTTCTGATTCCCACTTTCACCCCACTGTTGACCTAATAGTGCTATAAATATCTTGTTAATCTTCTTATAGTAGATTCTAGAAAACTGAGTCACAGATTAATTTCATTTTTGTAAACAACATGTTTACACGGAAAAGTACTTCAGAACCTTCCAGAAAGTTCAGGTTTGCATTATTTTTAGAAAATTACCTCATCTTATTCCACAGCCCTCTGGAATGTTCTAGAGAAATCTTAGGGTCTATAAAAGAGCTTGATTTTTCTCATTGAGTCAGACTTTGGAGTTTGATGTTTAGGCTTATATGGAAAGTTATTTCTAAATTCTGTGTTGGATTGTTAAAGGATATTACTTTTCACTTTGGACTGTGAATTCTGTGGGATCAAGGAAAATAGATTCATTCAGGATATTTCATAACAGAGCTAAGTACATTTAATTTTCTTACTTCTACAGGTTAAAGTTAACTTGTAAATAAATTTTGTTAAATTTTTCCGAAAGGCTTGTTTGATTTTTCTTTCTGCTACGCCTGGCTCGTAACAATGTTTTTGAGCAGAACTAAGAAAAATATAGTTTACCCCTGTAAACCCCAGTTTTTCCCAGTTTTACTATATAAAAGTGGGGCTCAATGGGGTACAAATTATATAGGAATGTTTTCGTGAAGTTATTTGGTTCGATATAGTCTCGTGGTTGCCTAAATATTTGTTTGGTAGACACTAGATAATGGGTGATTGAAATCTAATGTGCAAGTTCTATGGAAGTTGATGAAACACTGCACTCGAGCCAGTGATCTAATTGTTTGGTTTGGTATGTAGTTTAATGGCCTAGCCAACAATATTTAGGTCATTTTGCATTGTTCAGTTTATCTTAAGGCCCAATGTCTCGATATTGGTAGTCTATTTTTATACGCGCGTTTGAAAAGCGGGACGTATTATGTTATACCCCCTGGCGTCCGTCCGTCCGTCCGTCTGTAAACTTTTCGTATCCGGATAACTCCTCCTACTGTTTACATCCGATCAAGCAGAAACTTCACACAAAGTAAGACACCATGATGTGGGGCAGCGCATATTGTTTCGAGGTTACAGTCCACAAAATTTACTTCAGGAGAAGAAAAATAGCATGACTCATCAGGGACTGGTATCAGGGCTTTTCCCATACCGTGCGAACACGCTACCAGTTAACCCATTTTGTACCAGATTCCCCAATTCGGGTAACCTGGCATTTTTCAGAACGTTTCAAAACGACTCAACCTGACACCCAAATATAGGTTGAACTATATTTGAACCCCGCCAAGCGAATTTGTGTCTTCGAGCATTCCGTCATGACAAATTCTAACTGCGCATACCCAGCCATTCAAAGGGGCCAGGGATATGACTTTCTGTCTGACGGTTCCTCTTGATTCACTGATTCACTGAACCTTCGCTGCTCGCATAGGCGATAAGTACCAAAATCGCTTGACGGGGCCCATTTTATAATGGACTCCCACTATTTATGCATACACATTCATGTTTGTTTGTTTGTTTGTATTGGAGTATAACGGCCTATAAACACTATTTTAAGTTATTTTTGAGCCGGTCAGTTTACCTATCCACACTTTTCCTGAGCAGGCTTATTTGTAAGCGGTTAACTATTGCAGTGCACATTCTGTCGCAATAAACTGACAACTGCCCTTCTTGAATAAGCGGAAGAGAGAGAATGACCGTAGAAAAGATTTCATGGTCAATCTCCACAAAAGAATGCTGCCGACCCCGGCAGGAATCGAACCCGCGTCCCCCCGAGCACAAGTCACACGCCAATCCGACTGAGCTACCGAGGCCGTCGTACACATACATGTATGCAATATATAATGTATATGTAATGTAGCTGATTCCATTTAGGACAAAATGACAATGACTATAGAGAGTTATATTTGAACAAAAGTATATTTGAAATTTAACTAATCCCTTAGTATCACGGGGCCTCCTTTGCCTAGTCGGTTAGAGCGCTGGCTCTGGAGCATAAGGTCTCTCAAAGTTGTGTGTTTCAGCCTTTTACTATCGTCAGTTACATGTGAGGTGGCAAGTTCTGCAGTGGGTGGTCAGGATTTTTTTCTGGGTACTCTAGATTTCGCCCATTACTGTTTAATAATTGGCCCGATATAAGCGAAATGATATTCAAGGGCCTTAAAAGGAAAATAAAAGCGCTACAAGCACTGCATCATGCACCGCCACTACACTTACATCAAGCAAGAATCATAACTCGGTCAAAATGAATTAAAAAAGAAGGTGCAATAGTCTTTTCCAAAATAAAGTTGACTTGAATACATGACGGAAATTACTATTTTCAAAGTTCAAAGGGCCATAGCTCCAAAAGAAAGTAAACCAGAATTGCAGTTATAATTCTCTGCAGAACCCTCATCGTACTTTACCTTCGTGTGAATTACGGAAGAAATCTCAAAACAGGTCCTTGTTTACAGAGAAGATACTTCCAAGGCTTAAAGAAAATCTCTGAAACTGTTTACGGTCATTCCCTTCCTTCCGCTGAGTCAAGAAGGGCAGTTGTCAGTTTCTGGCGAAATAATGTGCACTGTACTGGTTATCTGCTTACGTATCAAAACAGTCAATGCAACGATCAGGAATCGATACAATAAACCCACAACCCCCATTAGAGACACCAAAGGGAAAGACACACAAACAAAAAACAACAGACCCTAATGGAAACATCAATAGCGGAAACCCAAAGGGATAGTTACTTTTTATTGGTTATCCAAAACAAAATAATATAAGCGATACAAACAAGCCTGCCCAGGAAAAGTGTGGATAGGTAAACTGACCGGATCGAATAGGACCTAAAATAGTGTTGACTGGGCCGTTAAAACTCCAATATAAACAAACAAACTCTGAAACTGTTTTAAGTTATAGAACGGGCACAAGGGTACGAATAGGTCACTATTTACAATTTGCAAAGGAGGTGACTCCAAAAGCAGGTAAATCAGAGTTAATGTTCTTGTGTGCTTTATCACATCATGGTGATGTACAGTTGCATTTTTCAAAACAAAATGTCTCAAACGATTTTCAAGTTATAAAGCAGACACAAATATATTACAGAAATCAATTTTTCAATGTTCAATGGGCCATTACTCCAAAATTGATTAACCACAGTTGCGGTTCTTGTGTTCTTGGCCCCAACCCATCATGCTTTACAATTGTGTGAAAAGTAGAAGTAAAACAAAGATCAGGAATCGATACAATTAACTTACTCCACCCATCAAAGACACCAAAGGGAAAGAAACACAAACATTAAGCGACCAGACCATAATGGAAACCTAAACAAAGGAAGGCCATAAGGACAGTTACTTTCCCACAAAATGGCCATATGGCCATCCAAAATAAAAAGACACAAGTGATACACACAGTTAGTAACAAACAACACCATAAATAAACCGCCACAGAAGAACCGCCTTGGAACGGTCAGTGGAATGATTTCCACTGGGGGGCTTAAATCGATTTTACGTGGCCACAATCCTCGCCCTTACTTCCGTCGCGATTTAGACAAATAATTTGTTCAGTCCGCATGAAGGCCTCCTAACTCATCAGTGCAACATCTCCGTGAACACTAAAAATCAAAGAACCACAGAGGTGAGACAACGGTGAGGACTCGACAGCAAGAAACCACTGAAATGCTGGAGCAAAAGAAAACCAACAGTAAGACTCCGATGGGCCCGACCTGAGACAGAGCATCAGGCACCAACCAACATTACCTTGAATTAGATCTCTCTCATTCTCAATAAGCCTTTACGTTGGAGCCGTCATAGAATCTGAGGCCTGACCCACCGGCGTGCAATTAAAGAGGGAAGCAAAGTTGCCAACCGTGATTGGGTTAACTACCATGCATGCAGTCTGTCGTATAACATCCATATTGTACCCAATCTTTTTATATCGAATAATGATTTTACGAAATTGGGTGCTGAAGTCATTGCGGTTATATATTTTTCTGCATTTATATACTAAGTCACCATAAAATTCGGGTTCCGATAGACCTTGTTGCAGAAGAGATTTAAGTCCAATATTGAATTTTGAAATTAAATCAGAATGGCGTCTATAAAATTTTGAAAAGGCTTTGCGTAGTTTATGGTACCGATAACCCTTATTAAGGAGTTTAGCCGTTAATAATTTATTACGAGTGTTGAAGTCAGTTACATGACTACACACTCTAGCAAATCGAATTAATTGCGAAATATAAACGCCATAGGATGGCGCACTAGGAACATCACCATCCAAAAAAGAAAAATTTACAATCTCAAAATCAAAGTCATCGCGTCTATCATAATTTTTGCACGAAACAAATCCATCTACAATAGATAGATGTAAATCCAAAAACGGGGCCTCGGTATCAGAAGAATTTGCTTTATTTAACTGAAGTTCTGGGGGGTAAATCTGACTGATCAAACCATCGAAATAGGTATTATCAATATTTAATAAATCATCTAAATATCTAGAGGTGGGGCTAAATGCTTCAATAAAAAATAGCGTAACTGGTTTCTAACTTACAGAGCAACACGAGTACATATTGTCAGAACTGGCTATTTTTAATATTTAAAAAGCGCTGTGATGCAGTGTTAAAGCATCGGATTTGAGATCGAGAGGTAGCCGGGTTGATCCTCTCGGTGGCCAAGTGTTGTTTCCTTGAGCACGAAACGTTATCCACATTGTTTAGTACTGATCTTTACCCAGGAAGAGGAAGAAAAGAGAGCAACATGGAAGATTAGTACTAGTATACTAAATGTGTTACCCTCTATAAATAAAGTCGATTATTATAATTGGGCCCCGTCAAGCGATTTTGGTACTTATCGTCTATGCGAGCTGCGAAGGTTCAGGCGAGCCTGCGCATCCGCGCAGTCTCGCCAGAACCTTCGCTGCTCGCTCATACAAGCAGTGAATCAAGAGGAACCTTCAGACAGAAAGCCATATCCCTGGCCCCTCTGAATGGCTTGGCATGCGCAGTTAAAATTTGTCATGGCGGAATGCTCGAAGACACAAATTCGCTTGGCGGGGATTATATTATTATTACTATTTCAAAAGGCCATGATTCCAGAAGGAGGTTAATCAGAGTTATAGTTCTTGTGTTTTGCACGTTGTCTTATAGTGCTTTACATGTATGACTGATTTCATGAAAATATCTCGAACAGTTTTTATATTTCAGAGCAGACATGAGTACAAGGTCGAAATGGCTATGTTCAATATTTAAAGGACAACAAAAGTAGGCAAATCAGAGTTATGGTTCATGTGTTTTGCATGTCGTCTTATGGTGCTCTACATTTGTAAGCCGTTTCAGGAAAATATCTTTAACGATGTTATGGAGCGGGCACAAGTAGAAATTGCTTTGGCCATTGTTCAAATGGCAGTAACTCCAAAGTAGGAAAATCAGAAGGAAGGTTTATGTGTTGTGTACGTTTTCTTACAATATTCTACATATCTAAGAGGTTTCGTGAAATAATCTCGAGTGGTAACAGAGTTATGGAGCGGACATGAAATTATAATGATGAAAATAGCTACGTTCAGCCTTGAAAGGGCAATAACTCCAAAAGTAGAAAAAAATCAGAGTAATCCATATGTTTTGCACGTCGTCTCATAATGCTCTACATATCTTTGTAATGTCTTGAAACAAATGGTATCAGAGTTATGGAGCGGACAGGAAACTATGATATGAATGGCTATGTTCAATGTTCAAAGAACAATAACTCCAAAAGTAGAAAATTCAGGTTACGGTTCATATGTTCTGCCCGACGTCTTGTAGTGCTCTACATATCTGTGAAGTTTCGTGAAAATATTTCAAATGGTATCGCACGAAACTATGAGGCGCTGACGGACGGATGCACGGACGGACGGACAAACACAAAAAAAAACAACAAAAAAAACTATGGGATAACATTGACAGGAACTTGTATATAATCATTGCCATGGAATTTTGCAGTTCATCTATTACGTAAGTGGTGGTAGACTGGGCCTAACTGTATCATCCCTCATATGAGGGATGCCGGGATTGGCCTAGTGGTATTGACAGATTTCAAATTTTGAGGTCAAACTCATACCCCTGTAGTTAAGGATCCCCAGGATATGACCTTTCACCCATTATGTCCTGAGTAGAATCTTCAGCCTTAAATTTATACTGCAGGAGTCCATTTCAAAATTTAAAGATGTCAGGTTAAGCTATTTTCAGAAAAATGAATGAACATTTGCAAACAGTGAAGGTACTGATCATACACCACCGAGTGCAGCGTTTGCTACAGCGCTGGCTATGACGTCACCCATTACTGTACAGGTAAACTCACGGGTAAAGTTTCTGTTGATGCACATAGGAAATGCATTAAATAATGGTTTTCATCACACAAATAGATTTGACTCCCTAGAACCCCACTTTTATATATTAAAACTTGGGTATACAGGGGTAAACCTTATTTTTCTTATTTCTGCTCTAAAATATAGATTGTGAGTACCCGTTAGAACAGCCTCGATGAGGCGGTTCTACCGCGTACCCAAAATCTATATTTTGAGCAAAAAATAAGAAAAAATGAGGCGGTTCTAACGAGTACCCACAATCTATATTTTTGAGCAGAAATAAGAAAAATATCACAGTGTTTCATCTTAATTTTTTTCATTTTTACAGCGGTAAAATTGACAGTGTATTTGTATAGGCGTGTTTCGTAATGATAGAAAAAAAGAAGATTCTCGTTCTCGAAAAAAACGTTATTTGTCCCGTTACAAAACAAAATAGTTCTAATGTGTCCTATCTGTGACCATAGAAATATATTTTCGAAAATTAAAATAATTAGATCACAATTTAACAAGTAAAGATGTCACCATAAACGCCCAATTATGATAACATTACATACTGCTAATTGATCAGTAATGCAAAATACGAGGGCTAGTCAATAAAAAAACAGCCTTACGAATTTCTGGTTGAGATCGATCTCTTCTTTTTCGATGTTATTGCCTTCTTGAATGATACACTTGGACCAATGCTGTTCCAGTGCCATCAGCTCAGAACTGATGACGCAATGGTCTTTGTCTACGACCTGCTCCTTAACCACTGCCACGACTTCTTCGTTGGACTGGAAAATGACGCACACGGATATCCTTTTTCATGTTTTGGACTAGGAAATAGCCATTAGGCGCTTAGTCCGGAGAATAGGCGGGGCGCGGTATTAGCTCGTACCCATTCCGCTCAACAGCATCCGTTGCAATGTTACATGTCTGGACTCTTGCATTGTCCTTTTGGAGTAGAATCCCTTTGGAGAGTTTACCTCGGCGTTTTTCACGGATCGCAGTTCTCCGTTGGTCGAGCAAACGAGCTAATTTGCATAATACGCACCTGTTATTGTACATTTCTTTGCTCGAAAGCCCAACATAAAGCTTTGTGCGTCCTAAAATACAGTTGTCATCCCCTTTCCAGCAGAGGGCTGGTTTAATGAACTTCTTTGGCCTCGAAGACACCGACCCAACCAACTGGCGACTTTGAGTTTTATTCTATGGCTCATAATAATGGACCCAGGTCTCATCTACAGTCAGCCGACGTGATAGAAAATCATCTTCCTTTGGCCGCTCCAACAATGTGCTGCACACTGATTCTCTGGTTGCCATTTGCTCGTCGCTATGGAATTTGGGGAGCCATCCGGCTGTTAGCTTGAGCATACCCAAGCGATCCCGAAAAATGTTTGAAATGCTACCATGTGAAATGTGTAATGTATTCGCACTATCTTCGACCTTAATTCGCCTATCAGAGTACACAAGACCCCGTTCTTTGTTGCACATTTCTCCAACGGTGGCATCTGATGGGCGTTCAGACCTGTTTTCATCTTCTAAAGACCTTCTACCCCATTTGAATTCGCCGACCGAGATCTATCTTGTGCATACGATGGTGCAGAGGACCCATAATCATTGGTCAACACGCAATGTATTTTCTGACCTGTTTTCCCTTTCAAATACAAGTACCGATCACAGCACGGTACTCAAATTTTGACTATAAGCTTGCTTTTGCATCGCTAGCCATTTTGAAGTCCAATATCTTATGAGTGAATGACACGATAAGGATGTCATTTTGCAACATGTATTAAAACAAGGCATGAAAATCTTGGTTGTCTCTGTCAATTAGAAAACGGATAGGCTGGTTACTTATTGACTTGCCCTCGTACCTTTTTCATTTTGTTTGATTTTCAGTTTCATAAAGTTGTATTTCAACTTCACTTGTTTATTTGTCGTACCAGATACGAATACCCGGCATTCGTTCCGACAGAACACCTCTTGTTTGCTTCGATGCATCTCTCCTATCTTCAGAAGTAGCATATCTCCGATGAAATGTTTCGACATTTCACTTGCTCGAATATAGACTGTGGTGCTCGTTAGAACCATCTCAGTTTGGCGGTTTTGAGCAAAAATAAGGGAAATAATATATGCCCATGTGAAACATAGAAGTGAAGGCAATGATCAGGAATCGACACAATTCTCGTATTTTATCCCTTCAAATTGTTTAATAAATTCAATAATGCATGGTTCAGTAATAGATGGATACTCATGTAAGACCTCTATTTACGCTACCTGGATAGTGTTCTATATCTATATTTGCAATGCTTGCCATTACGAAAACACGCCTTTACAAATACAATGTAAATTTTAGCGCCGAAAAACGAACATTTTAAGATGAAAAAGTGTGATATTTTTCTTATTTCTGCTCAAAACATTTGGAGCAGAAATAAGAAAAATAAGGTTTGCCCCTGTAAACCCTGGTTTTACTATATAAATTGGGGTTCAAGGAGGTCAAAATTAAATAGGCGTGTTTTCATGATGGCTAATCCGTGAAGCTTAGTGAACACAACCTGCGCATTTAGCACGCACGGCGACCATAAGGCAAGAAAGTGCCCAAAAGACTGGACGTCTAAAGTCTTAAACAAGATAGCGAGAGGTTGACCTTCATCATTGATATGTGCAATGTGACTCAGTTTAAGATTTGACCCCTATTAACATGGGAGACAAAAATACTTCTGAAGGAGTTGCCTCCCCTGAAGGTATATCTATTCCCCCTAAATAGAGGATCTTACACGAGTGTCCATGTATTATTGATAAATTCAGTAATACATGAGCATGAATGCAAGATTCTATTTATCATACAAAACGTTTTTTTATTCACGATTTTTTTAGCAAAAATGTCCAAATTCAGCCGTAAGTAAACGCGGCGTCGTTAAGGACGCCGTACGCATATCGTTACGGGCCGGATCTAACTAATTTACATTCAACTAGTGGATTTGCGAATTTATTACGTAGCGTTATTTCATTATCAGACGCGACGTCATATGATGAAAGTGGGATATATGTACGAGTAGGTTAAAAACAAAAAACCATGATGCCCAGGAAGTGCCACGATCACAGAGCACACCCTTCCAATCGTCTGAAGAGAGAAAGAGCAAACAAAATGCGTACGTGGCAACTTCGATAACTCGAACGAAGATGCCTCGCATACCATGGTTAATTCGAACATGTTCTGGAATCCACAAAGAATTCTTCCCATAAATACAGATATACATATATTTATGATAGTAAATTTAGGTCAGTTTGATATTATTTTGAAAAAGTGTGTTGTCTGAATACAATAAACTATTGCCTCAATGCGGCGATTCTAATGTGTACAAACATCATTCCTTTATCGTATTGGAACCGAAATATAGAGAGTACCAGGTTCGTGTCTTTTGATATCAACTTTGTTTATCAGACAAGGCTTTGGGAATAATTGTAGAATCGCGAGGATCGCCGAGCAATGCTACACATGCATTCTGATTAACTTGATATCAAATCGCATGAATCTGGTATTCTTTTGTCAGTCATTTCCCTTGTACACTCTTATAGTTTTGACATCTTTTTCCAGAAGTCCAGTTCATACCAGTGCAACGGCAAGTTAACCTGATAAAATTCACGTGTCCTTCATCTGATCAAGGTGTTACAGTGCAATTAATAGAGGGGTAACTGGTAAGAATATCATTAATCATTTCAATTATTCTCTATTGCCTAGCGCTATTATCAGCCTTCTGTAGTTCGAACTAGCCCTGTCTTAAACACTTTTATGATTCCAAAGATTATCGAGCTAATGACGCTCGTATAAAGAACATATGCACACGAAAGTGAAATTCCGCAGATTGGAATGTCTCAATTCTCAACCCCCAATAGATTATCTTCATTTGTCATAACGGCACTTTATGCAAGATTAACCCTTTTTGTACCAATTGAAATCTATCTCCATATATATAGCAGGAGTTCATTTCAAAGTTTTGGCAT
This sequence comes from Lucinisca nassula, assembly GCA_963580285.1. NCBI lineage: Eukaryota > Metazoa > Mollusca > Bivalvia > Lucinida > Lucinidae > Lucinisca > Lucinisca nassula. Next base: position 43,311,146 of record OY757010.1, on the reverse strand, counting down.
TTCGAAAACACGCCTATACAAGTACATTGTAACCTTTATCGCTGAACAAAAAGAAATTTTTAAGATGAAACATTGTGATATTTTTCTTATTTCTGCTCAAAATATAGATTATGGGTACTCGTTAGAACCGCCTCATCGAGGCGGTTCTAACGAATACCAACAATCTATATTTTAGAGCAGAAATATGCAAAATAAGGTTTACCCTGCAAACCCCAGTTTTACTATATAAAAGTAGGGTTCGAGGGGGTCAAATTTATATAGGTGTGTTTCCGTGATGGTGGTGACAGGTTGTCTTTTTATCAAACTTGATTTGGAAAATGACTGAACTTTTAACAAACAGCGTTCTGCGGCATCAGCACTGTTTGCCAGGGTATCCGTTTTGGGGTTTCTGGTACTAAATGGGTTAATGTGTTACTTTTCTAATCATTATTGGCGCGACAAGCAAACAATGTCTCCGAGCATTTGCTATCAGCGTTGTCCCAAAATCAGCATTTCAATAATCTTTCTAATGCACTGGCGTATGTAACGCGACGTCTGATTGGATAACGTCAAAAATTTGCGACAGTATATTCTGCGATTTACTGTCGGAAACCCGACGTCATCACGTAACGCAGCTTTTCATTGGCTGGCGTTTAGTTCTTCGCATCTCACTCACTGCGCTTGCCGTTCAGGGCAAAAATAATAATAAAAAAAAAAACATTTCTTTTAAACAAACAAGTGAATCAGTGCATTAGAATAGGGATAACTGTAATGAAAATTGTCATTTGGGGAGCTTTATCGACGCGTCGCCGTAAAACGAAATTTCCGACCGTAAAACCGCCGATTTACCTCCCCAAATGACAATTTTGAATACAGTTTATCCCCTAATTATGTATATGGCGATCCATATAGCGCACAGCAAAGACTCTCATCAGACAGCGGGGTGGTTAGGTGAAGCAAAGGTGGTAGAGAATACTAGGTGAGCGTCTTTTGATATCAAGTTTATTAGGCTCAGCTTCGAGAACGCTTGTAGAATCGTTCTCGAAGCTGAGCCTGATAAACTTGATATCAAATGATACGAATCTGGTATTCTGTTTATCAGTTTATCTCGTTGATTTTTTTTTTCAAGTAATTTTTCCATTTTTTTTCCAGTAACAATAACATTTTTGTCATTTTTCCAGTAGTCTGGTTCATTCATAAAAGTGATAAGCTGACTTGTCCTGAGATTGCATATCTTTATCAGGTCATTGCGCTTCAATGCAATATATATATAGGGTATAACTGATAAATGCGTATCTCGAGTCACTGGGGCATCAAGTTGATATTAGCTTACAGTTGGACAAGCTGCCCTTGCAGCAAGCAAGAGTACAGGGTGGAATGTTGTTATTTCTACACTTCCATTCATTTTCCAGTTTCTCCTCTGTCCCTGGCTTTCATCTTCTCTACTATTTCTTCTGTCTGTTTTCTCCCTTTCTCTGGGAGACAACGCAAACTGACCCACAAGGATTGTCGCAACGTTACTGGAAGTGAAGGCAATGATCAGGAATCGAAACAATTAACCCACTGCCCCCCCCCCCCCCCCACCAGAGACACCAAGGTTTAAGAAACACACACTTGAAATAAGTAGACCCTAATGGAAACATCAATAGCGGAAAGACAATATTACAGTAAATTTCCCAAAAAATTGCCAACAAAAAGATATAAACGATACACACATCCAAAGGCAAACTATAACAAAAACAAACCGCGACAGAATAACTGCCTTGGAACGGTCAGTGAAAAGTATTTAACTCGGTGTGGGGGAAGGGGGCAAATAATTTGTTTAGTCCACATGAAGGCATCCTATCGCATCACTGCAACATCTCCGAGAACACAAAAATCAACCAACCACATATGAAACAACAGAGAGGACACTATGATTCCATTAAACCTGATTAACCCTTTTTGTACCAAATGGATTCTTCCTCCTTATATATAATAGGAGTCCATTTCAAAATTTAGGGGTGTCAGATTGTGTTTTCTTCAAATTTGATTTGGAAACTGGCTGAGCAATCAGCAAACAGTTGAGGCCAAATCAGACGCCGCGTTCTGCGGTGTCTGATCTGGGCCTGCACTGTTTGCCAACTACCCGTTTTGGGGTTTCCGGTCACTTAATGGGTTAAGAAGTTTAGCAGGTAACAATATATTACGAGTGTTGAAGTCAGTTACATCTCTAGACACTCTGGCAGGTCGAATTTATTGCGAAATATAAACGCCATAGGATGCCGCACGAGGAACATCTCCATCCACGAAAGGAAACTTTACAAAATCACGTTAAACCCAAATCAATCAATCAGTCAATCAGACTGACAAGACACCGTCGATGCGAATGAAGGTCAGTCTTCGCTGGGCGCATGTGGGTACAGAATGTTGTACTCTTGAGAACCGCCTCGTTGGGCTTCTAACGAGTGCCTTTCTTGCATGCTTTTCAATGAATGATAGAGATTTCTCAGTGAAATCTAAATCGATATCGTCACTGTTTCAAACAGTGAAAATACGATTTTTTATTTTTCACTGTATGTGAATTCGATGTGTCCTCAAAAATAACGTACTTTACCCGTTTGTGAAAAATCAATTAGCTAAACGCTATTAACGTTTGACAGAAATTACGTTACACACGTTTTCACGTCATTCCGACGTTGAGGATGTCACTTTTTCCACGTACGCAACGTAAATAATGCACGCACGCCAGACAAGCTTAGCAACTGTGGACATTATTTGAATGCAAATTTTAAGTGAACCATTTGATAAAGTTACTTTCCAAGCTGTTTTTCAGCTGCAAACTTTCAGTTTACACCCAATATTACACCCAGTTAACGCGCTGAACAATTCTAAATCGACGCGAAATTGCCATGGAAAAAGTGTGTTCTCTGTGATGATGGCTGGCGCTTTTAAATTGCGTTACACGAAAGAAACAGAAAATTTGATTTTTTTTTCAGTGTAAGATCGATGTGTCACTCATGAACACCAAAAGAAGTATTTTCACGAGTGGCGAAACACCAAAAGAAGTTTCTTCACGAGTGGCGAAACACCGAAAGAAGTATTTTTCGCTACTCGTGAAAATGCTTCTTTCGGTGTTCATTCGGTGAAATAAACATCGATCTTACACTGAAAAGATCAAATATCCTCTATATACGCTATGCCAAATGGGATCACAATCGTTTCCCCACGTTTCCTTACAATTAAAAGGGACTTATATAGTATGTTTTACTTACATCAATGTCTTGTGCATCTGATGTCGACTGTCGATAGTAGAGTGTTCCAGGATACAGGTCGTCCCACAGTGGTGCTATCATTTTTTTACTATCTGGGAATGGCACATTACTATACGTAGTAGTTCTAACTTCAAAGACTACAAAACCATTAGTGACAGCCTAAAATATAATAAAATAATGATTAAAAAGGAATAAATTAGTGTTTATTCAGTTTTTTTTTTTTATTTAAATATGAGAGAGGTTAAACAAATCCGAAAAAAGAAACGAATGCGAGGTAAAGACTGAAGCTATGACTAAACGGTATATCACATCCAGTTAGATATGCATCTGAATCTTGGTACAATAGATCTGAATCTTGGTACAATTGACTCTTTTTAGTGCATAGTCATCGTCTATCATCACCACCGGAAATAGAATCCAGGTGAATCGATGCAAAACGAAAGAAGACATGGGTTCGGTGAGTTTAGCCTTTATTTATGATCAATTTCTATATTTGAAGAGTGAATTAATTTCCATAAAAGAACGAAGGGATTTTTGCATCATTTTATGCATTTTTCTGTTGTGTGACAATTTAAAAGTTAGGTAGACGGTGAATAGAAACAGCTGTTCCTTTGTTATTATTGTTAAAAGCCGACGATGAACATGCGACTCCAAAACATTACCTACTATATGGGATATACGCATTTTCTACTACGGTATACGGTATACCTTAGGACGTAATACGTATCGTCTCGTTTATAAGTAAACGGAGCGCTGAACCAATATACCATGTGCCTAGGCAAAATAGAAGTGAATATAATGCTCAGGAATCGATGCAATTAATCCACAGCTCCCACCAAAAGGAAAAAAAAACACACACACACACATGAAACAACTAGACCCTTATGTAAATAGCATTAGCGGAAAGCCAAAAGGACACTTACTTTCCCATAAAATGGCCAATTGACTACCCAAAACAAAATAATATAAGTGACACACACTCAAAGACAAAAAGAAAATAAACCGCGACAGAAGAACCGCATTGGGGGCTTGAATCGTTTTTACGTGGCCACAATCCACGCCCTCACTTCCGTCGCGATTTAGACAAATAAATTGTTAATTCCGCATGAAGCACTGATGAGTTAGGAGGACTCCATGCGGACTGAACAAATAATTTGTCTTAATCGCGACAGAAGTAAGGGCGAGTATTGTGGCCACGTAAAATCGATTTACGCCCTCCAGTGGAATTCGTTTCCGCTGACTGTTCCAAGGGGGTTCTTCTGTCGCGGTTTATTTTTGTTACGGTTTGTCACTGAGTGTTTGTGTCGCTTATATTATTTTATTTTGGATAGCCTTTTGGCCATTTGTGGGAAAGTAACTGTCCTTTTGGCTTTCCGCTGTTAGTATTTCCGTTGGGGTCTGTTGCTTCATGTTTGTGTTTCTTTCCCTTTGGTGTCTCTGATGGGAGCTGTGGGTTACTTGTATCGATTCCTGATCATTGCCTGCACTTCTATTTAGATCTATCAGGAACCGAAGAAAGTATAGATGTTGGACATCCGTGTGACTGTGGATACTACTCGCCTGACATATCTAATTTCGACAATTTGTAAAATAGTTCCCGAGCAGGATACCACGTAAATTTTTTCTTGCACATCAGACAAGGAAATCCGTGATTTTACCCTGGGATAGAAATTTATGTTCTGACCCTGGTGTTCCGACCCAAAATCGAATATTATCGAGTGTTTGATAAATGCACTGGTTGATTACGACCTCGTATGCGCCGTCGTTAAGGTTGGCGTCATGCACGTTACGTGGCGTCACTTAACATTCCTGTAGTGTCAACACAATATAGCGGACTTTAGTAACCGAAGTGAGTGCAGCATTAGAAATTTCGCGCTAAGAAATGGAAGGTATGCAAGAAAAAGAATTCAGTATGGGTGTGAGGGGTGGATAGAAAAATCTGTCCATCGGGATAACTGTCGGCATCACTCGCGAGGCTTGCCGAGCGATTCTACATGCGTTCTCGAAGCCGAGCCTGATAAACTTGATATCAAATGACACGAATCCGGTATTCTATTTATCAGTTTATGCCCTTGTACACTCTTGCATTAGCAATTTACGATTATTTATCGATGGTCCTCAGTGCATTCCAACATTTCGGCGGTCGATATATTATGTACCCGCTGACCATTTGTCTTCCTATAATATTTTTTCAAGTAGTTTTTCCATTTTTTCAAGTTATAATATCATTTTTGCCAATTTTCTAGTTGTCCGGTTCATTCATAAAATTGCAATGTCACGCTGACCTGATAAAGCTCACTTGTCCTGAGATAGCATATTTTATCTGGTCAGTGTGCTGCAATGCAATTAATAAAGGAGGCAGGTGATAAATGTATTTATAGTATTATAATAATACAAACAGATACCACAAAATCATTTTTACTGCCGTGAGTTTGTTTTCTTTGGCCTTTGGTGTAAAATTTATTAAGTCTGTGATTAAGATTTCTGTATGTTTTGTGAGCCAAGCGTGTTAGAAAAAAGCAACACGCCTTTTGGGAAAATTAACGACAAAAGCTTTAATCTTTCAAATGAAATAAAAAAGTGTACTTTGCTCGGATTCTATCTAGTCTTAAAATCCTATTTTCAGATCCCACATGATGAGCACTGAGTCCAATATGAATAATTGCCCCAAGTAATCCAACACAGAGTTCAGAATATAAGAATCTTATATGGGTGTGAGGGGGGATTGAAAAATCCGTCCCGAGGGACACTGTCCGGCATCACGAGGCTTGCCGAGTGATGCCGGACATTGATCCCGAGGGACCGATTTTTCTATCCACCCCTCACACCCATATTGGATTCTTTTTCTTGCATACCTTCCATTTCTATTGCGAATTATTAATGCTGCTGTCACTTCGGTTACCAAAGCCCGCCATTTTGTGATGACACAACAGGAATGTTTAGTGACGTCACGCATGACGACGCCGCGCATGAGGTTGTAATCAACCAGTGCATTTATCAAACACACGATTATATTCGATTTGGGGTCGGAACACCAGGGTCAGAACATAAATTTCTATCCCAGGGTAAAACCACGGATTTCCTTGTCTGGTGTGCGAGAATGAAATTTTCTTAAGACACCCAAACGGTCACTAAAGAGAAACCCTTTTGTCTTTTAAACAGTCATCGATGGCTCTGGAACAATGTAGAAATTACCTCATAAAAATAATGTGATCTGGAATTTTCTAGGCATTAAGTTAACAAGTTGCTTATTAAATATTATTTTCTGACTCAATATTACATAATATTCCTTCACGATATAGAAGGTGAGTAAACAAAATATTACACAGCAGATTTTGTAACCAAGTGGGAATCAGAAAGCAATTCTTATATATAACTGGGTTATCTAAGGACTGGGTTGGGTGCATGTCGAATGCAGTATTAAGCGCTAATTCGAACTGCTGACAAATGCCAATGTGAGTTTATTATTCCATTAGGCTAAACATTCAGAGACGGCCCCCGCCCATTGAGGTTTAAAGAAACAGATGGGCTGCAGAGCAGAAACCGACCGCACACGAGTACCGGTAACCCGCTTAGAGGATCTAAGCCTGCTTCATTGGGCCACAGGGCCTGAGATGTCATCTCAATGCTGGGTAAAAGTCCCACAAAACTGGAAGCAACGTCTCGAAAATGACCTATACAGTGTTGACGGGAACGTTAAACCTCAAATCAAACAAAAACAAACACCCAAAGAGGGTTCAGGGTACGACTTTATACTATGCTTTAATGTATATTTCTGTAAATATTCTTAGCTTATGTCATTAATTACTGTTTGATATGCCAGTCAATTTGGAATTCTGTTAATTCATTATTTGAAAGAGAAAAAATATTCACTGTTTTAGACAATAAGAGCGATTTCTTCTTAAATGCACCAAGAAACAGTTGTTGCTGATTACAACGAGCAGTTTATATAAAGTATGTGGCATATAGTATAAAAAACAAAAAGATGCGTTGGTATAAAAATCTGTCTGTCTAACCCAAAAATAAAAATAAATAAAAAAAAATGCTTATTTTACATTCTATATTTTTCAGCAATTGAAACAAACAGTCAACAAATGAATTAATTTTCTCACAGGTTGAAAAGAGAGGTCCATAGTTTCGATTTAAGCGCCGCTACTGAACGTCCTAAGGCGGTGGTTCTAATGTTGTGTATTTTAAATGAAGCCAATACGATAACACACCCGTGCAACATAGTGCAGTTTTTCACATCTCCAAAATGGCTACCTTTCTGATGAAAATCAGTGATATTTTTGTTATTTTTACTTCAAACATAGGTTGCGGCTGCTCGTTAGAACCGCATCATTGAGGCGGTTCTAACGAGTACCCACAACCTATGTCTGGGAGCAGTTATAAGAAAAATAATGAATACCCCCGTAAACCCCAGTTTTCTCTATAGAAAGTGAGGTTTAGGGGGGGTCTTCATTTCACGGCTTTGTTATGTCGGATTGTTCGACGAGGCGCTTCATGTTGTATGTGCTTATGGTTGTGTATAATTATTTAATTTTCATTAACAGTGCCTGTTACACCTTGATCACCTCTTTTTGGGAAGAGAGAGCTGGACGCTGTGCTGTTTGCGATTCGTTTGTGTTTCTTTTTTTCCACATTATTAGATACTTTTCCTCTTGGAGTAATTTTGATTGTGGATTTTCCTAGGCATGTATTTCTACATTTTTAATATGACTTGTTCCTCTTGGCGGTTTATTTATGTTATTGTTTGTTACTTACTGTGTGTATCACTTGTGTCTTTTTATTTTGGATGGCCATTTGGCCATTTTGTGGGAAAGTAACTGTCCTTATGGCCTTCCTTTGTTTAGGTTTCCATTATGGTCTGGTCGCTTCATGTTTGTGTTTCTTTCCCTTTGGTGTCTTTGATGGGTGGAGTAAGTTAATTGTATCGATTCCTGATTTTGTTTTACTTCTACTTTGCTATGGAAGGGACTTCCGGTTTTCTTGAAATCATAATATTTAAATTTGATAAATAAGATTTAATAAATTTGTAACTGTTGTTTTTCTTTTGCTCCAGCATAAACACTGCTTTCTTGCTGTCGAGTTTCACCTCTGTGGTTGTTTGATTTTTGTGTTTTCGAAGATGTTGCACTGCTGAGTTGGAAGGCCTTCATGCGGACTGAACAAAGTATTTGTCTGAATCGTGACGGAAATAAGGGCGATAATTGTGGCCACGTCAAATCAATTTAAGCCCACCCCCCCCCCCACCCGCCACCCTCCCCGCAATTCGTTTCACTGACGGTTCCAAGGCGGTTCTTCTGACGCGGTTTATTTTGATATGATTGTCTTTGAGTGTGTGTATCGCTTAAATTGTTTTGTTTGGATAGCCAGTTGGCCATTTTATGGGAAAGTAACTGTCCGTTTGGCTTCCCGATTCTTTCCCTTTGGTGTCTCAGATGTCTCTTAATTGTCCCGATTCCTGATCGTTGCCTTCATTTCTGTTTTGTGCTGATATATCTTCAAAGATATGTAAGGCGAAGAACTCTAGTTTTCAAGCTTAATGCAGCAAGGAGTGAATTACCCGGCAATTTAAATGCTATAATAAAGTTATTAGATAGATAACTTGTTGCCAAACACGGATTTGTTTTTTGGTTTGTGGTTGTTTGATTTTTGTGTTTTTTCGGAGATGTTGGACTGATGAGCTAGGAGGCCTTCATGCGGACTGAACAAATTATTTGTCTAAATCGCGACGGAAGTAAGGGCGAGGATTGCGGCCACGTAAAATCGATTTAAGCCCACCCTAGTGAAATTCGTTTTACTGACCGTTTCAAGGCATATGCAAAAGCTGCTCACATTTTTTCTGCAAAAATACCAACAATTTAGATATTGTACTTGCTAGAACAGTTAACAATATGACCGCTAACGAGCTCGTTAAGCTAACAATGCTTTGAAAAACTGGGCCCTAGCTTTATTATTTAAATGAAAGTCATATAGAGTTTTAATTGTTTTATTTATTTTTCACTCATACTGACATCTGGATGTGATAAAGGTATAAAGAGAAGATTAAACATTACTTATAATTTGATGTTTTAGCCAGACAGATATTCGTCAAACTTTTAAAAGTTTTAAGGGGAGAGCATGTCTCATTGACGACAGCCACGTTTTATTCCAGAAAATGAACATAAGTGTCCTGACATTTGAAGAAGCCATCTGATCTGAATCTTAACTGTATGCAATGGCATGGGTTGTCGTGTTCAGCGAGAGGGTTAAACAAAATATTCCAATAAGTTTAGCATTTAGTTGACTGCCATCATCACACATCTGTGTGACAGTGTTACATTTTTACAGGTCCGTGTGAAATAATGGCGTCCAACATGGTGTCAGAAATGACAATTTTAGGTAAAACTGATACCATCTCCCTTATTTCTGCGTTCAACATAGATTGTGGGTGCTAGTTAGAACCTCCTTAATGAGGCGGTTCTGACGAGTACCCACTGTCTATGGTTTTGAGCAAAAATAATGCAGATTATGTATACCCCCGTAAACCCCATTTATCTCTATTTATCATATGACGTCGCGTCTGAGAGTGTAAAAACGCCATGTATTATTTTCGATAATCCACTAGTGGATTAAATATGCAAATTAGCTAGATATGTCCCGTAACGTTACATGTACGACGTCCTTAACGACGTCGCGTTTACTAATGGCGGATTATTGATATTTTTGTAATTAATCGTGTATAAAATGCGTTTTAAATGTCATATGATAAATAGAATCTTGCGTTCGTGCTCATGTATTATTGAATTTATTAAACTCGTTGAGGAAATGGGATAAAATGCTCGGCAAAGCCTCGCATTTTATCCCTTTTCCTCAACTCGTTTAATAAATTCAATAATACATGTGCACTCATGCAAGATCTTCTATATAAAGTAGGGTTTAGATGGGTCTTTGTTTCACGGACTTGTTATCGTGATTTCTCCAAAATAGTTTATTCTGCATGATGGAAATTGGTAGTATTTTGTTTTAGCTCACCTATGTCAAAGGCTCCAGGGTGGGTTATATAGAGAATCTTAAATGAGTGCTCATGTATTATTGAATTTATTAAACGAGTTGAGGAAAAAGGATAAAATGCGAGGCTTGCCGAGCATTTTATCCCTTTTTCTCAACGAGTTTAATGAATTCAATAATACTTGAGCACGAATGCAAGATTCTATTTATCACATGACATTTAAAACGCATTTTATTCACGATTGTTTACAAAAATGTCAATATTCCGCCGTAAGTAAACGCAACGTCGTTAAGGACGTCGTACATGTAACGTTACGGGACGTATCTAGCTAATTGCATAATTAATCCACTAGTGGATTATCGAAAACAATACATATAGATTATTCATTCTCCTAGTTGAAATATGGGATTTATAAACCGAGGGAGGTAAAACAATCCGATAAAGAAACGAGTGCGAAGCACGAGTTTCTTTAACGGATTGTTTTACCTCCCGAGGTTTATAAATCCCATATTTCAAATAGGAGAAATGCATAAATTGTATATTACATGCACTTCCATAGATTTTTAGGAGAGTTTGGATCTTGAATTTTGGATCTGAATGCCCGTTCAGTTGACTGTTTACATCCCATGTAAACGGTTCAATCAGCGAAGTGTTACAGAATCTGGGTGGAAGAACAACTGGATGGGCGCCATTTTGAAAGCGCTTTCTACAGTTTTGAACAAAAATAGAAGAAACAAAGTGTTTCAGTGATAAAACAAGTAAAACGTTAGATTAAATAAAGCAAAACTTACATCCTAATCAATGGTCATATCCATGTTTTCTTTTGTTTCAGCGTTGCATCCGACTCAAACGTCACGCATTCTGAACGTCTGTTGATATTTCTTAGACGCCATTACAATGACGTCATGAATAACGTCGCCGTGATTGAAACTTTCCCGCGTTTGAATAGAACAATTTCACTGCAAAGCGGTATCTCGTATCTTGTACAAAAAGTAGTTCCAGCTGAAGAGATTTATTTCCCCGGCTAAGAGGAAATATTTCTTCTTAGCAAAAAGGAAAATACCAAGTTTATGTCTGGTAGAAATCATGGTATTTCTTTGTAATGCATGTAATATATGGCGTTATTACACTCTCAGACGCGACGTCATGTGATAAAGTATAGTCTTCGAGCCATCGTCCGTCCGTCAGCCCCTTTCACCAGTTATATCTCTGCAGCCTGCTGGCTGATCTCAGTCATTTCTCATATGTAGAATGCCTCTTGTGGGGGATTGATATCAAAATTGAATTAAAACTTTGGCTGCTTTGGCAACCGCAAGGTTCCACAAACTTACAATGGGAAAATGGTTGACATTCTTTCGAACACTCCAAAGGCCACATGTTTGGTCCAATCATCATCAAACTTGGTTAGAATGATCATCGTGTCAATATCTTTGTCAAGTTCGTATATGGTGCATGTCGGGTCAACACTAGAGATCACAGTTTTGGTCTGAGCATCATCAATCTAGCTCAAAATGATCATCATGACAATATCTCAGTCAAGCTCGAATATGGGTCATTTTGAATCCAAAAGTAGGTCGGTAGGTCAAATCGTAGAAAAACCTTGTGCACACGCTAAAGGTCACAATTGTGGTTCGATCATCATCAAACTGGCTCAGAATGATCATCTTGACAACATCTCGGTTAATGTCGGGTCAAAAATAGGTCAGTAGGTCAAATCGTGGAAAAACCTTGTGAACACAGTAAAGGTCACAGTTTTGATCCGATCATTATCAAACTTTGTCAGAATGATCATCATGGCAATATCTTGGTCAAATTCGTATATGGGTGATGTCAGGTCAAAATGTAGGTCAGTAGGTCAAATCATAGACAAACCTTGTGAACATACTAAAGGCCTAAGGTTTTTGTTCGATCATCATCAAACTTGAACAGAACGATCAGCTTGACAATATCACAGTCAAGTTCGGGTCAAAAGGTAGGTCAGGTCAAATCACAGAAAACCTTGTGAACACACTAGAGGTCACAGTTTTGGTCCGATCATCATCATGTGTCACGTTCAATATTACGAGACGAAAAAACCGAGGATCCACTATCTGGTTCATGTTTTCCTGAGACATTTTGCTGAGACCTCTACTCAGACAAATGTCATTTTTAACACAACAACAGACTTGGACAAGAGGTACTTATTGCTCATCTAAAATGGAAGTGAAGGCATTGATCAAGAATCGATACAACTACCCAACAGCTCCCATCAGAGACATCAAAGGAAAGCGGACCTCCGTCGCCTAGTGGATAAGAGCGCTGACTCTTAGTCATTAGGTCTCTCACCGCTGTGGTTCGAGCCTGACTCGGGTCACATGTGAGATGCGAAAGTCTGCAACGAACGGTCTGGTGTTTTTTCTCCGGGTACTCCGGTTTTCGCCTACCTCTGATTAACGATTAACGATAGGCCCGATATGAGTGAAATATTCTTGAACGGGTCGTAAAACCAAAACTAAACAAAAAAAAAAAAACATCAAAGGGAAAGAAAAACGAACATGAATTAAATAAACCCTATCACGAAAACACACCTATTAAAGTTTGATCCCCTTGAACCCCACTTTTATAAAGTATAACTGGGGTTTCTGGAGGTAGACCTTTTTTTTCTTATTTCTGCTCTAGAATATAGATTGTGGGTACTCGTTAGAACCGCCTCAATGAGGCGGTTCTAACGAGTACCCACAATCTATATTTTAGAGCAGAAATAGGAAAATATCACAATTATTCATCTTAAAATTTTCGTGTTTTTTTTCGGCGGCATAGATTACAATGTATTTGTATAGGCGTGTTTTCGTAATGTTATGAAAACATCACAAGCGGAAAGCCTAAAGGACAAAAATGGTCAAACGACTATCAAAAATAAAAAAAAAGATATAAGTAACACATACATGCAGAGAAAAAATATAACAAAATAACCAACGACAGAGGAATCGCCTAGAACTTAAATGATATTATACAGAACTTATAATATTTGATTCTGTTTGTTTGTTTTGGAGTTTAACGGCCCAGTCAACACTATTTTAGGTCATTTTTGAGCCGGTCAATTTACCTATCAACACTTTTCCTGGGCAGGCTTATACGTAAGCGGTTACCAGTACAGTGCACATTCTTTCGCCAGAAACTGACAACTGCCCTTCTTGAATCAGCGGAAGAGAGAGAATGACCGTATAAAAGATTTCATGACCAAGCTCTACGAAAGAATGTTGCCGACCCCGGCGGGAATCGAACCCGCGTCCTCCTGATCACCAGTCAGACGCACATTTATAATATTTGATAAATTTCTTCTAGCAATGGTGGAAAGTTTTGGCATGCAGGTAGATATCTATAAGACCTAATCGATGAGTTTGCCAGATTTCTATATAAATTTCCATACCGAAGCAATCTCTTCAGAAACTGAATAGAGAGTGTAACTTTAAGACTGCTTGGAATATTTGATATTTTTTTTTGGCATGCAGATAGAGATTTACAAGACATAATCAACGGGATTGTCTAATACACATTACGAAAACACGCCTAAATAATTTTCACCCCCTTGAATCCCACTTTTATGAAGTATCTTAAAATTTTTGTTTTTTCGGCGGTAAAGTTTACAACGTATTTGTATAGGCGTGCTTTCGTAATGAAGTAAAAGCAATGATAAGGAATCGATACCATTACCTAACAATTCATTCTCATCAGCGACACAAAAGGGAAAGAAATCCGAATATGAAGTAACTAAACCTTAATGAAAACATCACGATTGGAAAGCCAAAAGGACAATTACGTTTTCACAAAATGGCCAAACGGCTAAGGCTGGCTGATTAATCGTATAATCGATTGATCGATCGATAAATTCTAGAAAAATAATTATCATTACTGATTTGCTTTAATCGATTGTTTGATAAAGACAGTTTACTGAAGATAGAGGTTGACATGTTTTTTTTTTTTTTTGTTTTTTTTTTTTTTGCCTAAAATAATTCTAAGTGCGCCTAGTACACGGCTATGAATGTTTTCGCTCTGAAAGAAGATAGTGGAGAATAAAACAAATAAAAATATTTGTTTATGAACAAACTGAGTCTTCTGTTTTATTTTTCGACACTTAAGAGATACCATTTTAATATATCGACATGAGTTTTGTGACCTTATCTAGCCAATCATAAATTTTGGTCCAATCGGCAGTATAAATATTGAATATCTTTCACACTTAGAAGTGCATAAGCGGGACTACTTTTGAACTCACTTTTGATGGACCCTTTCCAACATATTCTTGGTCTTAAAAGAACACACAAACTTCAAAAAAGGCCAGCAATAAGGAAACATATTACCATAATCATCCTCTCTATTTAAGAAATAGATCAGCTCTAACTGTGATTTGTTGAGTAATAAATCACAGTTTGGAGATAAGTTGTAAAGTAGATCAAATTACGGGCGCGTAGCGCGCGTGATTTGTCTACTTACAACTTGGAGATCAGTTGTACAGTAGATCAAATCACGAGCGCGTAGCGCGCGTGATTTGTCTACTTACAACTGACCGACAAACTGTGATTTATTACTCAACATTTCACAAACTACAGCTGATCTTTTTCGATTCTAACCGACTGAAAATCGGCAATGATGCTGTTGACTCCATCAAAATCTCACAACTTTTTGCCATTGTTAGAAGAAATCCCGCTAAAATTGTCGACTGAAACACATGCATTTATACCCTTTTCTAACGTTTGCGATGCAAGGAAATGTCGTTACACCGTCTATCGTCAAGGAAATCGATTATTCTAACATGACGTTAACGTTTTTCCCATTGAACCCAGTGGAAACGTCAGCGTTTGCAAATATGCGATAATTCACGTCGTCAACGTGGTGCGTGCAATTTGGCGTCATCGTGACGTTGCATGTAAACATTTCCTTCTGTCGACATCCGCTGCAAAATAGTCCCCAAGATAACGCTTTGTTACTACTGTATTTCAGTTTAGCATCATGTTAGAATCGAAATAATTTCCACGCACCCGGTGTGTTATCGTGATTAACACACGGTGTTGTCGGGCAGATGCGAATATTAATTCACTCCGGCTTCGCCGTCGTGAATTAATATTTCGCAATCTGCCCTCCAACACCGTGTGTTAATTACGATAACACACGGTACGTGGAGATTATTTCTTAAATAACGGCATAAATTTGCATTTTTAATGACGTCACTCGTCACGCAATTCCTTGCCGTGATGTGTTGTAGAATAAAACACAGTTATTTTCCATTGCCTATAATGGCGCGCTGTGTTAAAACTTACAATATTTATAAATTGGGGTTTACAATGGTATCAATATAACTGACGTTAGGTAAGCAAACAATGCATTTATGGTTATTAACTTACCCATAGCGACGGGTACGTATTGCCATAAAAAATAAATGGCACATCCAAATCAATCTCCACGTCATCATCATCACCAAGCATGGTCGTCGTATCGCTTGGATGACTGGGTCCATATGGCAGCAGCGGCAAACCCTGCACTGTGGATGAGCATTGCCATAGTAACAACACCGCCAGCATAACAACCAGTGAATTCATTTTGTCAACACTTCGGCCACTGTAAATTGCATGCAAACAAGGCATCGGTCAATTTTACGTTACCAAGAGAAATGCATCAAAGATATCTATCAAGGATAAAATGAGTTGTAATAGGAGAAAAAAGAACTATAAATAATTTGAATATACAAAATATATCCGACTAGTGTCTAGCCTTAAAGGACTTTTGCCCTAATTTAAAATGTTTTTAGAAACCTGGTCAACGCAATCAGTACCCAAACACTTTTGCCTTCTGCGCTATTTATGTAAAATAAAGATGAAGGCAATGATCAGGAATCGATACAATATGTAACACAGAGAATTGGTAGGAATGCATTGGTACATAAGTTTCCGTGCATTAAACAGCCAACGCCGACACCGACTCTAACACCGACTGCAACTCTGATGACAAAAGAATCGATCAAAAATAATATCCTCCATTTCCTTAAAAAGGAAGTGAATGCAATGCTCAGGGATCGATACAACTATCCAACAACTCCCATCAGAGACATCAAAGGGAAAGAAACACAAACATCAAATAACTAAACTCTAATGAAACAAGAGGCCCATGGACAGCCTTGTATTTTCGCGTGATATGATTTTAATCTACCGATTATAAAGTCTCCAACGAACCACATACCCAAATGAGAACCCATGTGGCATCTGTATCTTTAATATTAGGCATTTTATGAGGTTCGAGTAGATGGGTTGGGGCATAGACACAGCTGAGATATGAGGGCCTTTTATTAAAAGGAGAGGAGACATACAGCCCCTGTGGATTGTGGATCCCAAAAGTTGGTCTGACTGATTGTATATAATCATAAGGAACAAGAATATACATAGGATCATGGGGTGGGGATCTGAATGGCTTCTATGATATATGACATTTTATGAAATGGAGGGACGGGCATGGCTCCAGCACATTCCCCGTGCACAAAGAGACCCCCAGATTGGTGTGACTGAATGAGTCTAACCCTTATATAGAACATATTTAACTTCACTACAGCTGGTGTGTGGGAATGTGTGGCGGCGGTAAAACGTCTCCCTGCCCTACATCATAGTGTAGATTATATTTTCTTGTCCTTTGGGATCATTGATTCAATTGTGGAATTTTGAAAATATCTGAGGGTCACTGACGAGGCTTTATTGGCCGAAACTAGCTAGTCTGGCACAAAAAACATGCACACTCCATATTTTTCAGTTCTGTGGTGTATTCCTTGCTTCCAAAGGATAACCCTTTTATAGAACATATTTAACTTCACTACAGCTGGTGTGTGGGAATGTGTGGCTGCGGTAAAACGTCTCCCTGCCCTACATCATAGTTTAGATTATATTTTCTTGTCCTTTGGGATCATTGATTCCATTGTGGAATTTTGAAAATATCTGAGGGTCACTGATGAGGCCTAATTGGCCGAAACTAGCTTGTCTGGCCCAGAAAACATGCACACTCCATATTTTTAAGTTCTGTGGTGTATTCGTTGCTTCCAAAGGATAAAACTTTTATAGAACATAATTACCATAAAGAACAAGAGAATATATGGTTT
This sequence comes from Lucinisca nassula, assembly GCA_963580285.1. Taxonomy (NCBI): domain Eukaryota; kingdom Metazoa; phylum Mollusca; class Bivalvia; order Lucinida; family Lucinidae; genus Lucinisca; species Lucinisca nassula. Next base: position 43,293,802 of record OY757010.1, on the reverse strand, counting down.
AGGGGTGGGGATCTTAACTGTTTCTGATATATATAAGGTAGATGGGTGGGGCAAGGCCCGGAACATGACCCGGGGTACACAAGAGGCCCAATGTTGGTGCCACTAAATGCGTCTTATCATAAGGAACATGAATATATATGGTCTAGGGGTGAGGCTTTAAACTGTTTCTCAGATATTTAGCCTATTGTGAAGTGTAGGGATGGGTGAATGGCTCCGGCGCATCCCCGGAGACTCCTAGGTTGGTAACGCCGGACACCAGGGAAGCCCAAAATTGTTGTTACTGTATGTGTCTTAGCATAGGGAACAAGAATATATATGGTTTAATGCGTCTTATCATAAGGAACATGAATATATATATGGTCTAGGGGTGAGGCTTTAAACTGTTTCTCAGATATTTAGCCTATTGTGAAGTGTAGGGATGGGTGAATGGCTCCGACGCATCCCCGGAGACTCCTAGGTTGGTAACGCCGGACACCAGAGAAGCCCAAAATTGTTGTTACTGTATGTGTCTTAGCATAGGGAACAAGAATATATATGGTTTAGGGGTGG